>CM041776.1:297952959-298452076 GCA_023374045.1 Limonium bicolor | reverse complement strand
GGTCTCTCACCGCCGAGACCATGATCTGAGCATCTGGATCTTCTGGATCAGGCATCTTGTAGATGTACTTGTCAGCCAACTTATTCTTGTGGTCCCGGAACTGTTTCGACATCGATGATAGCACATCCTTTTTAAGTGCGGGATCCACGGAGAAACGAGACTACATACATGATCATTCAGTTAGTAAAGTAAACATAAATATTCTATTATTTACAAAAGATCATACTAATAATGTAGAGATTTACCTGAAGACGCTCAAACATAGTATCCTTCAACGCTTGAGGCACTTGCTTCCAGTTGTGGTTTATGTTACAATATGTCTTCACCAAATGGCTACCGTAAGCGGTGAAGTCATTCTTCCAATTGCCATGAGGTTGGTTGTACTCATTGAATTGCACCGGTTTTGTAGGAGGGCCCTTGTTAGCCTTCAGCCCACGTTGGGACCTCTCTTCTTTTGCTTCTTGGCCTCTGGTGGGACAACTGACGGCTCTTCGTTGCTGTGAAGGGCCAGCCTCAGTCTCGCGTACACTAACTGGTCGTTTTTTTCTTTCCTCCTCTTGTGACCCGCTTACTTGGTCTCTTCTGCTGTGGCTCAGTTCTCCAGTCAAGAGAAACTGTCCAACGGGGTCATCCATAGGGTGATCATCCACTGAAAAAAATAATAAAGCATTTTCATCAGATAAAGTCATTATATAAATTAACATAAATACTATGAAGCATAACAATAACAGTTAAGATGACATTATAGTCTATATTCTACTAACAACATTACCTGACACGAAAACATAAATCATTTCATATTTTCTACCCAAACATCCTCATCATGGTCTGATCGTGCGTAGAGCAAATCATTTTCGGTAACATCAATCGAATCCGGTAATCCAGTAGGAAACAAGGATGTTTCCTCTACCGTTTCATTGTCATCGTTATCCTCATTTTCATTTTCGATTACAACCGGCCTTCTTCCTGGAAGAACAACATACCATTTGCAGTGAAAGATCAACCAAGGTAAACCCTCCATCATTTTGGTACCTGTGTCGGTTGTCCACCCACTTGCACTGGAACAACAGAAAGGAATCAATGTCGTAGTCTAGTTCCCAGTTGTCCTCGATGACACCATAATACCAACTAGAGTTACTAACTGGTTGAGATCGGTTATCGCTGTGGTACTCATTGGTAGCAGCTTCAATTTTACCCCACTATTCTGGTTTATCGATTTGGCATCTTGGCGTGCAGTGTAGTATGTATACCCACTAATATCATACCCCTCAAATGATGTAATATTAGTTTCAGGTCCGATTGCCAAACATCTGATCTCTTCACTTACAGCTTCTGGATCTGATGATGCTAATGTCAACATATGATCTTTTAACCATTGGATAAAAACTCGGTTTTGATCCTTTGTCAGCCAAATATGGTCTTTCAAAGGATTTTGATGCCTTAACTCAACCATATGGGTTTCGAAATAAGGTTCAACAACCTCAAGGTGTTGTAAGACAAACAAATGTGCTTGATGAATAAGATGACGCGAAACTTGCACGATCTTTCTACCAATGACACCTTTACCCTTAAACCCGCCATAATGTCGTGGTTTTTAGATACCAATTGACTCTGCCTCACTCAAATAATCGGTCACAAATTCCGTGACTTCCTCAGTCACTGTTGCTTCAATAATGCTCCCCTCTGGTCAATACCTATTCTTCATTCTACTTTTCAAAATACCCATGTACCGTTCAAAAGGGTACATGTACCGTAAGTATACCGGACCACAAAATTGTATCTCTCAAACGATGTGCACAATTAGATGCACCATTATGTCAAAGAAAGATGGTGGAAAATACATCTCAAGTTGACATAGTGTGACAACAATTTCACGTTGTAGATCATCTAGAGAGGTTACGTCAATTGCCTTGGAGTAAAAGCGTTGAAAAAGAAACATTACCGAGTTAAAGCATTTCTGACATCAAATGTCAATATCCCTCTGATTGTGACTGGAAGAAGATGTAACATCAGTACATGATAATCGTGAGATTTCATGCCTAAAAGTTTTAAATCCTTCATCGATACAATGTTCTTCCAGTTTGAAGAGTACCCAGACGGTACTTTTACCGAGTGCAGACATTTGCAGAAACTAATCTTTTCAGCCTTTGAGAGAGTGTAGCATGCAGGAGGTAAGTATATTCTTTTCCCATTCTCTTGTGGGTGTAACTCCTTTCGTATACCCATGGTTTGCATGTCTTTTCTGACTTTCAATCCATCTTTTGTTTTGCCGGGTATATTGAGCAAAGTCCCACACACTGCCTCACCAATGTTCTTCATAATGTGCATGATGTCTAAGCAGTGTCTCACAGGATGATGACGCCAATAAGGTAGATCCCAAAAGATAGAACACTTTTTCCAAATGTTTTTTGCCGGTTTTGATGTGTTTCCAAATACATTTGCAATGTCCTTAACCTTTTCATACACTTCCTCAGAGCTCAATGGTAGACGGGCCACACGAGTTTCGGCTTGACCATTGAACAACTTTCTCTTTGTTACTCGATAAGGGTGATCCTCGGGGAGAAGACGTCGATGACACATATAAACATTCTTCCCACAATGTTTTAAACGGTCCGAACAAGTGTCTTCCTCGCATATGGGACATGCAAATGTTCCTTTAACCGTGTAACCGGACAAGTTCCCATACGCAGGGAAGTCATTGACGGTACAAAACAACAAAGCCTTGAGCGTGAAATTCTCTCTTGCATAAGCATCATACACCACGGTCCCCTCATTCCACAATAGCTTCAGATCATCTATCAGAGGGGCAAGATACACATCAATGTTATTACCTGGCTGCTTGGGACCAGATATCAGGAGTGATAACATTTTGTACTTTCGTTTCATACTCAACCATGATGGAAAATTGTAGATCACTAGCAGAGCAGGCCATGTACTGTGTTGACTACTCAACGTGCCGTACGGGTTCATTCCATCAGTACATAACCCAAGCCTCAGATTCCTATCTTCATGTCCGAAATGTTCTTTCTACCGTCTGTTGATGTTTCTCCACTGAGGCCCATCTGCTCGATGTCTTAATTTCTCATCACTCTTTCTACCCTCTGCGTGCCATCATAAGTTCTTTGCATCTTTCGGATTCGCAAACAACCGTTTGAATCTGGGTATAATCGGCAAATACCACAGTAGTTTAGCTGGAGGGCTTTTTTTCTGAATGGAGGAGTACTCACCATCTTTATGCTTATACTGGGACAACGAACATTTCGGGCAATTGTCCAGATGTTCGTATTCACCCCTGTACTACACACAATTGTTTGGACACACGTGAATTTTTTTGTACTCTACTCCCATTGGACACGCCCATTTCTTTACCTTATAGGCGGTGGTAGGGAAACTGTTCTCATCCGGTAGCATATCATGAATCAGCTCGAGGATGCCGTGAAACCTTTGTCACTTAATCCATATATTCCCTTCAGGTTGAAAAAATTCATTATAGCTGTCAATTTCGTGTACTTAGTGCACGTAGGATACAACGCCGTCTTAGATGCGTCCAACAACCTTTGATACTCATCGGCCGGTCGAAAAAATTATCCTCAACGTTATTAAGCATCTCGTCTATTTGCTCATCATGATAAGTCGGCTCACTGTTATTGACTCTGGAAGCACTTGGGAGTTCCGACTTGATAGAATCAAATGTGTGGTCGGTTCTCATCCTCTTCCTATCATTAATGTACGAGGACCCGACATTATGTTCAACACTTTCTCCATGAAAAGTCTATCTCCTATATAGTGGCATGAAACCGCGGGTCTTCAGATGGAATTCAATTTCCGTAATGTTTGAAAACTTCCTTATGACACCGCAGTCAACACAAGGACAAGGTATTTTCTCCGCTTGTCATGTCCTTGTGCTGCACTGCCGCTTTGCAAAACTCTTTCAACATCTTGTCAAAGTGATCCCCTCGCTCACTGTACATCCAGTCACGCTCCATACTATATTTGAAACACAAAATACGGTACGATTAATACCGTATACTCAAAATGAAAATGTTTTTGTACCATGGATTGTATTTGTTTCTATGTATTTATACTCTAATGAAGCATGACTGGATGTGTATTAAATAAGCTAGCTAGCCTAACTCTAAGGTTTCAACGTAAATTATATACTAGCACTTATATTATCTGAATACATAATTGCATTTATCAAATAAATAGCAAGGTTTAGTTGCTTACTTGTACACAGAAGATGAAACTGCAACGGTGATGGAAGAAGGTGGGAAACAAGAGAGGTGGTTCACGGACTTAAATGTAGTGAGACCTAATAAAGAATTTTTTTAGATATTGTCATACATATACACATACATCAAACAATATTAATTACGAAGAGAGTTTGTTAAAAAAAATCAGCATGACCTTTGCATAATTTTACCTATCCCATGCTTATTATTAAGCATTCACCAAGCATTCATCAACACAAATTTCCATCATAAATCAAACTAATACCAAATTCATTCATCAAACCAAATTTCAATAATTTGTGGAAGTCAAATACAAAGTATAAAAAGATAAGTTAGATTATATTACCCGTTCCCAAATGTGATGTTTTTCGCTCCGCTTTCAATCTACCGTGCAATGGTTGAGGAGTTTCTTAAGTACTTCTATATAGGTAGAATAGAAACTCATTAGCTTGTGTATGTTAATTGTTCGTAATTAGGATTGCAAAATTATATAATGAGCTAAAAAGATGAAGATGTAGGTTGAGTATATTACAGATTCACAAGTGAAGTGTATTCAGCCCCGTACGACTTCAATTTGGTGAGGCCGTTTAGTGATTTCTCTCTACAAAGGCACAACCACAAAATGAGCAAAAAACCACAATTTTCACTCAAACATTTTGTCGAGCACCTTGTGCGCACATATAATTTCACTTCTTTAATACTACATATATGCAAAATTTCACACTCCACTAATTCAGTCATCCACATTCAGATTTACAATCTCACTTTCACACATAATAACAACAAATTACAAATTTTTGACATATTTTTGAACTCACCTCACTCTCCCCTCTATACTAGCGCTTGACTGCTGCTGCTGAGGTCGTTGAACTGGCACGGCCGCGGGGCTTTACTGGGCGTTGACGGCGGACCGAGGCGACGGCGGTAATGGCAGAGAGACGGGCGGCGGCAATGGCAGAGAGACGGGCGGCGGCAGAGGATGAGGAAGGCGGCGATTCGCAGTTCAGTTGCAGCAGCGCCTTCGTTCGAAAGAGAGAGAGGGGGAAAGTGTGGTGAGAGCGTGAAGAACTGAGCAAAGGGGTGGTTATAATGCATCTATTTCGGCGGTTTCTAGTAAGGAACCGCCGAAATTGGTCATCGTAAAATACTAAAAAATTTAAAAGGCCTATTTCGGCGGTTCCTTACTAGAAACCGCCGAAATAGATGCTCAAATAAAAAAAATTAAAATATTTTATATACCTATTTCGGAGGTTCCTAACAAGAAACCGCCGAAATAGGTTCCTGACAGTTTCAGAAAGCCACCTATTGCGGCGGTTGTTTTACATCAGCCGAAATAGAGGCGTTGAAATAAACCATTTTTTTACTAGTGTGTCATTTTCTTTGCGACACATTGCCACTTAGTGCTCTAATGCCCAAACTGTTGCGACGTCCTGAGTCCTTCCATTCGTGTCACAATGACACCAAGTGGACAACGAACACATTGCTGTGACATCTTGAGTCGTTCCATTCGTGGTGCGGCAACATTTCGGTGAGGCTGTGCAGTAATGGGTTCCCATGTCTCTTTGATGTCAATGTCCTTAGTCCTTCAAATCGCATCGACACTCACTACTCATCACCAGCGACATCAGCGCTGACAAGCTGAGTCTTGACTGGCCGTGCCTACTCCCGTGCAGAATTTGCGCAAGTGATAAAGACATTGACAGGTGAACGTCTGCACGTCAGATGGGTCGCTTCCCCTTAGGCTACGCCCGGGAAACAACCTCCTCAAAGGAACTAAGTAGTTTCAGTGCTAAGCACCTAACCATGAGACGAAGGGCAACATCGATGCCATAAGAAGAAACTTCCCACCGGTCCTGGGACGCAAGTGCGTCCTCAGCTCAATCCAAGTACCGTTAGAAAATTCCCTAGGTTCCACCTTGGTGGAGCCCTAGGCCAAAGCCACACTTCCACTAGAACTTTGGGACCTTCTACAGGCCTGGGGCCCCCAAGGGGACCACACCACTTCTTGCTAAATTGCGCGATATAGTAACTATCGCGGCACTGCAAGGTAACTTGCAAGTGCACCCAACACATGGTAGCGTGAAGCCACATCGGGTCTCCAGTCCCATCTTGAGCCAAAGGAAGTTTGGGCTTAGATCACATCACTAATTCTACTCTAGGTCACCGTGGTTAGCGAAGCTTCCATATAAAACCACGAGACTAAGCGAATTAGATTTCAAAGTACAAGTAGTCCGGCTAGAAAGATAGGCCAATCAGCCCCTTTTCAACTTAATACGACAACAACATTCCCACCACGAGTTTCTGGTGAGGCCATCTAAAGCTCAAGCGGTCAAAGTCTACGAAGCCCAGTCGTGGATTTATGACAACCCTTGAATCATGTTTTTGACACAGCATCCGGTTTCAACACAGAGAAGAAAGGGTAAGGGTGTTATGGGATCACTCTTAATGTGCTTCCTTATCAGTAACACAAGTTGTCTACCATTAATTTGAACGAGCCTTCCAACTTTCAATGAGTTCCTTGAGTTTCCTGGGGTCTGTGGGATTTACCCCTCAGATTCGGTCTCTTGAAGCTCAGATGCGGAGGGGTAAATCCCACAGGCCCCAAGAAACTCTTGATGTCTTAATTTCTCATCACTCTTTTTATCCTCTGCGTGCCATCATAAGTTCTTTGCATCTTTCGGATTCGCAAACAACCGTTTGAATCTGGGTATAATCAGCAAATACCACAGTAGTTTAGCTGGAGGGCTTTTTTCTGAATGGAGGAGTACTCACCATCTTTATGCTTATACTGGGACAACGAACATTTCGGGCAATTGTCCAGATGTTCGTATTCACCCCTGTACTACACACAATTATTTGGACACGCGTGAATTTTTTTGTACTCTACTCCCATTGGACACGCCCATTTCTTTACCTTATAGGTGGTGGTAGGGAAACTGTTCTCATCCGGTAGCATATCATGAATCAGCTCGAGGATGCCGTGAAACCTTTGTCACTTAATCCATATATTCCCTTCAGGTTGAAAAAATTCATTATAGCTGTCAATTTCGTGTACTTAGTGCACGTAGGATACAACGCCGTCTTAGATGCGTCCAACAACCTTTGATACTCATCGGCCGGTCGAAAAAATTATCCTCAACGTTATCAAGCATCTCGTCTATTTGCTCATCATGATAAGTCGGCTCACTGTTATTGACTCTGGAAGCACTTGGGAGTTCCGACTTGATAGAATCAAATGTGTGGTCGGTCTTCATCATCCTTCCTATCATTAATGTACGAGGACCCGACATTATGTTCAACACTTTCTCCATGAAAAGTCTATCTCCTATATAGTGGCATGAAACGCGGGTCTTCCAATGGAATTCAATTTCGTAATGTTTTGAACTTCCTTATGAACAGCAGTCAACACAAGGACAAGGTATTTTCTCGCTTGTCATGTCCTTGTGCTGCACTGCCGCTTTGCAAAACTCTTTCAACATCTTGTCAAAGTGATCCCCTCGCTCACTGTACATCCAGTCACGCTCCATACTATATTTGAAACACAAAAATACGGTACGATTAATACCGTATACTCAAAATGAAAATGTTTTTGTACCATGGATTGTATTTGTTTTCTATGTATTTATACTCTAATGAAGCATGACTGGATGTGTATTAAATAAGCTAGCTAGCCTAACTCTAAGGTTTCAACGTAAATTATATACTAGCACTATATTATCTGAATACATAATTGCATTTATCAAATAAATAGCAGGTTTAGTTGCTTACTTGTACCACAGAAGATGAAACTGCAACGGTGATGGAAGAAGGTGGGAAACAAGAGAGGTGGTTCACGGACTTAAATGTAGTGAGACCTAATAAAGAATTTTTTTTAGATATTGTCATACTATACACATACATCAAACAATATTAATCGAAGAGAGTTTGTTAAAAAAAATCGGCATGACCTTTGCATAATTTTACCTATCCCATGCTTGATTATTAAGCATTCACCAACATTCATCAACACAAATTTCCATCATAAATCAAACTAATACCAAATTCATTCATCAAACCAAATTTCAATAATTTGTGGAAGTCAAATACAAAGTATAAAAAGATAAGTTAGATTATATACCCGTTCCCAAATGTGATGTTTTTTCGCTCCTCCGCTTTCAATCTACCGTGCAATGTTGAGGAGTTTCTTAATACTTATCTATAGGTAGAATAGAAACTCATAGCTTGTGTATGTTAATTGTTCGTAATTAGGATTGAAAAATTAATATAATGAGCTAAAAAGATGAAGATGTAGGTTGAGTATATTACAGATTCACAAGTGAAGTGTATTCAGCCCCGTACGACTTCAATTTGGTGAGGCGTTTTAGTGATTTCTCTCTACAAAGGCACAACACAACCACACAAAGGAGCAAAAAACCACAATTTTCACTCAAACATGTTGTCGAGCACCTTGTGCGCACATATAATTTCACTTCTTTAATACTACATATATGCAAAATTTCACACTCCACTAATTCATCATCCACATTCAGATTTACAATCTCACTTTCACACATAATAACAACAAATTACAAATTTTTGACATATTTTTGAACTCACCTCACTCTCCCTCTTATACTGGCGCTTGACTGCTGCTGCTGAGGTCGTTGAACTGGCACGGCCGCGGGCTTTACTGGGCGTTGACGGCGGGACGAGGCGACGGCGGCAATGGCGGAGAGACGGGCGGGGCGGCAATGGCAGAGAGACGGGCGGCGGCAGAGGATGAGGAAGGCGGCGATTCGCAGTTCAGTTGCAGCAGCGCCTTCGTTCGAAAGAGGAGAGGGGGAAAGTGTGGTGAGAGCGTGAAGAACTGAGCAAAGGGGTGGTTATAATGCATCTATTTCGGCGGTTTCTAGTAAGGACCACCGAAATTGTCATCGTAAAATACTAAAAAATTTAAAAGGCCTATTTCGGCGGTTCCTTACTAGAAACCGCCGAAATAGATGCTCAATAAAAAAAAATAAAAATATTTTATATACCTATTTCGAGGTTCCTAACAAGAAAACCGCCGAAATAGGTTCCTGACAGTTTCAGAAAGCCACCTATTGCGGCGGTTGTTTTTACATCAGCCGAAATAGAGGCGTTTGAAATAAACCATTTTTTTACTAGTGTGTCATTTTCTTTGCGACACATTGCCACTTAGTGCTCTAATGCCCAAACTGTTGCGACGTCCTGAGTCCTTCCATTCGTGTCACAATGACACCAAGTGGACAACGAACACACACTTGCGTGACATCTTGAGTCGTTCCATTCGTGGTGCGGCAACATTTCGGTGAGGCTGTGCAGTAATGGGTTCCCATGTCTCTTTGATGTCAATGTCCTTAGTCCTTCAAATCGCATCGACACTCACTACTCATCACCAGCGACATCAGCGCTGACAAGCTGAGTCTTGACTGGCCGTGCTCTCCCGTGCAGAATTTGTGCAAGTGATAAAGACATTGAACAGGTGAACGTCTGCACGTCAGATGGGTCGCTTCCCCTTAGGCTACGCCCGGGAAACAACCTCCTCAAAGGAACTAAGTAGTTTCAGTGCTAAGCACCTAACCATGAGACGAAGGGCAACATCGATGCCATAAGAAGAAACTTCCCACCGGTCCTGGGACGCAAGTGCGTCCTCAGCTCAATCCAAGTACCGTTAGAAAATTCCCTAGGTTCCACCTTGGTGGAGCCCTAGGCCAAAGCCCACACTTCCACTAGAACTTTGGGACCTTCTACAGGCCTGGGGCCCCCAAGGGGACCACACCACTTCCTGCTAAATTGTGCGATATAGTAACTATCGCGGCACTGCAAGGTAACTTGCAAGTGCACCCAACACATGGTAGCGTGAAAGCACACATCGGGTCTCCAGTCCCATCTTGAGCCAAAGGAAGTTTGGGCTAGATCACATCGATAATTCTGCTGTAGGTCACCGTGGTTAGCGAAGCTTCCACATAAAACCACGAGACTAAACGATTAGATTTCATAGTACAATTAGACCGGCTAGAAAGATGGGCCAATCAGCCCCTTTTCAACTTAATACGACAAAAAAAATTCCAACACTAGATTCTGGTGAGCCATCTAAGCTCAAGCGGCCAAAGTCTACGAAGCCCGTCGTGGATTTATGACAACCCTTGAATCATGTTTGACACAGCATCCGGTTTCAACACAGAGAAGAAAGGGTAAGGGTGTTATGGGATCACTCTTAATGTGCTTCCTTATCAGTACACAGTTGTCTACCATTAATTTGAACGAGCCTTCCAACTTTCATCGAGTTCCTTGAGTTTCCTGGGTCTGTGGATTTACCCCTCAGATTCGGTCTCTTGAAGCTCATAGATGCGGAGGGGTAAATCCCACAGGCCCAAGAAACTCTTTGAACTCATTGAAAGTTGGAAGGCTCATTCCAATTAATGGTGGACAACCTGTGCTCCTGATAAGGAAGCACATTAAGGGTGATCCCATACCAACCTTACCCTTTCTTCTCTGTGTTGAAAGTGGATACTGTGTCAAAAACATGATTCAAGGGTTGTCATAAATCCACGACTGGGCTTCGTAGACTTTGACCGCTTGAGCTTTAGATGGCCTCACAGAAACTCGTGGTGGAAATGTTATTGTCGTATTAAGTTGAAAAGAGGCTGATTGGCCTATCTTTCTAGCCGGACTACTTGTACTTTGAAATCTAATTTCGCTTAGTCTCGTGGTTTTTATGTGGAAGCTTCGCTAACCACGGTGACCTAGAGAGAATTAGTGATGTGATCTAAGCCCAAACTTCCTTTGGCTCAAGATGGGACTGGAGACCCGATGTGGGTTCACGCTACCATGCGTTGGGTGCACTTACAAGTTACCTTGCAGTGCCGTGGTAGTTACTATATCACGCAGTTTAGCAGGAAGTGGTGTGTCCCCTTGGGGGCCCCAGGCCTGTAGAAGGTCCCAGAGTTCTAGTGGAAGTGTGGCTTTGGCCTAGGGCTCCACCAAGGTGGAACCTAGGGAATTTTCGAATACTTGGATTGAGCTGAGGACACACTTACGTCCCAGGACCGGTGGGAAATTTCTTCTTATGGCTTTGACGTTACCCTTCGTCTCGTGGTTAGGTGCTTAGCACTGACACTACTTTGGTTCCTTTAAGGAGGTTGTTTCCCGGGCGTACCTAAGGGGAAGCAACCTATCTGGCGTACAGACATTGACCTGTCAATGTCTTTGTTACTTGAGCAAATTCTGCACGGGAGTAGGCACGGCCAGTTAAGACCAGCTTGTCAGCGTTGATGTCGCTGGTGATGAGTAGTGCAGTGAGTGTCGATGCGATTGAAGGTACTAAGGACATTGACATCAAAGAAGACTTGGGGAACCAATTACTGCACAACCTCACCGAAATGTTGTCGCGCCACGAATGGAAGGACTCAGGATGTCGCGCAATGTGTTCGTTGTCCACTTGGTGTCATTGTGACGCGAATGAAAGGACTTAGGACGTCACAACAGTTTGGGCATTAGAGCACTAAGTGGCAATGTGTCGCAAAGAAAATGACACAAGAGGCCACCAACGTTGTGGTGCTCTATAGACCGACGACTCATTCAAGTAGAACTGGTACAAGTCAAAATATTTGAGCTTCTGGAAACACACCAGTTAACGGTTCAAAGCAGTTGCCTGTGTGTGTTGGTCAAAGATATTGTTTGTGGTTGTTATACCTTCAAAGTAGGGAAACTGTTGGAGCATGATAAAATCTTCTAGTTGAGCTAAGAATCATCGTTATATCTTGTTGGGGACAGCAAGAGCTTCGATGGGGGAGGTTTGGTTGTGTGCATGCCCCTTTTGGCGAGCTGCTTGATTACAAGTAGTTCCATGCCAGTTTTCCCTTTGGTTGGTGCCCATTAGGACTTGTTGTTGAGATTGCTTGTCAATCCCATACTTGATTATCGCTTTGACCTAGTCCCTTAAGTTCCACGGTTCTGAGACGACCCCCGAGGACGAAGGTCTGAGGGATGGGCATCAGTTAAAGGCACGATGTGTTGGTCATGGCCGAGCTGAGTTACGCCAGCTTGTGACTCGAGCAAGGGCCGAGTTAGCGGGTGTTGTGGAGGACATCCGTCCGGGCCTAATAAGGAACCGGACATGCTTTCGGGCATGCACACTGCCAGGATGGCTTGGTAGTGACTCCAATAGCATGAGCACGATGTGCTTAATGTTGCCCTTAGGTTGTGAGTGCCAGTGTCACCCTGGGCCCAAGCAACTAGAGGTTGTCTTCACCGAGCTGAGTTGGTGTCAGCTTGTGACTTGAGCGAGGGCCGTAAGTGGGTGTGTGGAGGAAGTCCGTCCGGGCCAGGTGAGGACTGGACATGCCTTGGGCATGCACGCTGCCAAGTGACTTGGTAGTGACTCCAATAGTATGAGCACATTGTGCTCAGTGCTGACCCTTAGGTCAGTTTATGGATGATGTGGAGGGCATCCGTCTGGGGCCCGATGAGACCGGCATGCCTTCGGGCATGCATGCTACCAGGGTGGCTTGGTAGTAACTCCAATAGGCGATGAGCAATGTTGTTCTCAATGTTGGCCCTTAGTTGCGAGTGCTAGTGTGACCACTGGCGCGAAGCACTAGGGGTTGTCCCGATAGTTTGACTCTTGCCACGAAAGGTGCAAGGGGCATGCACATCAGAGCTGTCTTACGTTTGGCAAGCGTTGAGTCCTGGAAAAGGCCGGAGACAAGTGCGATGTGGCCCGCGTCGGCACACCTTACTCTGACTCGTACTAGTAGGGGTCTTTGGCTATTGGGCTGTTGGAGGACTAATGTTTCCGAGGACGGTGTGCCCGCTAAGGGACGTACAAGTACTCGGGCCTGCAGTGAAAGGGACGAAGTAGACTCAGTTGAGCTGCGGCCTGGCATTTGTCCGAGGCGTCTGGGCCACGGGGAATGTGAACCAGTGCAGGAACTTATCATTGGGAGGTTTAAGTCCACTCTTGACTCTTTCTTGTGGCTAAGTGGATGGCTAGTCTTCCACAGTGAGTAGTAGGCTGGTTGGGTCTTTGACCCAACGCCGGTGATGCCTAATTGGTCACATGACCTTATCCGTAAGAGCCCCCTTGGGGTTTCTCGCTTCCGTGCAAAATATTCGGATTAAGGTTGGGCATTACAATTGTGGTATCTGGTTGTAGACCCAGTCTTGCGGAATGGCTTGTGGCTGTTCATACCTACGGCCTAAGCTGAGCCTTGTCCTCTTTTAGGTCAATGACTCAAATCTTTGGCTTGGTCAAACGGTGTCAGATCGGATGACTATTTGTCGGCTGCTGGGTGAGACCCATGCTGCCGCGGGAGCATCGCTCCGTTATTGGTACGATAGCACGATCTGATGTTCAAACATCTTCATCTCTTGATCAGTGACGAGTGTTTGAGGGCTAGCAGGTCCGAAACAGGTCGAAAGAACATTGTTGACGTTGCTAGAGTCGACTGATGAACCTTTAGACATGTTGGTCAATCTTAGCCTTTCGGTTCATTTATGGATGTGAATCGTGATAAGGTTCTAGATGGTCAACGAAGGTTTGGCTTATGGTTGCAACCAAGGATTGACCCAGCAAGGTGTTTGTCGTAGGTTCTTGCCCATGCCGTCGTTGGCAAAAGTCGGAACCATAGGCGTTTCCGACATTGCCAGTGAGTCCTCGGACTCCAGGTGTAATCCTGCGTTCGATGGGTTCAACTATCTTTGGGTGGTTGATGGATGACTTTGTGTTGACCTATTGGCAGTGCGCGTTGAACAACTTGGTATTTTGCGGTCTGGACCCGCCACTGAGATGTGGTAATCCGTGTTGAGCTAAAGGTTCACGCGGTGACGCGCACAATGTTATGACAGACCGATGGGTTTTAGCCTAAGATAAGATACACTGAATTCTGGTCTAAGCTTCAAGGGACCGAATCTGAGGATGAAAAGTGATTTGGTTTCGGCTGTTGGGCCGATAACAAGGTCATGTCGCTGACTAAAACCTTACGGTAGACAGGGTTGTTATGGCAATGACCTAAGTCCCCAAGTCTACGAAGCCCAGTCGTGGACTTATGACAACCCTTGAATCATGTTTTTGACACAGCATCCGTTTTCAACACAGGGAAGAAAGGGTAAGTTTTGTTATGGATGGATCACCTTAATGTGCTTCCTTATCAGGAGCACAGGCTGTCCACCATTAATTGGAACGAGCCTTCCAACTTTCAACGAGTTCCGAGAGTTTCCTGGGGCCTGTGGGATTTACCCCCTTCACACCTCAGATCTCGTATCACACCCAATTCACCGTCAGGTTTAGAAGGTCTCTCTGCACTAGGAGAAAACTGAGGTCTGAGGTCCCCCCCCCCCCCCTCCCCTCAAAATAGGGGTCATGGACACGGGGTGTACATGTCAAGAGTCGCTGATAAGAAAGGTGAGTAGCACTCTTTTCCAAATTTTGTAGTTGTAACCCTAGAATTTGACAAGGTTTACTGCTGATAACAAAGATTGTGTTGTAGTTTGAGCAGGAACTTGAATTTAACAATTTGTCAAAGAGTTGGGGTCTATCTATAGAGCCGCTATTCACAAAGCCAAAGCCAAACCTTAGATTCGGACGGAGTAGCCATGAATGAGTAAAGAAAAAGAAGGAAAGATCGAGGGAGATTGAATCATCTTTGGTCATCGAAGGCTATGATAGCGTAGGATTGATAGTCGATGAAACAGTAGACACTAGCAGAGGAGTAAAATATCATTTTGTACTCATTATATGTAAAAGTAAATTATTACAGAGACTGAGATATGGGGTATTAATGGGCTATTGGACCTTATTACAAATTCTTAGAGGTAGAGAAAAAATGCGACTGGGTTTTAGAGCATGCTCACTACTTGCCGTAAAAACTGCAATCGAAGGAAGCATTGAAGCGATCTTGACCTCATAGGAAGGTATGTGTGACAACCTTTTCCTACATACGTTTGCTATGATAGGTAGGAATATTTTGGCTCTCAACTCATTATTTGATATACGCGCGGACTGTTGAGTTTGTATTATAGCTTAAGTATGAATCAAGGTTTCTAATCAAATAAAAAGCAAATGAGCTATCTCCTCTCTCCAACAACTGAACCATGTCTCACCACCGCCACCCCATCCCCACCCACCATTAGCGCACCCCCCACCTCTCACCATCAACCCACCCCCCACCCAATTAGCTCACCCCCCACCTCGCCACCACCAACAGCCACCCCACCTACAATAACACCAACTACATACCCATTATATACACAAGAGCCCATACCAAAACGCTAACCGACACAATTTACCCACAACAAAAACCTCAACCATTCGCCACACACGCACACACCTAAACCAGCCATGAACAACGATAGTAGATGGGGAAAACAATATAGAGGAGGAACACACTTGGAGGAGAGACAGGCAGAAGATAGCTCGTAACCAGGAACAAAGAAGGATTACAGTAGAAGGAATCATATGTTCACAGACAAAGCCAGGAACACAAGGAGAAGACATTGGGAGCAGGAAGACAAAAGAAGAGAAGGGATCACGCACAACAGTCTTCATCGACAATATAAGTTGGTCAATCACATATTACAGCAGTGGAAGGGTAATTGGAAGATTCACAAAATGGGACCGCCTGTTTATCAATAGAAAGCTGAGGAGCAAGAATAGAAATGTTTTGTGCGTTTGTGGACGTACGAGATGTGCACAAAGCTAGGAAGCTGATACAGGGACTGAATGATGGAAAGTGGAAGGACACAAACTGCGTCTCAGATGGAATATCAAGGGATAAAGCCAAAAGAAGGGGGGACACACTCATCATAGAATCATCGACCAGGCAAGAAAACAATAGTAGATCCATGTCAAGAATATCTATTAGGGTCAATGAAGATGAGGAAATGAAGACAACCCTCAAAAAGTGTGTAGTGGCAACACTTAAGAATGATAAGGAGCTAAGGAAGCACTCGAGTTCTTTGCTGAAAAATGGAAGAATTTAGCAGGATTATTAGCCCTCTCGAGAAGAAAGTTTCTGCTGATCTTTACTCAGCTGGTGAGGCAGAGGAAGTAGAAGCATCAGCCAGGTATAGAGAAAAGGAAATTGATGGAATCGGATTAGAAAGTGGACGATTGAAGATCAGGTGGAGAAACGGAAGACTTAGATTATAGTGAGAGGATTCCCCTACAAGCATGGAGCAAAAAAACATTAATAGTATTGCACAGGTCACCGTTGAAGTAATCAGAATCGAAGAGGAGGAAAGTGATCACACGGACAATGCAGAAATCAGAGTACAAATAGAAACAACCACGCTGCAATCCATCAACATGAAAATCACGGTCTGGGGGGGACGAAGCGTACTCAGTCAGCCTGGTGGAAAGCGGTGAGCTGGACACCGAAAACAGCCACATCATCGGAGAAAGCATAATCCAGAAGTCTCAAAACAACAACAGGAGGAGTCGGAATTCAAAACAACGGGAAGCCAGAGAAGAGGGAGACACTTTTTGACAAATCAGCCACCAGACGAGAATTACGATGGGTGTTCCCAATGTAGCAAAAGGATTACGGCGATTAATGACCAACAGCTCGCTCCTGCAAATGACCAAAATAAAAAAGGCCTGGAAAGGAGGAGAATAATAATGAGAATAGTGTAATTAATGTGGAAGAAGAGGAGGTTCATGGAGACAAGACAAATACCAATGATTTAGCCGTAAACCCAACCAGCGGGGGATCGGGTTCCAACGAAAAGGTAACAGAATACCCAAGAGGAGGAGGTGCAAGTTTGGAGGAAGTCCAGGAGTCGGAGTACATAGGAAAGACACAGAAATTGTAAAGTAACACAATTAGAAAAAGAAAGGGACCGGCAGAGTAATTTAAACCATAATCAGGGGATTGGGGAAGGTAGTGAGGCAGAGAAAAGGAATACTACTCCTATCACACCAGGAAGTGAAAGAAACGGGAACGACCAGAACATCAGGTTGTAGTTGACCTCGCACAGAATACCCCACCAGCAACAAAGGAAACTAGCTGCTCACACAGTTCCACATCAATACAGAAATAGAAGTGGAAGAATGTATTGCTATGTATAAGGAGTTTGGGTGCATAATATCTGACGAGAAGCAAGCTAGAAAAAATTTAGCCAAGGTGATTGAAGAATACAAGGATCAAAGTGGAGCAGAGGAGATGGTCATACTGGCGGTGCAAAACATTAAAGGGATGGGATCACAGGAGAAAGCTTGGCGATAAGAAGGGAGGTTAGACGAAAGAGGATAGCGCTGTTAGGACTAGTAGAAACTAAATGGGCAACATCGTTGCATAAAAGGTAATGCAATTATGGGGAAAGAAGAGAGTAAGTATGGGGTAGGAAGAAGTGAAAGCAGAAGGAAGATCAGGGAGTTTAATTACAATATGGATGAAAGTGAAATAGAAGTAACAAATGTTTGTAAAGGGGAACAGATGGATGTTACTGGAAGCGAGAATACTGGAGGAAAATTTTATTGCTGCGATCTTAGTGGTGTATGCCCCGTGTAATACAAAAGACCAAATGAAAACCTTAAGGAAATAGTGAGTGCTAAGGGAAACAGTGATAAGCCACTGCTGGCTATGGGCGACTTCAATCAGGTGTTAGGGCCGGAAGATCGATCAAATGGTGTGCTAGGGGACAAACGAGGGTTACTGAATTCAAAAGATGGATCGATGACATGGAGCTTGTAGAGATCCCAATCCAGAATGCGAAATTTACCTGGACGAACAAGGTAACGTGTAGCATGATAGACAGAGTATTTGTCGATGGATGTTGGCTGGCACAATATAAGGATACAAGAGTAGATGCAGGAGAATGGCTTGTTTCGGGTCATAGAATGCTGGTGGTTCGGACAGCAAATGTGAACTGGGGTCCTAGACCATTCAGGTCAATGGACATGTGGCTCGAACACCCAAATTCAATGAGTTCGTAGATCAAAATGGAGAAACAGCAGAGGGAATACCCAAAGTAAGCTGAAGGCGCTAAAAGGAAATATGAAGAAATGGAATAGAGAGGTGACCATAATGAGCAGATTGACAGAGCCCGATCAGAATTGCAGCAAATAGATAAAAAATCGAGGAAGGTAACCATAATGAGCAGGACATATTGAGGAGACAGATAGTGGCATCGGAGCTAGGGAAGGGCCAAAGAAAGGAGGAGATCTACTGGAGACAATTGTCAAGGGACAAACTTCTTAAGGCCTGGACAACAACACAAAGTACTTTCATCAAAGGGCTACGATGCAGAGAAAGAGAAAGCTGATCTCTTCGCTGGCAGTGGATGGAATACAAATAGAAGATCCTGAACAGGTTTGAATGCATGTAAGAGAGTTCTTTAGCTCCTTATACCACACAGATGCGGAGCCGTGGTTAGCCCTCTTTCAGCCATCATCCGCACTAACTGCCAAGGAGGCAGAAGAGCTTGAAAAATTCCAACATTGAGGGAGATAAGGGAGGCAGTGTGGAAGTGTGACGAATCAAAAGCTCCCAGTTATGATGGGTACAATATGCTGTTTGTTAAAAGGATGTGGAATATAATAGGAGCAGATTTTGGCATTGACATAAGAAAGTTTTTCGAAAGTGGTAAAATGCCTAACGGTGTTAATACCACATGGATAGTGTTGATCCCGAAAAAGATGGAAGCGCGGGAACTGAATGACTATCGTCCGATTAGCATGGTGGGCTGCCTGTACAAGACCATAGCAAAGACCTTGGCTTTATGGATCAGTAAGATTCTGCCCAAACTGATAAGTGAAACGCAGACAACCTTCGTGGAAGAAGAAGCATCCTAGATGGTCCAATGATAGCCAACGAAGTAGTCCCATGGCTGAAACGAAGAAGAGGAAAGGTGTGTTGTTTAAGTTAGATTTTTAAAAAAGCATATGAATGTGTTTCGTGGTCTTTTCTAGAGAAATGCAGAAGGAGCTGGGATTTGGAGTATGATGGAGGCAATGGATTAACGAATGTGTTACGAACACAAAACAAATCTCCATTATGGTCAATGGTTCACCCCCAAACCATTCGCACCAAACATGGGCGGCGTCAAGGAGACCCAGTCTCCCCATTTCTCTGTTCGTAATAGCAGCTGAGGGCCTGCACTGGCTAATTGAAAAGGCAGTAGCAAACAACCGATTTTCGGGGTTGCAGATTGGAGTGAATAGAAGCAGAATAACGCAACCTCCAGTTTGCGGATGAGACTTTGCTGTTTTGTGAGGTCTCCACGGAGGAGCTGATTGGGAATGCGCATGCTTCTGATCGCATTTGCAGATATGAGCGGTTTAAAATTGAATTGGGTGAAATCAGTGGCCTTTTGTATCAATAGCAGTTCGGAAGAGGAAAAAATGGTAGCTGATATTCTTCGATGCAAAATTGGAACATCGCCCACGACGTATCTAGGGGCTAATCCCAGGAGAAAAGATACATGGAGACCAGTAATAGAAAGGGTGAGGGTCGTCTATCAATGTGGAAAGCGAAGACCCTCTCGAAAGCGGGAGAGCAGTGCTTATTCGATCAGTGTTGGAAGCCATTCCACTGTACTACGCCAGTCTATTTGTGATACCTGCGGAGGATAGGAAAGAACTGATCAAGCTCCAAAGAAGGTTCTTCTGGGGGAAGGACAATAATAAAGGCATGGTGTCGGTTGAAATACCCCTAACCATTAAAATAATTAATAATGGGAATTAAAGGTTTATTTGTGGGATTATGAAACCATAGAAAGCACAGAAACACTTAGGCGTTAAAAACGCACCTAAACTCCTTAATGTCAAAAATGTGCGTTAAGCCGGACCTTGGGTTAACCAAGTTTACAAGTCAACTAATGATCTTGATATGACCCGATAGTTATTAATTAACATTTAAAACAAAAGGCTTGGAGAAATTTTCAATTAAACGAAAAGTGCCTGGAGAACCCTTGCGGGCCCCACAAACCCTAGAAAAGGCCCGGGAATGCCGAAGTGGCACGAAACTCTAAATAAATCATTCTTAGAGTTCCTACCACCATTAATTAACATTATAAAGAGAATGCTCAAGTTAGATTTACAAGAATACACAAAATGCCTGGGAGAAACGCTTAAAGCACAAAAAGGTCCTAAAAGTCCTGGGAATGTCTCGGGAATGTGTTTTGGGTCTATATAACCCAATGAAACACATATAAATACTCTAATAAATATAAATACTCATTAATATCACATTGGTAACTCTAAATCCAGAGATTTACAATTTTCACATTTTTACATTAAAATATTGATATAATAATAAAATAATGTAAAATTAAGTCTCCATTGACTAAATAGGTCAATGTTGACCATTGACCACGAAATGACCTGATGGGAGGTGGAAAAGGAGACGTATAACAGCACTAGACAGCCAAGCTAAGATTCCTACAATAATACACCCTTTAACTTTAATTAAAATACTAAAAGTTTACCTTTAACATTAAAACATTAAAACTTGTCTACCCACTTGACTACCCCATGTGGCATTGCCGATTTAGGAGGCTGATTTCCCCTTGTATTGTGGCCGATTCCAAGCCATTCCAAGCAATGAATGACTCACCATTATTATTTAACTAAAATGACAATAACTGTCTCTAAAGTCATTAATTAGGTGTGACTTATTTATCCACCAAGCCACCCATTGCCACCTGCCTACAAGCCTTATTCCTACCCATTAAACAACCCCAATCATTCACTAATGAGTCATCAAGCATTGAATGCATTAAACTAAGACTAAAATGTGATTTAAGGCAAAAAGAGACTACCTTTCTCACATTACAAGCTCCAGCCGTGATTTCAACATCCAAACTATCTCTTTTGCTCCTCCTTGACCGTGAGGATACTCCAAGTTCAGCTGGTGTGATCTCTTGATCTAGGTAAGCTTCTAAGGCATGAAATGTCCATTTTCTTCATCTTTCTTTCCTCTTTCCATTGAGCTAAACTACAATCACTTCCATCCATGTATGTAGTGTGTTTTGGAGGTTAAAATAAGGGGGATTCTCGGCTGTAGCAAGGGAAGAAGGAGGAAAGTTCAAGTCTTGGTCATTTAAGGTAAAATGTGCTTTAAGCACACACACATCTTCTTCCTTTTCAATTCCGGTGGTAAACCTTGGTTCCTTAGCCTTATTTCTTCTCCTTTTCATGTGGATTCAGTTGGTATGCCAAGATCTACTAGGAATAGCCATATCCAAGCCAAAAACCCATTTTGGCATCTTAATCAAGGTGAAAATTAGCCATCTTCTTACCTGAGTTATTCCGGTTTAATGCTTGTTTTAGTAGACCTTTTGATGCTCTTTTACCTCTGCAAAACTAGGCCGAAGAACAGCTCTTGAGGTCCTACCATTTCTAAGGTAAATTTACCTTGAATTTAAGTGCTAAAACACTTCCCATGGTAGCTCATGCTTGGAGTTTAATCATGTCTTGTTTTCTGTATGAAGACAAGTAAATCAAGTTGTGGATAAGTTTTCCCTAAGGTGTTGTGGCCAAACAAGGCCTTAACCTTGCTAAATAAAGGTATAAATCACTTAAACCTTAACTTTCATATACATTAATACAAGTTTAAACTTATGTATATGTATTGTCGTGAGTGAACCCAGCTCTTATGGTCTGATTTTGACCATAGTGGTTAGGAAATGACTTAGTAAATTTATCTAAGTAATTAAGTAACAAAAATGTCAAAATTAAGACTTTATGTGGAAGATTGGTAATTAAAGGAAAATATATGGTGAGGCCGTGAGTTTGTGTATTTTGGGGCATTTATGTGTAATTTATTTTATGAGCAAATGTTGTAATAAGGTCATGTACTTTAGGCCACTTTAATTATGTATATTTTAGTTTAAATTAGGTTTTAGGTGATAAATATGTATTACCGCAAGTTATAAGGGGTTAGACTATAATTAAATCAAATTTGGGGGCTAGATATTAATAAAGCAAAAAATTAGGTGTTAAAAAGATATAAAATCAAATTTATAAGATTTTATAATTTTTGGGGTTAATTGGTAAATTCTGGAAAATAGGGGTTAAAAACCGTAAATTAAGAAAGTAATGGTCAAGGCTATATTAAGGAGGTCAACCTTGACCATTGGGTAGGTTTTGACCAAAAATTAGATATTAAATAACTTATTTAAGGTTATATAATAAGATAAGTATTTAATTGTAACATTTTTTATAACGTATGGGGTATGTATGGTGATTACCAAAAATTATGGGTGTAAAATGGTAATTTAAACACCCATGGCCTGTTAGGAATTTTTAGGATTTTATTGGGTTGAATTTGGAGATTAAAATAAGCTATATATGTATAATATAGTTATTATGTCATTTTTACACTTTGGAAAAGAAAATGGGGAGGAAATGTAATAACCGAAAGTTTGTGGGTTAGGAATGATATTTAAACCCTTTGGTATAGTTTTGGAGATTTTTAGAATATATAAGGTGTTTAAAAAGATAAGTGTATATATATAGTTTTGATGATATTATAAAAACTATATGTTATAAATTGGGTCAATTGTAATTATAGGAAGTTGGTGGGTGGAAAAATAATTTAGAACAGATTGTTACTGTTCGGAAATTTAAAACATATATAACCATGGGTTTATTTTAAATTAAGGTTTAAAATGTTATATTATATGGTATATATAACATGGTATAAATAAATTATGGGGTGATTTTGTAATAAACATAAAAGATATGGTAATTAATGAGATTGGTTTTAAATGGAAATACCTTTTTGTAATTAAACATAGTTTTTGTATAAAACATAAGTTATAATTTATATAAGATAAAGATATCATATTATATGTTATTAGTATATGGTATAACCTTACATAATTTTATGTGGTCAAAATGAAATTAAAATAAAGTAATAGGCTGTACCGAATTTTATAAAGGTTGGAAAATGAATTTTAAAGATATGGTCTACATGTTAAAACGTTATTCAATGATTGGTATTAATGTGGTTTAAATGGAATTAATATAACAAAGGGTAGTCACATTAAATAATTACAACTATAAATAATGAGATTTTATTGAAATACCCCTAATCTTTAAAATATAATTAAATGATCTATTAATGATCTAAGATGATTATTAAACATCTAAATATTATTGGGGAACAATCTAAAAGATCTCAACAAGGCAAAACACGCCTTAAGATCGGTAAAGCCAAAAATGTGCTTTAAGACACCATAAAGGTTGTATGACCTCAAATAGGATCCAAAGTGGATTCCTAAGTATTATAATGAAGCAAGGAACACAATAAAACCATTCTCAAGGAGAACTAAGCTCAGGAACCCCTGTGACACAAAAATGTGCGCTAAAACACCTTAAAGCACGTTTTTGTGAGATTGCCTTCTAAATTATTTTTAATGGGCTTAAAATTATAATTACCTTAAATATGATATTTTATCATATTATATCATATTAGGAATTTAATTCCAAAATTTACGAATTTTTACAAATTAATATTAAAATATTAATAAAACCCTAAAGTGGGGCCCGCATGAGTCAATATTGACCAAGCATGGTCAATGGTCAATTAATTGACCCATTTGGACCAAGGAAATCGGCTGGCAATAAGGGAGGAGACAGCTTGCAATGATTATGAGACAAATTGCTATACCTAATACATTTACTTTCTGAATAACTTACTTTTTCAATTATTTCAAATCTTACCCATTCCTTCCTTCCTCCTTGTCCGATTCCTCTTCTGCCCAGCCGAGTTCCTCCCTTCCTATGAAGCTCTCAAGTCTGGTTCTTGAGCATGGAAGGCAAATCTAGCTCCTAAGCTCTTAAGGTAAGTGTTTTAAGGTCATTTTTAGCCCTTTTTCTTCATCTCTCTCACTACCAACACCTAGATTTTCGTGGCTCATCAATTCCTATGGCTTATTCTCAGTGTTCTAAGGTTAGAACAAGAGCTAAACTCGGTTGAAGCAAGTAGAGGGACCAAGGTTGCTCAAAATTGCATTTTAAGGTAAAACATACCTTAAGCCTCTCAATCTTTCAAGCGGCTTTCTTCCTCTGATTTTTATGAGTTTATACACTCATAATCTTCATATTTACATGTTCATTCAGTTGGTTAGCCATTTGGAGCAAGGGTGACCAAGATCCAAGGAAATACCCTCTTTTAAGGCATTTTTCCAAGGTAAAACCTAATAACAAGGTAGCTTGTTGTGATCTAACTATTTCCTATGTCAATATGGTGGATCTAACACCTTGTGGTGTGTTTGGTTCAGGTCGAAACCACTTAGAACTTCCCTTGCATTTTAAGGTGATTTTTGCCTTAATCTTACATTAATTATTTACCTTATGGTTAACTCAAGCTTGGAGTGTAACCATATCTTGTTTTTGTGTATTAAACATGTCTAAATCAAGTGGTGAATTTTCCTACAAGTGACCGAGCTCATACAAGGAATAATCAAGGTATAAACACCTTAAACTTATGATTTTATAATTTAATTTCTAAGCATATATATATATATGGCCGAGAGTGAATTTATATATAGGTCATATTGACCTAAAATGGAAAAAAATGGCTAAGATAAATTAAGCTAGTCATTTAAGAGATTTAATTAACATAATGGTCAAATTATGACATTATGTGGAAAAATAATTAAACCTGGTGAGGCCGAAAATATATGCTATATTTTGAGACATTTATTGTGTAATTTATTTTGCAAGTTCAAGGTTGTAATAAGGCCATGTCATTAGGCCATTTTAATTTAAGTTTATAAGCTTATTTAGTTTTATTTATGCTTATAATTAAAATTGGGGCCAATTCGTAATTACTAGGAAATTAGAAAGCCGTGGGCTTAATTTAGAGCAATTTAGGGTTTTTAAATGAATTTAATAAAAATTATAACATTTTATAAAGTTTTGGGTCAAAATTGTAAAAATAGAAAAGTATAGGTTATTATTAGTGATTACCGAAAAATTGGTTCCCATTTGGTATTAGAAGTCAAAGTTGACTATATAGGAGACTTTGACCAAGTTTGGAAAATTTAAGAAATTAAAATACTATCTTATAATAAGATATTATTAAATTGTAAAGATTTATAAAAGATGGGGCTATAATGTAATTTCCGAAAACTTGGGGTACTAAATGGAGTTTAGTACAAACCTTAGGTTATTAGGAATTTTTAGAAATTTATTGGTTAAATTTGGAGTTTATATGAGTTATATAAGTATAATATAAGATATTTTATAACATTGTTACAAATGGGTAACAAAGGGTGAAAACCGAGATTTAAAGAAGTATAAGGTTAGGAATAATATTTATAACCTTTTGGTATAGTTTGGTAATTTTTGAGTTATATATAAGGTTTTATAAAGAATATGTATATATATAGTTTTAAGGGAATTAGAAAACTATGTATTATAAATTGGGATGAATTGTGATTTATAGAATTTTAGTGGTGTATAATGGAAACCGAAAATATAAGGGGCCATTTGGTATTTTATAAACAAAATATGACTATAGGTTATAATTGTTTTAAATGACTTAAATGTCATAAGATATGTTTATATAACAATAATGTAACATTATATTAATTAAGTGGTGGGTTTTGTAAATATTTAAGAACATAGGTGCTGTTCGAAATATTAACATTTTTAAATGGAATTTATAATATGGTTTTAATGTTATAAGAATTATAACATTTATAATATAAGAGGTATTCATTAGAAAGAATGAATATATATTATAAGACTTACCATATAAGAAATAGTTCCATAATACATACACATAAATAATATATGTTATGGTGGAAAAAATAATATGGTTTAATGACCATGTGTTTTCATAATTAAAAATGACATATGATAAAAGGGAAATTTACAAACATTAGATGTGGAATTCTAATGTTAGGAGTATACATGGGATAATAAGAATTTATACATTCAAAGTATTGTTTACAAATGAATTATACCACATCGAATTTTTTTAAAAAAGAGACAAACCTTAGAAAAATAAATACTAAGGTGAGATGCATAGTGCATGACAAAGATCACACATGCAATAATGAAACAAACTATACGACATACAAGGTGAGTTAAGTCACATGCGATAACGAGTTCAACAATAAGTATATTAATACAAGACAAACTACGCATGTAATATAACACTTTCCCAATCTCGAGTTAAACCTAAAACCCGACAAATATTGATAGCTAATAACGGGGGTTAACCGGGAGTGTTAGTGACGGTACGGGGTACCGTAGAATTGTGTTGTTATACGGTATGCTAATCAGTAGCATTATGTATTGTTTAGACTGTTAGAGACTACACAAGGAGCATAGGATCTTGCTGATTCATACTCCACCGTAATACATCAGGGTGAACGGTATGTTGTTATGTGTCTCTGATTGTCTCTGAGGGCTTCCTCAGTTCAGACTTCTGTGTGATCTGTGATAAGATTGTTTGTCTGAATGATTAATTAATATGCATGAACTGTATATTTATAGCTGCTTATTATTACTGTTGTTGAGTTAACAGTATCGGTTCGTATATATGGACCAATATATATAAAACGAACTAGCGGCTATGGTGCTATCTTATATGAAATATAAGGATCGTCAGAAAAACGTTGTAGCACTAGGATAATAAGATATACATATTATCCGAGACTTTTATACGGAGCATTGGCCTTTCTATACGCCGCTCTCGTATCTAACACTGGATCCCGAGTTTACAGACTCCGGATTGGACTAATGACCTTAGTCTGCTGTGTTAGGAAATTTTGGTAATGCGATGCGATGGAATAAATATTAATTAAGTAAGAAGGAAAGTAAAGCCAAGAGGATGTGGCTCTTGGTGCGCGCTGTGATCACAAAAACGATACCAGGATGTCCGCGTACGGGTCCGCAAGTATCAAGAAAATTTCCCGTGAGCTAGAATGGCTCGTTGGTCGGAGACTCTACCGTTGGAGTGGCTACTGCCGTGGGTGACCCGCCATAATATATGGGTAACTAGAGACATGTCGTTTTAACGAGACATTGTCACTAGGTATAACTGAACAAATAATACAGTTGAGAATTATACAGTGGCGAACGATATTGGTTTCTATACCATGGACGAGAATTAATACTTGTTTATTATTCTCGTTGTTTCGCTTGGTTGTTCATTGGTTATACTTGTGGTCATATTATACATGTTGATGGTTGTGTTTATTGTATGGATGTTACTGTTAATTGTTTTACAGTTTTAAATATTAAAACGGTATTGCATGTAATGAACCTCATGCTCTCGACCAAATAATTGAGGGGTCTTTGGGGGCATGACGGGGCATGTGATGACATACTCAGCAGGGGCTGATTCCATACCACAAACCATCTTTATTTCAGGTGATTAGCTGGTGGGTCGCAGCGAGGCGTGACTATTGTGATAGTACAGTTGGTTTAGACTTGGTACGGTGTGATACTCAGGTTGTTTTGGACTCGGGTTGTTTAACCGAGGTGTATTTGGTTTAGATGCTCACGGTCTGTAATAATTGTTGATGTTAGATTTTTTTAAATTGTTTAAGTTCTACTATCTATCTCTTGTGGTCACTGCGGGAATACGTTTCGCAAGTTGATTATCAGGTAATCGTTATCACCCGTATGGGCGAGTGATAACAGTGACACCATTAGGGCGATAGTCTTTTATTTACCGCTGCGAATTATTTATATTGTGCGCATTTATAGGATTATTAGGAGCCGAATTAGTAGGGGTGTTACAAAAGTGGTATCAGAGCGGAGTACCGCTCTGATTACAAGAGATAGTAGTTTAGTACCGTGAGCCTAGGTTATTCACACACCAGTACCAAGGAGATAGTTGTAAATGATTTGAGTTAGGTTATGGTTGAGAAGTACAGTATTATACCAAGAGCTGACCTTGATTCTGAATTCTTCAGATGTCTTACTGGGAGGCGATCAGCAGTAGTGTGAGGTGAGTGGAAGTAGGCGGCGGGCCTGGAGCAGGTTCCTCCGGGGCCCCAGCCGCGGGCGTGGCTGAGACGGTAGCTGCCGTCTTCGCTCAGCTAGCCCAGATGGAGGTATCCACATAGGAGCACCACCTGCACCACCGGTAGTCCCACCCGTACCCGCACCTAGAGAGCCGAATTGGCTGAAAGAGCGTAGCTGACACGCGAGTACATACCTATGATGGAGTTGCTGACCCCACTGTCCTGGAGAGATACATTGTTGAGCACGAGAAGGCCTTTGATGCCATACATGTGCCTGCTGAGCACCGAGTCGATATGCAGCCTTTCACCTGAAGGACGCTGCCCGCACGTGGTGGAGGGTCCGTGAAGGCACATTATCTTGCTATAGAGGGTTTTGGATGGACTGGTTTTTAATTGTTAAGAGAGAAGTACTATCCTGCTCATCTGAAGCAGAGGAAGGGAGGAGTTGAGTCCCTGAGGCAGGTTAGTATGACAGTAGATCAGTACTACTCCTGTTTATTGGGCTCTTGGACTTGTCCCAGGAGTTGTTTATTCTGATGCGGTGAAAGTAGAGAGTTTGAGGCGGGTTGAGATATGCTATAAGGCCGCCATGGGTGCTACCTTGTACCCTACGGTTCAGGTAAAACTAATTGACAGCTTGTACCTATAACTCAGTTTGATTTATTACAAGTTCGGGGAACTCATTGATTTTACAGGAGTGTTATGACGCTGCTTCTCGGACTGAGATGATGGTGAACAGCCGGGAGGACGGCCAGGGGCAGAAGCGTAAGGCCCCAGAGAAAGAGGCGAAGACTGAGGCTGGAAGCGGAGGCAGTAAGGGCTGGAAGTAAGAACCACCTTAAGTTATTTAATCCATTTAAATTACTTACTTACTGCCTGCTTTTATACCTGCTATCCTGACACTTTGACGATCACAGGAAGAAAAAGTTCTCCTGGAGGGAGAAGAGAAGGAGCAGGCCAGCCAAAAGGGTAAGGACAAGGTCCCGTTGCTGACCGGGCCTACCTACGATGTGGCAGCCTCTTAGATCTGTACCCCCTAAGGGTAAGCGATCTAACCTTGTGATAATTGTGTACTTACACTACCCATTACCATCCTTGTATTAACCTGAGTGTGATATGATAATAGGTTCTGCAACCCAGCGCCACTTTCACTGCAAGCGCTGTGGTAAAGACCACCCGGGTGTCGACTGCACCGGGCAAGCGGTGGACTGCCACCATTGTGGAAAGAAGGGCCACAGGTCGTTCGAGTGCTTTGCTAACCCAGATAGCCGAGCGTACCGCCCGCAGAAGGGAACTCAGAGCGCACCTACAGGAGGTGGAGCTCGAGGTGGCCAGAGGGGGCCGGCGCCCCAAGCCCAGAGAGGGCAGCAGCATCAGCAGCCACAGCAGCAGAACCAGAACCAGAGGAACCCGCCGGGCAACCGTATGCTGAATGCAGCGGGAGCTTCAGGCGCTGGCACTAGTACCCAGCGCGGTGAAGGTTAGCATTTGAAACCTTAACCATTGTATGAAGCATGACTAAGTGTTAAACGCTTTACCTTAGCATGAATGTGTGTTTAAGTTACCGCTTTAGATGAACAACTTACCTAGGAAACCTGTTACCTCTTAGGAGACTTCGACATCTGCTATCCCACACTTACAAGACAGAGATCACCTAGACCCGTGAAGAAAGACGGGAGTACCCTAGTGAGTTGTGTCATGTAGTCAGACCGGGCATGATACTTCTCAGAGAGTTCCTAACCCTAGATGAGCAAATCACCATAGTGAATGAGTGTAGAGCTTTGGGTAAGGGCATAGGAGGTTTTTATACCCCTGTATTTAATAGTGGTTCTAGAATGAAACTGCACATGATGTGCTTAGGGAAAGATTGGGATCCACAAGCTAGGGTTTATCGAGAGGTGAGGATGGTAGGTGACGTATCTATACCTAGTATACCTGAGAGTTTCCTTACCTTGGTGAGAAACGCAATGGATATTGCTCAAGACTGTGAGACTTATCCATTACCCGACATGACACCTGACGTTTGCATCATCAACTACTATGAGCAGGGGGGAAAGCTTGGAATGCACCAGGACCGTGATGAGACGACCGAGTCCATCACCAGAGGAATACCGGTTGTGTCATTCTCCATCGGCGATGATGCTGAGTTTATCTATGGAGACCAGAAGAGGATGGATCTAGCAAGCAAGATCATCCTCAAGTCTGGGGATGTGTTAGTATTTGGTGGAGAGTCGAGGCTTGTATATCATGGTATTAAGAGCATTAAGCTCAATACCGCACCACCAGCCTAGTGAATGATACCCACATCCGACCGGCCGTTTAAATTTGACTTTCAGACAGTACTGATGTAATAGTAGTAGCTAAGTGTGTACCTTGTATAATACAGTTGGAATGAATGAAATAAGAGTTTTTCTACCTTCAAGTTATGTGTTCAGTTTTGTTGATACCGATAATTCATAACTTCAGGCCATAGAAATGGAAAGGAGGGTACCATCTGCATCCTAGACATGGCGCAAGCCAAGGAGTCTGGTAATGTCATCACAGGTATGACAATTACAAACAACAGTAAATTAGTGATTTATTGGGACTCGATGCTAATACGAGAGGTGATCTCAGGTACCTTTCCTATTGATGGTGTTAGTGCTTCCGTATTGTTCGACTCAGGGGCTTCGCATTCTTTTATTTCCTCGACATTTGCTAAGAAGCTGGGGGCCACCCCCGAACAGCTTTCAGACTTTTCAGTCACCCTTCCTTCGAAGGAGAAAGTAGGTTGCACCAGACAGTATACAGGGTTAGAGATCAGCATTATGACTGAGACCTTCCCCATTGATCTAATTGAGTTCAAGAACTTGGGTTTTGACATCATAGTGGGCATGGATTGGCTACAGAAGCATAGGGGCCGCCTTCATTGTGCAGAGCATCGACTACTACTGAAGGGGCCGAGCGGCAGGACAGTGTCATACCGCAGTGTGAGGAGAGAGCCGACTGTCAAGATCGTGTCAGCATTGTCCCTGATGAAGGATGTTAGGAAGGGCCGACAAGCCTTCCTCTGTTATGTACAGGACACGAGACAGAGCGACGTGACGGACGTAGACATTCCAGTCGTGGTAGATTTTCCCGACTTATTTCCTGATGAGCTGCCAGGCATGCCGCCTGTGCGCGAGGTTGAGTTCGCCGTCGACTTGTTGCCAGGTACGGGCCCCATTGCTAAGGCACCCTACCGTATGGCACCGGCTGAGATGAGGGAGCTGAAGCTACAGCTGGAGGACCTCCTCGACAAGGGATTCATTCGACCTAGTGTTTCTCCTTGGGGTGCTCCAGTGCTGTTCGTCAAGAAAAAGGACGGCAGTATGCGACTCTGCATCGACTACCGCGAGCTTAATGCGGTTACAGTCAAGAACAAGTACCCATTACCACGGATAGATGATTTATTTGATCAGCTGAGAGGGGCCAGTGTGTTCTCGAAGATAGATCTCAGATCTGGCTACCATCAGATTAGGATTGCAGAGGGTGATATTGAGAAGACAGCTTTCAGGACACGGTATGGACACTACGAGTTCACCGTTATGCCATTCGGATTGACGAATGCGCCAGCCATATTCATGGACTTGATGAACCGCTTTTTAGAGCATCTTGATAGTTCAGTTGTAGTCTTCATCGACGATATTCTGATCTATTCAAAGACCAAGGAAGACCATGAGTTACATTTGAGACAGGTGTTGAATATTATGAGAGAGAACCAGCTGTATGCCAAACTCTCTAAGTGTGAGTTCTGGTTGGACAGCGTGTCATTTCTAGGACACATTATATCAGCTAGCGGCATATCTGTAGATCCTGCTAAGATTGAGGCAGTGAAGAGTTGGCCAAGGCCGAAGACAGTCACAGACGTCCGTAGCTTTCTGGGTTTGGCAGGGTATTATCGAAGATTCGTGAAGGACTTCTCCAAGGAAGCCAAACCAATGACAAATCTAATGAAGAAGGAATCCCAGTTCTTATGGTCTGCAGAGTGTGAGCAGTCCTTTCAGACGCTGAAGGATCTCCTGACATCGGCGCCGTTCTTACTATCCCTGAGGGCACCGATGGGTTCGAGGTATATTGTGATGCCTCTGGAACCGGTCTAGGCTGTGTGCTTATGCAGCACGGGAAGGTAGTTGCTTACGCATCCCGACAGCTGAAGAAGCATGAGGTGAATTACCCCACACACGACCTTGAGTTAGGCGCAGTAGTCTTCGCTTTGAAGATCTGGCGACATTATTTGTATGGTGTGACAGTCACTATCTACTCTGATCACAAGAGTCTACAGCATCTCTTCTCTCAGAAGGAGCTGAACATGCGACAGAGAAGATGGGTCGAGTTCTTGAAGGACTACGACATAGACCTGAGGTACAAAGAGGGCAAAGCGAATGTAGTTGCCGACGCCCTGAGCCGCAGAGCTCATTCATTGTTTACACTAGTAGCGAGCAGCAGTATGATTGATGAGATACGAGCTGCACAGGAGAGTGATCAGTATTTGGAGAGCATCAAACAGAAAATGTCAGAGGGTTGTTTTGAAAGACAAAAGTATGATTTCGAACTGTGTAATGATGGCATGTTACGACTGAATGGCCGATTATGTATTCCGGAGTCGTCTCCTGATCTGAAGGAGAAGATACTCCAGGAGGCTCATTGCTCGTCCTTATCCGTCCACCCTGGTTCGTCGAAGATGTATAAGGATTTGAAGGTTCATTTCTGGTGGAGCGGGATGAAGAAGGATGTAGCTGAGTACGTGGCTAGATGCTTGACCTGTCAGAAGGTTAAGTTTGAGCATAGGAGACCCGGAGGTTTAGTGCAGTCTATGCCTATTCCTTGTTGGAAGTTCGAGGACATCTCGATGGATTTCGTTGTCGGTCTCCCACCGACTAAGGGAGGACTGAACACGATTTGGGTCATTGTGGACCGTCTGACGAAGGTGGCAAAGTTTGTTGCTATGAAGGATACCTGGAACGTTCCGAAGTTAGCGGACTTGTTCCAGAAGGAGGTGATCCGGCACCATGGTGTGCCAAAGACTATTGTTTCTGATAGGGACCCTCGATTTTTGTCCAGATTCTGGGGACAGGTTCAGGAAGCCTTGGGTACAAAGTTGAAGCTTAGTACGGCGTTCCATCCACAGACCGACGGTCAGAGTGAGAGGACCATCCAGACACTGGAGGACATGCTGAGAGCATGTGCCTTAGATTTTCAGGGGAGTTGGTTAGAGCGTCTACACTGATAGAGTTCGCCTACAACAACAGCTACCACTCCTCGATACAGATGCCACCATTTCAGGCACTTTATGGTAGACCGTGTAGGACTCCTTTATGCTGGGATGAGGCCAGCGAGAATACGCTTCTAGGACCTGAGTACCTAGAGCAGATTAAGGAGGATGTCCTACAGATTAGGAAGAACATGAGGGCAGCTCAGGACCGGCAGAAAGCAAATGCAGACACCAAGAGGAGGGACATTGAGTTCACTACCGACGACATGGTATTCCTCAGAGTGTCACCCATGAAGGGAATATTCCGGTTTGGGCAGAAGGGCAAGTTGAGCCCAAGTATGTTGGACCTTATGCGATTAGGGAGCGAGTGGGCCCGTTAGCCTACAGACTGGATTTACCAGCAGAGCTCGGGAGGGTGCACGACGTCTTTCACGTTTCACAGTTGAAGAGGTATGTGCCCCATCCATCGCACGTTTTGCAGCCAGAGACTTTAGAGTTGGACCCCGCTCTACGATATGAGGAAGTACCACTCCGCATTCTCGATACGAAGACGAGGCAGACTAGGAACAAGACCGTTAGCATGGTCAAGGTTCTCTGGTCGAACCATGAGGTGGAGGAGGCTACATGGGAGTTAGAGGACTCCATGAGAGCGAAGTACCCAGCACTCTTCGAGTAGTAGCTGTGATACTTGTACGGGTTCGTGGTCAAACCCTTTTTAAGGGGGTAGACACCACTTGGCTTGCGCACATGTTGTGCATTAGGTCTTGTTTTTGTGGTGTGTTTTGTTGGTATGCTGCGTCATACATGTTGTTTGGATGATTGTATGTATGATACTATTTATGTATGTGCCTTAGTGCACCTGGTTGAATATATACATAGTACCGCTGAGTACTTTTGGTTGGATGTGCACCTTGTTTAGTGCTGTGATGTGAATGAGTTTTACCATGAGTTTGATTATTTGATATATGCTGTATGTATAGACTAGGTCTGAACCTAGTGGGAGTTACTCCCTAGCAATGGACTGTTTGGTTACTTAGTGGAACTTGATTCCTTAGGTGAACTGTAGAGGATTAAGGACTTCGGGACGAAGCCTTTTTAAGGGGGGTAGACTGAAATACCCCTAACCTTTAAAATATAATTAAATGATCTATTAATGATCTAAGATTATTATTAAACATCTAAATATTATTGGGGAACAATCTAAAAGATCTCAACAAGGCAAAACACGCCTTAAGATCGGTAAAGCCAAAAATGTGCTTTAAGACACCATAAAGGTTGTATGACCTCAAATAGGATCCAAAGTGGATTCCTAAGTATTATAATGAAGTAAGAACACAATAAAACCATTCTCAAGGAGAACTAAGCTCAGGAACACCCTGTGACACAAAAAGTGCGCTAAAACACCTTAAAGCACGTTTTTGTGAGATTGCCTTCTAAATTGATTTTTAATGGGCTTAAAAATTAATTATACCCTTAAATATGATATTTATCATATTATATCATATTAGGAATTTAATTCCAAAAATTTACGAATTTTTACAAATTAATATTAAAATATTAATAAAACCCTAAAGTGGGGCCCGCATGAGTCAATATTGACCAAGCATGGTCAATTAATGACCCATTTGGACCATGGAAATCGGCTGGCAATAAGGGAGGAGACAGCTTGCAATGATTATGAGACAAATTGCTACCTAATACAAACTTTTGGAATAAACTTACTTTTTCATTATTTCAAATCTTACCCATTCCTCCCTTCCTCCTTGTCCGATTCCTTCTGCCCAGCCGAGTTCCTCCCTTCCTAGAAGCTCTCAAGTCTGGTTCTTGAGCATGGAAGGCAATCTAGCTCCTAAGCTCTTAAGGTAAGTGTTTTAAGGTCATTTTTAGCCCTTTTTCTTCATCTCTTCACTACCAACACCTAGATTTCGTGGCTCATCAATTCCTATGGCTTATTCTCAGTGTTCTAAGGTTAGAACAAGAGCTAAACTCGGTTGAAGCAAGTAGAGGGACCAAGGTTGCTCAAAATTGCATTTTAAGGTAAAAACATACCTTAAGCCTCTCAATCTTTCAAGCGGTTTTCTTCCTTGATTTTTTATGAGTTTATACACTCATAATCTTCATATTTACATGTTCATTCAGTTGGTTAGCCATTTGGAGCAAGGGTGACCAAGATCCAAGGAAATACCCTCTTTTAAGGCATTTTTCCAAGGTAAAACCTAATAACAAGGTAGCTTGTTGTGATCTAGCTATTTCCTATGTCAATATGGTGGATCTAACACCTTGTGGTGTGTTTGGTTCAGGTCGAAACCACTTAGAACTTCCCTTGCATTTTTAAGGTGATTTTTGCCTTAAATCTTACATTAATTATTCCTTATGGTTAAGCTCAAGCTTGGAGTGTAACCATATCTTGTTTTTGTGTATTAAACATGTCTAAATCAAGTGGTGAATTTTCCTACAAGTGACCGAGCTCATACAAGGAATAATCAAGGTATAAACACCTTAAACTTATGATTTTTATAATTTCTAAGCATATATATATATATGGCCGAGAGTGAAATTATATATAGGTCATATTGACCTAAAAATGGAAAAAATGGCTAAGATAAATTAAGCTAGTCATTTAAGAGATTTAATTAACATAATGGTCAAATTATGACATTATGTGGAAAAATAATTAAACCATGGTGAGGCCGAAAATATATGCTATATTTTGAGACATTTATTGTGTAATTTATTTTGCAAGTTCAAGGTTGTAATAAGGCCATGTCATTAGGCCATTTTAATTTAAGTTTATAAGCTTATTTAGTTTTATTTATGCTTATAATTAAAATTGGGGCCAATTCGTAATTACTAGGAAATTAGAAAGCCGTGGGCTTAATTTAGAGCAATTTAGGGTTTTTAAATGAATTTAATAAAAATTATAACATTTTATAAAGTTTTGGGTCAAAATTGTAAAAATAGAAAAGTATAGGTTGTTATTAGTGATTACCGAAAAATTGGTTCCCATTTGGTATTAGAAGTCAAAGTTGACTATATAGGAGACTTTGACCAAGTTTGGAAAATTTAAGAAATTAAAATACTATCTTATAATAAGATATTATTAAATTGTAAAAGATTTATAAAGATGGGGCTATAATGTAATTTCCGAAAACTTGGGGTACTAAATGGAGTTTAGTACAAACCTTAGGTTAATTAGGAATTTTTAGAAATTTATTTGGTTAAATTTGGAGTTTATATGAGTTATATAAGTATAATATAAGATATTTTATAACATTGTTACAAATGGGTAACAAAGGGGTGAAAACGAGTTTTAAAGAAGTATAAGGTTATGAAGTATTTTTTATAACCTTTGGGATAGTTTGGTAATTTTGGAGTTATATATAAGGTTTTATAAGAAAATGTAATAATATAGTTCTAAGGGAATTAGAAAACTATGTATTATAAATTGAGATGGAATTGTGATTTATAGAATTTTAGTGGTGTATAATGGAAACCGAAAATATAAGGGGCCATTTGTATTTTATAAACAAAATGTGACTATAGGTTATAATGTTTTAAATGACTTAAATGTCATAAGATATGTTATATAAACAATAATGTAACATTATATTAATTAAAGTGGTGGGTTTTGTAAATATTTAAGAACATAGGTGCTGTTCGGAAATATTAACATTTTTAAATGGAATTTATGATATGGTTTAATGTTATAAGAATTATAACATTTATAATATAAGAGGTATTCATTAGAAAGAATGAATATATATTATAAGACTTACCATATAAAAATAGTTCCATAATACATACACATAAATAAATATATGTTATGGTGGAAAAATATAATATGGTTTAATGACCATGTGTTTTTCATAAATAAAAATGACATATGATAAAGGGAAAGATTACAAACATGGGATGTGGAATTCAATGTTAGGAGTATACATGGGATAATAAGAATATATACATTCAAAGTATTGTTTACAAATGAATTATATCGCATCAGATTTAAAAAAAGAGACAAACCTTAGAAAATAAATACTAAGGTAGATGTATAGTGCATGACAAAGAATCACACATGCAATAATGAAACAAACTATACGACATACAAGGGTGAGTTAAGTCACATGCGATAACGAGTTCAACAATAAGTATATTAATATACAAGACAAACTACGCATGTAGTATAACACTTTCCCAATCTCGAGTTAAACCTAAAACCCGACAAATATTGATAACTAATAACGGGGGTTAACCGGGAGGTGTTAGTGACGGTACGGGGTACCGTAGAATTGTGTTGTTATACGGTATGCTAATCAGTAGCATTATGTATTGTTTAGACTGTTAGAGACTACACAAGGAGCATAGGATCTTGCTGATTCATACTCCCCGTAATACATCAGGGTGAAAGGTATGTTGTTATGTGTCTCTGATTGTCTCTGAGGACTTCCTCAGTTCAGACTTCTGTGTGATCTGTGATAAGATTGTTTGTCTGAATGATTAATTAAATATACATGAACTGTATATTTATAGCTGCTTATTATTACTGTTGTTGAGTAACAGTATCGGTTCGTATATATGGACCAATATATATAAAACGAACTAGCGGCTATGGTGCTATCTTATATGAAATATAAGGATCGTCAGAAAAACGTTGTAGCACTAGGATAATAAGATATACATATTATCCAAGACTTTTATACGGAGCATTGGCCTTTCTATACAACGCTCTCGTATCTAACACTGGATCCCGAGTTTTACAGACTCCGGATTAGACTAATGACCTTAGTCTGCTGTGTTAGGAAAATTTGGTTATGCGATGCGATGGAATAAATAATTAATTAAAGTAAATGAAGGAAAGTAAAGCCAAGAGGATGTGGCTCTTGGTGCGCGCTGTGATCACAAAAACGATACCAGGATGTCCGCGTACGGGTCCGCAAGTATCAAGAAAATTTCCCGTGAGCTAGAATGGCTCGTTGGTCGGAGACTCTACCGTTGGAGTGGCTACTGCCGTGGGTGACCCGCCATAATATATGGGGTAACTAGAGACATGTCGTTCTAACGAGACATTGTCACTAGGTATAACTGAACAAATAATACAGTTGAGAATATACAGTGGCGAACGATATTGGTTTCTATACCATGGACGAGAATTAATACTTGTTTATTATTCTCGTTATTTCGCTTGGTTGTTCATTGGTTGTACTTGTGGTCATGTTATACATGTTGATGGTTGTGTTTATTGTATGGATGTTACTTTTAATTGTTTTACAGTTTTAATATTAAAACGGTATTGCATGTAATGAACCTCATGCTCTCGACCAAATAATTGAGGGGTCTTGGGGGCATGACGGGGCATGTGATGACATACTCAGCAGGGGCTGATTCCATACCACAAACCATCTTTATTTCAGGTAATTAGCTGGTGGGTCGCAGCGAGGCGTGACCATTGTGATAGTACAGTTGGTTTAGACTTGGTACGGTGTGATACTCAGGTTGTTTTGGACTCGGGTTGTTTAACCGAGGTGTATTTTGGATTAGATGCTCACGGTCTGTAATAATTGTTGATGTTAGATTTGCTTTATGTTGTTTAAGTTCTACTATCTATCTCTTGTGGTCACTGCGGGAGTACGTTTCGCAAGTTGATTATCAGGTAAATCGTTATCACCCGTATGGGCGAGTGATAACAGTGACACCATTAGGGCGATAGTCTTTACTTACCGCTGCGAATTATTTATATTATGCGACATTTATAGGATTATTAGGAGCCGAATTAGTAGGGGTGTTACATTTATAAACAAAGTTATTTATTGAATAAACCTTAGGAGTTGAATTATACAACATAAAATGTTACACATTATTAAGATAATGATCTTAATAAAGGTTGTGACAATATAACACAACTAATGGGAATTACCATCTCCGTAAGATGATAAAATGTGACATATGGTATAAAAGTTTTATAAACTCATGAAACTTACCTATATTGGTAAATATATACATATGCGAGAATTATGTATATAAGGATGGATATATATTATGGTTGGAAACCATATTAAATAATGGTGAAGGTTATTATATGAAAATAGTTTATGAACTATAAGTTATGGGTTTTTGAATTCGAATGTAGATATTACAGGATTAATGGATTAGATAATACAATGTATTATAATGGATGGTGGGATAATAATACTATACGATAAATAATGCATGTATACATGCAACCATAGGTTATAAAATATATTATGCATGCAACTGTAGGATACAATATGTGTCTATGCGTACGATGAAACAGTTGAATTACATGTACGAGAACGAATGAACTTATGTAAAAGCGTAATGCTTATAAACTACTACGAGTTGGAAAGATATAAACTCTTACGTTCGAAAATGTTAACTACAACGTTCTTATGAAACCGACTCCATTGTTAACCGAGTATTAATACATACATCGAATAAGGAGTTTAAAGGATAACGGTACCTTAATTAATAACTGTTGAAATCCGGGGATGTAATACTGGGGTTACTGACATTATCTGGAAATACCGAGTCATTTTGTCATAAGGATTGACACCTAGCGTTCCTCGTATTTTTTGATCATATTTCAGACGTGCGCGCTCGACAAGCTTAGTGGACTACACTGCGCATCCTTGGTCTAAGGTGTACGGTATGTGAAGAAGGGTTTGATCCGGGTTGACCTGAGAAAGGGCCCGAATTGTTTGATAACTTGTATGTTATGTCTGTGGATATGTGCTTATGATGATGTGTGTTAATGCCTTACTTAATTATGCGTGAGCATCCTACGGGACTAACACTACGTCGACTATAGATCGACTTATATAAGCATACATATGTGTTTGATGTGATTACACGATGGTTACTTATATAATACTCTTAGTATTAATATTAAGTAAGTAATAACCTAAGTAAAACACTTAGGTACGAGATACGACAATGTCGGTCTCTAGAGCATGAATCTCGAACATGAATATAACCTAGATTACTTCTAGGTATGCGTGAGACCCATTGGGCAGCAAATTAATAAATTGTATTCTCCATAAAACTAAGAGTTTGTCTTTATCCTATGAGAGATTTGGTATGAGATGAGAGTAGGAATCCCGGTAGTTTACGAACTACCTAGTTGCGCATTTGTGATCACTGAGGGGTACCCGATCGGGTTCCGCTCCAGGAAATTTCCCAACGAACCCTAATTGGATCGTGGGTCAGATGGTACCTGTTGTTGGTACACGGCTACGACCTTTATATGGACGCCTTACGAGGCAAAGTGAATAGTCAGGGGCCTCCGGACCTCTGGCGAAATGAGCACCTTTGTGTGTACGGGAGGACTACTGTCCATTGGTAAGGTTAACCGGGTTGTCCTGACACGACCCAACTGGTAATTAATTAAACATGGTTTGGATGGATGAGGCCTTGAAGGCCAAACAATATTAAATATGGAAACCGTCCGCTAAGGGGATTATACACTGTACTATAATTATTCGATACGTTCGTTTATGTGACTGTTGTTTGTGAAATATAATGTTTATTGGAAATGGATGGATGACTATGTGTTTGTGCATATTTAATACAGTATTGGTTATATCTGTAAAATGGTAAAGCATGAAAATCAATCTAATATCAAGATGTTAAATGACAAGTGACCATAGGGTCCCAGCCCGCATACTCAGCGTTTATCGCTGAGCCTTTATGGCTTGTTGCAGGATGCTGATCAACGTCGAAGCCGAAGTAAGGGATCAGGGAGATGCTCACTTGTCGACGGTTATGGTTTTTGGACTTAGTATGATGTATAGGATTTATCTCGTTGTCACAGCGGTATGGTAGTGCTGTTGTTTTGGTTGTTGGATTTAGTTCTGCTTCGTTACTCCATGGGCGAGTAATGGCAGGTGACACCCGTGTAAAGAGTTAATGTTGTTTATTCTTCCGCTGTAAGACGTCTTTAATTTATGCTACGTGAGGGATTATTATGTGTTTATCGGGGGGTGTTACAAAAGTAGTATCAGAGCGGAGTACCGCTCTGATGACGAGATACTAGGTTTAGACAGTGAGCTTAGGACTTGGGAAATACGGGAAACGTTTGTGAGGTACGAGACGATTCGTCTTAACGAAACTATGTTTAGTAACGCAAATTACGTAATATGGTAGCCTTAAGGCAACTCAATGTCCATTGGTTGAGTACGGTATATTTACCCGAGTAATAATAGGACATTCTGTACTACAGATGTCAGGAGGAACTAGAGGCCGTGGTGCCGTAGAGGTGAAGCGGTGACCCCGCGAATCCGGGAGTTGTAGAGACGATTGCTGCCATTCTTGCACAGCTTGGTACTCAGATTGGAGGAGCACCAGCCCACCCGCCACAGCTCAGGGCGACGAACTGGCTGAAGTCAGTTACCGAGACCCGACCACCTACTTATTCAGGGGAGCCAGACCCCGTAGCCTTAGAGCGTTTTATAGTAGAGCACGAGAAGGCCTACGAAGCTTTGCAAGTACCTGCCGACAAGAGGGTCATCTTGCTGCTTTCCATCTGAAGGATGCAGCCAGCACTTGGTGGAGGTTGGTCAAGGACCATCACCTAGCTACGCCTGACTTTAACGTGGGCTGCCTTCGTTGAGCTGCTGAGGAGGAAGTACTACCCGGCACATATCAAGCAGAAGAAGCGTCGAGAGTTCGAGACACTCTCCCAGGGAGGTCTGACCGTGGATGAGTACTACACTCGATTTATCAGTCTGCTGGACTTCATCCCCGGAGTCGACTACTCAGGGACCGTGAAGAATGAGTTTTTTCTGGGGATTACTGTTTCGCATCCAGATGGCGATGGGTGCTACCCTCTATACTACTATATCCAGGTATAAACATGAGTGCCATTAACTCTTTACTTACTAAACTACAAACTAACCTTGTGAGTACTTACCAATGAGATTTCAGGAGTGCTATGACGCTGCCTCGAGGACGGAGCTACTGCTCCAGACTCGGGAAGAGATTCTTGGGACAAAAAGGAGAAAGAATCAGGGAGAGTCTGAGGGTGGAGGAGCGTCTCTAGGCGATGGCAAGAAGAAGGGAAGTAAGGACTTATCCCATTCTAAATTGTTTACCATATTAAACACCTTTAATGAATGCTGACCCGTAACCTTAAAGGGAAATTCTTTCAGAAGAAAGGGCAGCAGGGTCACCAGAGAGCGAGGGGGAAAGAGCCCGTCCTTAGGTTGACCGGCCCAGCTATAGATGCTCAGCCTCTGAGATCTGCGCTTCCTAAGGGTGAGACACCTTCCTCTTAAATCAATTGTACCTTAACCTTATACCATCAGATATTAACTTAAACTAAATACCACCATCAGGCACCGGACAGCCCCAACGCCACTACTATTGTAAGCGTTGCGGGAAGGACCATCCTGGGGTCGACTGCAGTGGCCGCAAAGTGGAGTGCCGATACTGCAAGAAAGAGGGCCACTGGGAGTTCGAGTGCTGGATGAACCCAGAGAGCAGTAACTATAGACCACCTAGGACTACTCAGAAGACCTCAGCTGGAGGATCTGGAGTAGCACGAGGTGGTCAGGAGGGCCAGACATCTACTGATGCTGGAGCCCAGAAAGGGAAAGGAGTCGTCAGGGCATGAGTACCCTGAACTCCGAGATATCGCTAGTGGAACACCTTTACTTATCTTGTTATGTACTTAGCCTTGGATGTTAAACAGGCATATGCTATAAGTATGTGGGAGTGTGTCAGTGACCACTCACCTTTTGTGTAAGACTTTTGGGATTAGTTGTGTGTACTCGATACCATTAAGCTTTAAACCTTGGTGGATCATATTTATATGAATGGAATTTTAATGCTTACACTATCATGTGAACCATACTCAATGATGAGAGAGTCAACGAGACCAATAATTGTTGAATCAATATCTCAACCTGCATGGCGCACTTGCTACTGCAAGCGCTATAACAACCAACCCACTGAAATTTTCCATCTACTTTGCGCACTTGACACAGGAAGTGCTGCAGCTACACACTAAATTTTTCTTTATATCTTAGTAAATACCAAAAACTTTCATAACAGTTTTTTCATACAAACCTTTAAGATTAGAAATCTATGAACCCTCGGGGAGACCTGTTAGTCCGACCACTACAACTGAAGGAATTATAAAGCCACTGTAAACCACACCAGTTAACTGTTCGAGAATTCTCAGACATGGCTTATTAACGAATACCAGAAATGTACACCAGCATGTAATGATAACCACTATGGTGATGAATGTTTAGTCCTTATGGACAAGCATATCCTTGTGTGAAAAGGCATAACCCTTTGTAGATGCACCCACCGTCAAAGAGGATGGTTGGGAAGTGAAGGCCGAGTTGCTCAAGGTATTATGAAATCTGTAATACATCCAATCAAACGGATGAGGGAAACAAATATGAAACTACAGATGAGATATGATAATAATTAAACCGGAAGGAAAGAATATGTATAGTACCCAAAGAGATCGAGATATGAGACCCGATGTTGCTAAACTCAGCACGAATATTACATGAACTGATTGGAGCCGTAAAGGCGAATCAATATCTAATGTGTAACTGATTGACAACCAGGTACTACCTTTAGAAAGGAGTGCCACATACAATATATTACCGGAAGGACATGAGTCCGAGGAGCAAAAATATTGTCTCCAACCACTTTACCATCTATGCCACTAGGACAATAGCACCTACGACAAGATGACCGACAGTGTGAAATAATTAACATCAACTACAACAAGGACGCCCATCAAAAGGAGATTGACAACAGATACCTGTGGCCTGAAAGACTTATCTATAAGTTAGTCGAGTAAGTAGTAAGTATCAATACGATACCCCATGCATGTAGACAAGTACTGTAAGAAACACGAGAAGTAGTCAACTTCTTCGTGCCAAGGACAGTGATGCAGATTACCTCGAAGATGGACGAGATGAGCCGCGTTTAAAACAACGGGCTAGAGAAACCAAGAACTTCCAACGCAGAGTAGCAGATAATACACAGTGAAGATAAAGGAAACCTTTCAAAGACATCAACGCTGATGACAGAAGCAGGAAAACCCATTATATGGACGGATGATATGTAGAACCCTCATAAGGATCAAGCGAATTCTTGAAATCCAAAGGAACCTACCAAATGATATGAACATAAACGTGTGACTACGCAATGATGAAAGACAAAGCTAATATACTAGCAGTTGCTTTAAGCAAGGAACAAACGTTATGATAACTAATGATCATCGAATCGGCTGAGATATGGTGCGCGTAGAAGTGACCAACAGGAGCAGCCATCTATAATAAATATGTGGACGAAATTAGACGAGTACAACTCGCAGAGAAAAATGTGAAATGGAAGATGAAGTTGCAGAACTCTAATATGAGCGCAACATATGGATTCCCCTGGCAGAAAGCAGGAAGAACCATACGAACGTTGATGCTAACCTGACACACGGGAAGATGAAATGGATTCAACACGAAGTGAGTATCAAAGAACTACAACATTGTGTTACTCTGAAACAAAACCACCAGGAGACACGAATGACAATCATTATCTCCATGGACATGAAGGCTAGTACGACTCAATATTACAAAAACAAGTGCAAAAGGCACTAAGTACTAACAATAGCCAATGTCATACTGCACCTCAAGCTGAAAATCAGTGAGAGATGATACACGTATGTACGCTAGTAATCCAAACGACAGGATATACGACAATAAAAGGGGGTAAACTGAGCCCTGTGTTTATAGGTCTACACCTCAGTACGGAGCGAGTGGGCCCATTAAAAAGAATTAGAGAGAGAGCATAAATAGTTGAGTGCCTCACCCTTTATGTATTGTGGAGCCCGGAGGGGCTACAGTCATACCTTTCTCTCTAGTAGGAGGATATCCACTCCAAAGGTGGAAGATGCCACATGGGAGTTGGAGAACTCTATGAGAGCCAAGTATCCAGCGCTCCTTGTTGAGCGGCTGTTGTATACTTGTGGGGTACAGGGGCGTAACCCTTTTAAGGGGGTAGAGCCTCTTGGCTGTGCACGTGTGTGCATTAAGTTTTGTTGGTTCCTATGCGGGGCATACAGTAGATTGGTGGTATGCGGGGCATACGATGTTTGTTTGTTGTATTGGTGGTATGCGGGGCATACGATGTTGTTGGTTTGTTGTTTTGGTGGTATGCGGGGCATACAAGGTTTTGTTTGTGAGATGTTTGGTACACGAGGTGTACGTTGTTGAGTTGTTTGTGTGTAGTGTGCACTTATATGTATGTATCCTACGACGAGATACCTGTTTGAATGATGAGTATACACCCCATGTGTGTAGTACCTTTTATGACACTAGTGATATATATATATATATATATATATATATATATATATATATATATTACCTGTATATTTTGCATATGGTATCACCTAGATACCAATGAATCATTAGATATGGAACATGGAATGATGGTATGGTGTGGACACCTCGGGGAGGTTGTCAGGGTTGGTAGAACTGATAGGAATTATGGCGCTGATGGATCGCCTATATCCATATATGATCGAACTAACGCCACAAATGATGGCTACGTGATATATAAGCACAATATGTTATGTGTAAATGATATATCACACAGATATACATTATGGGTGATATGGGTAGTTATTAATACATCTATTTAAGTAAAGCGACTTCGGGACGAAGTCTTTTTAGGGGGGTAGATTGAAATACCCCTAACCATTAAATAATTAAATAATGGGAATTAAAGGTTTATTTGTGGGATTATGAAACCATAAGAAAGCACAGAAACACTTAGGCGTTAAAAACGCACCTAAACTCCTTAATGTCAAAAATGTGCGTTAAGCCGGACCTTGGGTTAACAAAGTTATACAAGTCAAGTAATGATCTTGATATGACCCGATAGTCATTAATTAACATTTAAAACAAAAGGTTTGGAGTAAATTTTCAATTAAACGAAAAGTGCCTGGAGTAACCCTTGCGGGCCCCACAAACCCTAGAAAAGGCCGGGAATGTCGAAGTGGCACGAAACTCTAAATAAATCATTCTTAGAGTTCCTACCACCATTAATTAACATTATAAAGAGAATGCTCAAGTTAGATTTACAAGAATACACAAATGCCCGGGAGAAACGCTTAAAGCACAAAGGTCCCGAAAGTCCCGGGAATGTGTTTTGGGTCTATATAACCCAATGAAATGCATATAAATACTCTAATAATATAAATACTCATTAATTTCACATTGGTAACTCTAAATCCAGAGATTTACAATTTCACAATTTTTACATTAAAATATTGATAATAATAAGGGAAAATTACTCCCCCACCCATGACGTTTGGTGAAATTACACACCCCCACCCATGAGGTTTCAAAAATTACTTTTCTCACCCATGTGGTTTCCTCTATTTTACATCTGACAACTATTTTAATATTTGATCAACTTAAAAGATGCTTAAATGTTGTCCAAAATTGATGAAACTTCACAAGAATGATGCTAAGGTGTTATATTTTGGTCTTGTGAGAACCCAAAGTTTTTAAGCTCATATGTGATCCGTGGGACCCAATGAAACATGTGACATGTCAACATGTTTTCATTGGGTCCCATAGGTCATATATGAGCTTTAAAAACTTTGGATTTCTCACTAGACCAAAATATAACACCTTAGCATCATTCTTGTAAAGTTTCATCAATTTTGGACAACATTTAAGCATCTTTTAAGTTGATAAAATATTAAAATAGTTGCCAGATGTAAAATAGAGGAAACACATGGGTGGGCAAAGTAATTTTTGAAACCTCGTGGGTGGGGTGTGTAATTTCACCAAATGTCATGGATGAGGGATATAATTTTCCTTAATAATAAAATAATGTAAAATTAAGTCTCCATTGACTAAATAGGTCAATGTTGACCATTGACCACAAAATGACCAGATGGGGAGGTGGCAAAGGAGCCGTATAACAGCACTAGACAGCCAGATAAGATTCCTACAATAATACACCTTTAACTTTAATTACTTAAAGTTTACCTTTAACATTAAAAACATTAAAGCTTGTCTACCCACATGACTACCCCATGTGGCATTGCCGATTTAGGAGGCTGCTTTTCCCTTGTATTGTGGCCGATTCCAAGCCATTCCAAGCAATGGATGATGACTCACCATTGTTATTTGACTAAAATGACAATAATTGTCTCTAAAGTCATTAATTAGGTGTGACTTATTTATCCACCTAGCCACCCATTGCCGCCTGCCTACAAGCCTTATTCCTACCCATTAAACAACCCCAATCATTCACTAACGAGTCATCAAGCAATGAATGCATTAAACTAAGACTAAAATGTGATTTAAGGCAAAAAGAGACTACATTTCTCACATTACAAGCTCCAGCCGTGAGTTCAACATCCAAACTCTCTCTTTTGATCCTCCTTACCGTGAGGATACTCCAGTTCAGCTGGTGTGATCTCTTGATCTAGGTAAGCTTCTAAGGCATGAAATGTCCATTTTCTTCTCTTCTTCTTCCTCTTTCCATTGAGTTAAACTACAATCACTTCCATCCATGTATGTAGTGTGTTTTGGAGGTTAAAATAAGGGGATTCTCAGCTGTAGCAAGGGAAGAAGGAGGAAAGTTCAAGTCTTGGTCATTTAAGGTAAAATGTGCTTTAAGCACACACCTCTTCTTCATTTTCAATTATGGTGGTAAACCTTGGTTCCTTAGCCTTATTTTCTTCTCCTTTTCATGTGTATTCAGTTGGTATACCAAGATCTACAAGGAATAGCCATATCCAAGCCAAAAACACCATTTTTGGCATCTTAATCAAGGTGAAAATTAGCCATCTTCTTACCTGAGTTATTCCGGTTTTAAAGCTTGTTTTAGTAGACCTTTTGATGCTCTTTTACCTCTGTAAAACTACTAGGCCGATGAACAGCTCTTGAGGTCCTAGCATTTCTAAGGTAAATTTACCTTGAATTTAAGTGCTAAACACTTCCCATGGTTAGCTCATGCTTGGAGTTTAATCATGTCTTGTTTTCTGTATGAAGACAAGTAAATCAAGATGTGGAGAAGTTTTTCCCTAAGGTGCCGTGGCCAAACAAGGCCTTAACCTTGCTAAATCAAGGTATAAATCACTTAAACCTTAACTTTCATACATTATACAAGTTTAAACTTATGTATATGTATTGCCGTGAGTGAACCCAGCTCTTATGGTCTGATTTGGACCATAGGTGGTTAAGGAAATGACTTAGTAAATTTATCTAAGTAATTAAGTAATATAAATGTCAAAATTAAGACTTCATGTGGAAGATTGGTAATTAAAGGAAAATATATGGTGAGGCCGTGAGTTTATGTGTATTTTGGGGCATTTATGTGTAATTTATTTTATGAGAAAATGTTGTATAAGGCCATGTACTTTAGGCCATTTTAATTATGTATATTTAGTTTAAATTAGGTTTTAGGTGATAAATATGTATTACCGCAAGTTATAAGGGGTTAGACTATAATTAATCAAATTTGGGGGTTAAATATTAATAAAGCCGAAAATTAGGTGTTAAAAAGATATAAAATAAAATTTATAAGATTTTATAAGTTTTGGGTTAATTGGTAAATTCTAGAAAATAGGGGTTAAAAACCGTAAATTAAGAAAGTAATGGTCAAGGCTATATTAAGGAGGTCAACCTTGACCATTGGGTAGGTTTTGACCAAATTATTAAGTTAAATAACTTATTTAAGGTTATATAATAAGATAAGTATTTAATTGTAATATTTCATTTTTATAACATATGGGGTATGTATGGTGATTACCGAAAATTAAGGGTGTAAAAGGGTATTTTAAACACCCATTGGCTGTTAGGAATTTTTAGGATTTTATTGGGTTGGAATTTGGAGATTAAAATAAGCTATATATGTATAATATATAGTTATTATGTCATTATTACACTTTGGAAAAGAAATAGGGAGGAATGTAAATAACTGAAAGTTTGATGGGTTAGGAATAATATTTATAACCCTTTGGTATGTTTGGTGACTTTTTAGAATAATATAAAGTGTTTTAAAAAGATAAGTGTATATATATAGTTTTGATGATATTATAAAAAATATTGTAATAAATTGGGTCAAATTGTAATTATAGGAAGTTGGTGGGTGGAAAAAGTAATTAGAACAGATTTAGTACTGTTCGGAAATTAAAAACATATATAACATGGGTTATATTAAAATTAAGGTTAAAATGTTATTTATATGGTATATATAACATGGTATAGATTATGGGGGTGATTTGTAATAAACATAAAGATATGGAAGTTAATGAGAATGGTTAAATGGAAATACCTTTTTCGTAATTAACATTAGTTTTGTATAAAAACTATATGTTATAATTTATATAAGATAAAGATATCATATTATATGATATTAGTATATGGTATAACATTACATAATGTTATGTGGTCAAAATGAAATTAAAATAAAGTATAGTGCTGTACCGATTTATAAAGGTTGGAAATGAATTTTAGACTATGGTCTAAATGTTATAAATGTTTATGACATTATATGGTTAATGTGGTATAAATGGAATTAATATAAACAAGGGTATTCACATTAAATAATGTGACAAACTATAAATAAATGAGATTTATAAACTAAGGTATTTATTGAATAAACCTTAGGAGTTGAATTATACAACAAAATGTTACACATTATTAAGATAATGATCTTAATATAGGTTGTGACAATATAAACACAACTATGGGAATAACCATCTCACATAAGATGATAAAATGTGACATATGGTATAGGAGTTTTATAAACTCATGAAACTTACCTATATTGGTAAATATATACATATGCGAGAATTATGTATATAAGGATGGATATATATTATGGTGGAAACCATATAATATAATGGGTGAAGGTTATTATATGAAAATAGTTTATGAACTATAAGTTACGGTTTTTGAATTCAAATGTAGATATTACAGGATTAATGGATAGATAATACAATGTATTATAATGGTGGGAATAATACTATACGATAAATAATGCATGTATACATGCAACCATAGGTTATAAAAATATATTATGCATGCAACTGTAGGTTACAATACGTGCCTATGCGTGTGATGAAATAGTTGAATTAAATGTACAAGAACGAATGAACTTATGTAAAAGCGTAACACTTATAAAACTACTACGAGTTGGAAAGAATATAACTCTTACGTTCGAAAACGTTAACTACAATGTTCTTATGAAACCGACTCCATTGTTAACCGAGTATTAATAACATACATCGAATAAGGAGTTTAAAGGATAACGGTACCTTAATTAATAACTGTTGAAATCCGGGGATGTAATACTGGGGTTACTGACATTATCTGGAAATATCGAGTCATTTTGTCATAAGATTGACACCTAGCGTTCCTCGTGATTTTTTGATCATATTTCAGACGTGCGCCGCTCGACAAGCTTAGTGGACTACACTGCGCATCCTTGGTCTAAGGTGTACGGTATGTGAAGAAGGGTTTGATCCGGGTTGACTTGAGAGAAAGGGCCCGGAATTGTTTTGATAACTTGTATGTTTTGTGTGGATATGTGCTTATGATGATGTGTGTTAATGCGTTACTTAATTATGCGCGAGCGTTGTACGGGACTAACACTATGTCGACTATAGATCGACTTATATAACATACATATACGTTTGATGTGATGACACGATGGTTACTTAATATAATACCCTTAGTATTAATATTAAGTAAGTAACAACCTAAGTAAAACACTTAGGTACGAGATACGACAATGTCGGTCTCTAGAGCATGGATCTCGAACATGATATAACCTAGATACTTCTAGGTATGCGTGAGACCCATTGGGCAGCAAATTAATAAATTGTATTCTCCATAAAACTAAGAGTTTGCCTTAATCCTATGAGAGATTTGGTATGAGATGAGGGGAGGAATCCCGTAGTTTACGAACTACCTGGTTGCGCATTTGTGATCACTGAGGGGTACCCGATCGGGTCCACTCCAGGAAATTTCCCAACGAGCCCTAATTGGATCGTGGGTCGATGGTACTTGTTGTTGGTAAACGGTACGGCCTTTATATGGACGCCTTACGAGGCAAAGTGAATGTCAGGGGCCTCCGGACCACTGGCGAAATGAGCACCTTTGTGTGTACGGGAGCAGGGGCGGAGCCAGAAATACAAGTTGAGGGGGTCAAAGACAGAATTATAAAAAATTAGGGGGTGTTTTTACTAAATTTTTCTAAAAAAATTTTTTTTACACTACAAATTTATGTAATTTAACAAGTTAGGGGGTTTTTGCTCCCTCCAGGCAGGCTTTGCCTCCGCCACTGTACGGGAGGACTACTGTCCATTGGTAAGGTTAACCGGGTTGTCCTGACACGACGCCAACTGGTAATTAATTAAACATGGTTTGGATGGATGGGGCTTTGAAGGCCAAACAATATTAAATATGGGAAACCGACCGCTAAGGCGATTATACACTGTACTGTAATTATTCGATAGGTTCGTTTATGTGACTTTTGTTTGTGAAATATAATGTTTATTGGAAATGGATGGATGACTATGTGTTTGTGCATGTTTAATACAGTATTGATTATATCTGTAAAATGGTAAAGCATGAAATCAATCTAATATTAAGATGGTTAAAATGACAAGTGACCAATAGGGTCCAGGCCCGCATACTCAGCGTTTATCGTTGAGCCTTTATGGCTTGTTGCAGGTTGCTGATCAACGTCGAAGCCGAAGTACGGGATCAGGGTAGATGCTCACTTGTCGACGGTTATGGTTTTTGGACTTAGTATGATGTATAGGATTTATCTCGTTGTCACAACGGTATGGTAGTGCTGTTGTTTTGGTTGTGGATTTAGTTTATGCTTCGTTACTCGCCATGGGCGAGTAATGGCAGGTGACACCCGAGTGAGAGTTAATGTTGTTTATTCTTCCGCTGTAAGACGTCTTTATTATGCTACGTGAGGGATTATTACGTGTTTATCGAGAGGGGTGTTACATTGGTTGCCTGGAAGAAGTTGGCCAAACCTAGGGAGCTAGGAGGTATCGGATTTGGGGATATGAAAGCTAAAAATCTGAGTTTACTCTCAAAATGGAGATGGAGGTTTAGTGATAACTCAGATGCACTGTGGAAAAAGTCAATCTGCTTTATCTACGGGGTGGAGAACAAACTATATGGCGGATACGCCCAATGGCCAGAATTCAAATTGAAAGGCCTATGGGCAGCAATTGTCTCAGCAACCAGAAAGAGACCAAGATCTTAGGGAATTTATACGAATAAGCTACAACTCAAATTGGGCGACGGGAAGGAGATGAAATTCTGGCAAGACGGGTGGTCTATAAAGGGCCGCTAATGGCTGGCCGCTAATGGCTGCATATCCCAGGCTGTTCAAAGTGGCAGCCAACAATCGAGCCACGGTAAGTGAGATGGGTAATTGGTCAGCAGACGGGTGGGTATGGAATTTACAATGGAGAAGCAGCTGTTTGAATACGAGAGCAGTGCAGCAAGAAACTTTGAGGAGTTTTTAACAGATTTTGCTCCTGAGCAGGCGTCAGCGACTGGAAATACCGGGGATTACCAGGAGGGATAATTACAACGAAGGAAGTATACCAGGTGCTAGTTAATTGCAATCACGAGTAGAGGAAGAGCACATACCGGTTATGGATGAAATATGGAAGAAATATGCTGAACCAAAGTTGAATTCATGGCCTGGCTATAGCGATTGGGAGGCTGGCGACCAGGGACCTACTGCTCGAAAGGGATATAATTCCCCTAGGGCGTAGTTATTGTGCGATGTGAATCGAGCGGTAGAAACTCGAGAGCATCTATTATTCATGTGCCGAGAATCTGCCAAAGTTTGGTGCCAGCTTCTCGTGGTGGGGAAGTAGCTTGGTGTTTTGAGAAACGGTAAGGACGTAATGTTGGATTGGATGAATTGTAGAATGGGAAACAAGGCTACGAAAATTTGGCGGTCTTCGACTTTGTTCTATGGGCTGTGGCATATCTGGAATGAGAGGAATAACAAAATCTTTAGAGAAAAGATACTCTCAAGCTCGCGAGTAGCCAGCGTAGTGAAAGTAAGTGTTTGGAGGGGACCAAAAGTTGGTGGAAGGATATGCCGATCCCAGCGGGGAGATTCATGGAGGCTACTTCACTGAAGGATGATTTACAATTTCTCTAATGAACATTAGGATCTTGTACTCTTTTTCCTCCTTAGGATTTTCCCATAGGGTTTGCCTAAGGAGGTTTTAATGAGGCAAGTGGATAGGGAAGAACACAATGTTCTACTCTAGTAGGTTGTTGATAGCCTAATGTAATATCCGATGTCATATTGAAACATTAATGGAATACAAGTCTAATTATCTAAAAAAATGATGGGAATCGAATCATTTAGGCACATATGACAACAGAGGCTGGTGGGACGACCCTCCTCAATTTCTCCTCTCATGTGTTCAGTTGAAAAAAATGAGCTTTAATTATATTTTACTCACCTTCAAACGAGATAGTGACAATATTGTGTTAGTTTGATCTTTTTCATTTTATATAGTTTAGAGGTGATTTTTAGTAGTCTTTAATCTCGTGAGAACTATTAATTCTGATTCTACTCTGTCCATGCTTCAAGTCCTACTTAAACAGATGCTTAGATGCAGCGCATAGATTTTAATCAGTCAGCAGCGGAGCCACAAAGATTTAAGCGACTACTTAACTATCCTGTCACCCAATTTCTGCTCAATTCATCTTCGCAGCGGAGCTCTTGCATGAATAATTAAGGGAATGAATGTACACAAAACATATGTAGTAGAATTAATTAAACTCGTCTCAAATCAAAACCCAACAAGTAATTATACACACATAAAGAAGCTAATTAAAATACACTCCACCACGTCCTGATTGATTTCTTCCCTGTCTCCACACAACACGACATAATTCATTACTCTAGTTCATTTAAGCAGCGCAGATAATACTCTTCGATTGCCCTACCAGCACGAAGGTTAAGAAAGTATGACCTAGGGTCTGCTTCAAAATCAGATCTCGGAATCCTAGCCCCACCACGTCGTCCAGGCGGCCTCATCCATCTGGTTCCCCTTCCTCTTCCCTGGCAGCAACAACATGCAGCAGCGATACAGACACAGCAGCAGAATCAGACCACCTATCACAAAAGGTAACGAGGATATCACTGTTCGACAGGTCTTTGTTATCATATCCACTGGCAATATCTCGTCATCCTTGTCCGCCAGATTAATAAAATTCTCCACGGTGTGAAGTAGCTCCCTCAGTTTCCTCCATATATAGTCCAGTATTTCTCCCCCCGGAGGTGACTTCACATGGAGATCTTCTGGATGTCGTTGGTTGAAACAGGGGTGATGAGCAGAGTGTTGAGGCCAGAGAGCACACCGTTTCTTCCCATCTTGTGAAGCAATGGATTTTGAGTGGTGGGTCTTAATTTTGCTGTGACTGAGAGTTTTGATTTAAAGGGGAAGAAGTGAGAGTAAAGGAGGAATGGAAAATAGAGTCTGGAGGAGGGAGCTATTATCTGTGTTAATCAATAAAGCATCTTACGCACTGTTTGTTTACAGGGGAAAAGTAGGGAAGGGAACCAAAAATTAACTTCCCCCTTCCCTGTGTTTGTATTGTTGGGAAACAGAGTTGGGAAGGCCTCGCTTTTTCTGCGAGCGTGTTGCTCCATTCCCCTCAGATATAGTACGGGAATAGTTTCTCCTATTCAATACTAGTAGTGTAGGTACAATAATAATTATATTGATGTTTTCCTTTTTTATTTTATGATTGTATTAATATAACAATGAATGAGTGCAGTATATTATATGTATAACTATTAAATTAAATTTTTATTTTAATTTTCATAAAAATATAACATATCTATTTTGTTACAATGTGAAGATGAGGTTACAAAAATATTTAAACTCTAAGTTAACATAATCAATATCTAATTTTATATAATCACATAAAACTCTAATATAAAATTAAATATTTAATATATATCATATATTAATAACTATATTCATATTTCTTTCATTTCTATTTCCATTCTCTTCCCTTCTACAACCAAATAATATGACATATTTTCATTCCCATTCTCATTCTTTTTATTTTCCCATTCCCATTCTCTTTCCCATTTCTCTTGGCATATCCAACCAGTGCCTTATAGAAAGTTTTTTTTAGAGATTTTGAAATGATTGTATTGAATGAATTTACTGAAGTTAAGGAACCTGAAACTGACATAATTTAGCTAACTACACTATATTATATTCTCTCCACTTCACGTTGTATTAAACTAGCTGAGAATAGGTAGAGGTAACAATTAGATAAAATAGAATTAATTAGGAGTTAAGTTAAAACTAACTATTCTTATCACCTCTGTAGTGTAGAGATAATATTTTCGAATGGTCGGACACTGCTCCGCTTTGGAAACAGAAACGGGACAGCAAGTTTCCCGGTGAATAATGACAAGTCAAAGAGAGGATAATTATTAAGAAAAAAAGAGACAAGGAGAGATCATTTTTAATGGACTTAGGAACGTTCTAAGCTATGAGCAGTTAGCTTATTCTTTAATGGTAATTTCTTGACTAACTTTAATTTCGTCTCTTTCGTCTTCTTGCGAGAGTAATGAAAAAGACCGGTTTGTAAATGAAGAGATGCATCTATGGTGGGCCCGTTTCACCTAATAGTTCCGCAAGTAAAACGAACCTTATGATGTTATTTTGGTAACACGTATATGTCATAATGGATAACGAACCATATCATTATTAGGCTGCCGTGGATATTGAGATGGGCAAATTAGAGGCTGCGGTGTGCCTGTATACCTACGGTGGGGGAGTATTATGTGGCAATCCTAGTCAGTGTTACTGGATTACTTATGTGTTATATAAATGATACTAAAATTTTGAATGATTATAACTTTTAAAATATAAATCCAAAATTAAAAAAATTATATCACTGTTCATCTAAATTCAAGCTCTCTAAAACAAGACCAGTCATAAATATGTTTTGACAACTTTGAAAAAAAATTATTTTTACATGTTATGATGATACATTATAAAAGATGTTTTGATTCATTAGTTTTGATATTATGATCACTAAAATTGTTATTATGTTTGATTAACTAATAAGTGGTGAATTAGATGATAAACTTCGAATCCACTAAAATCATTATTGCTTTGTAATGTATTATTATTGTTGTATGGTGTATTTTAAACTTTATATGGTGACTCGTGTATTTTTAATACATACCAAATATTATTGTGTGGTGTATTATTGTGTAATTTAAATTCTAATGTGTTTGCGATGATGATACACTAAAATGACGATATGATTCATTAAATTTGATATTATGATTCATTAAAATTGATATTATGATTCATTAACTAATAAGTGATGAATTAGATAACAAACTCCAGAACCGATAAAAATCATTATTTGTAGTGTATTATGTGTGTTGTATGGTGTATTTTAAACCTTATATGATGAATCGCGTATTTTTATACATACCAAATATTATTTGGTTTATATTATTGTGTACAAATTTTTATTCTTATATGTTTGCGATGATACACTAAAATGAAGATATGATTCATTAAAAATGATATTATGATTCATTAAAAGTGATATTATAATACACTAAAATGATGTTATGAATCATAAGTCTCATTGATATATGGATATATACATGTAATTAATATAATTTTTTAAAATTCTCAAAACATATTCATGTCTAGTCTTATTTTAAAGAGCTTGAATTTAGATGAACATGATATATTTTTTTTGTATTTTGGACTTATATATTAAAAGATACAATAATTTAAAATTAATATAATAAAAAATAACCAAATCAGCAGCTGATTGAACTGCTGACTGGATGCCAACTCAAGCAGCGGCACGGTCAGGCATCCTGCACCATCGTCTGTCTGATTGAGATGAACCAAAATTTGGGAGCTTTATACTAGCTTTATAAAAATGATTAGTTATGTGTAGTAGGGTTGCAAATGATTGAATTGACTGTGTAAAGGTCCTATTTATAGTAAGGACTCATGGACTTTACAAAGGCTATTTAATATGGGCCTGTAACCAGCCCAACTACTTGTGTAATATTTACTGATTTCTACGCAGGGCTTTATGTACCATTATCCCCCCTCGAGTCAATGGTCCCAGTAATGGGCAGCTTTGACCGCAAGTATAGAAAAACAGAAGAGTTTAAGGGTTTTGTAAGTACATCGGCTAGTTGCTCGCGAGAGAGAAGATGGGAGACAGTCAAGGTGTGATTTTAATTCGTTCACGAATGAAGTGATAATAGAGAGAGATAGATGTTTCATTCGACTATGGAGGATGGGATTAGATGTGAGGTACGTTGCTGATACACTGTCATAGAAGAGAGAGGGAGGATTAGGTAATCGAAACCCTAATTTAGAGAGGAGGGTTTGGATCCAGAGGGCTTCAGCAGCGAGAGCTTTGTACTCAGATTTCATGGATGATCGAGAGACTGTCGTCTGCTTCTTGGAGGACTAGGAGATTAAGTGAGAGCCGAGAAGACGAGGACACCGGAGGTAGAGCGTCTGTCGGAGAGAAAACCGCCCCAGTCGGCGTCTGTCCAAATACGAAGCATGCTGACGGTGAAGCAGCAAAGAACAAGCCAGATCCTTGGTAAGATTTAAATACCGCAAAATTCGTTTTACCACAGTCCAGTGAAGTCTCTAGGGTTGTGGAGAAATTGACAAACCCTGTTTACAGAGTAGCTTATATCCGGTCTAGTGAAGCTGAGATATTGTAATCCACCAAAAATACTGCGATAGAGAGTCGGGTCACTGAAAGCAAGAGAGTTAATAGTATCGAGATTCGCAGTAGTTGCCATAGGGGTAGAAGAGGGTTTTGTTGTGAAAGACAGGGGTAGGAGTTCTATTTTGTAGGTGCACAGTAGTTTGAAAAGCAAAACTCCATAGGTTAGAGGCATAGAGGCTTGAGCAAGCAATGCAATACCTTTATCTACAACCCCCTGTGTCTGCTTTCAACTAGACCATTTTGAGCATGTGAGTGTGGGCAGGTGAGACGGTGAAGAACACCTTTTGCTGAAAGAAACCTGAGAGAGCTTGAAATCCCCCCCCCCCCCCGCCCCCGCCATCTGTCTGAACAGACCTGATAGTGGACTTGTGATAATTGCCCACAAGAGTATAGAAATTAATAAAAACCTGTTGAACATTTGACTTGAGTCTCAGAGGAAAAAGCCACATGAAACGAGTAAAATCATCCACTATCAACAAAAAGTACTTATAACCATCAACTGAAGTTGCATAAGCAGGTCCCCAAAGGTCCATAAATAAGAGTTCAAAAGGGTTTGAGTCATATTGAGAGAGGGAGGGTGGGGGAGGGCATGGGTTTTGCCTAAACAGCAAGCAGAGCAAATTGCAAGGGTAATCTAGTATAAACTGGTAAATAAAGAGTTCATAGTGAACTTTGTTGTAGAGGAGGAGGGATGCCCAAGTCTCCAGTGCCAAACTGTAACACCCTACCGCTAATACCGTCATTACTGTACAATACTTACCTTCGCAGCGGATAATACTACACAACGGCGGGTGTACAATGCCGCTAGTCACCCACGTGACTAACAAGGCCAGCTACCACTACTACATACTATCGGTCTGATGAATTGAACATACCGAGTATTCTACACAATACATTACTTTCCCTTGCATACTCAACCATAAATCAATTACACTCCAATACAATACTATACCGAGTCTACTACAATCGTTAATTTACCGATACGGTTTGGACCTCCAAATTCACAATACATTACAAATATAATCCCTACTATTCCACTACCCATGCTTACATAGCAACCCCGTCCTACTCTCTCAAATGGTGGTCAGCTTCGAATACCTGTAAAAATAAAAACAATGCCCCTAGGGGCTCACAAAATTGCTGCATATGAAATTCGCATATACCGCGTGCTAACCGCGGTACGCCGACTACTTTGGGTCGGATATACATGGAGTTCGTTTTACATGCATACATACATACTCATACTACAACAATACAATCAACCATACTTGCATACATATACAAGGTTCGTTACCTACCAAGGAAGACAAGTTGTCCGTCAACCGTTCATTTAGTTATTTGTTCGCAAAGTTTCCACCAAGCTCAATCTTACTTACTCGTTGTTTTACTCACGTTGCGCTCACTACCTTACTCATTATTTCATGCTCTACTCAGTACTCAGTACTACTATTACTTACTCTTACTCTATACTCGTCACTTGCTCTCGCATACTCAGTACCCATACTTTTCTCCTTACTCGTACTTACTCATTGCTCGGTACTCATTACATACTCTTACTTACTCATTACTCAATACTCATTACTTTACTCATACATACGCAATACTCAATACTCATTACTTTTGGCCTCCGGGCGGAGTCATACACAAGACTCGCCACCGGGCCTACAAATACAAAGGGCTATACACTCAGCTCCTCAATATATGAATGTCCATTTTTTTTTACCGGACTACTCAAATTCTCAACACTCCTCTCTCGGAGTATCTTACAATCTCATGGATTAGCCTAGAAGTATCTCTCTCGATAACCTCCACTAGCTTAGGGAATTACCACCGTCTAGTATTCTCAGATTTAAGGGTTTCCCCAACGTATCGAATACTCTCATGTTCGGGACATTACTTACATCAGTCGGGTCCTCTCATAGTGGGTCGACTAGTTGCTAAGGGGTTTGAAGATCCCTCATCATTCTTTACTACTCTCATGGTTCATGACTTGCATCAACATTAATTCCTCTAGTAGGGTCATTTATATACTCCCACTACTTATTGTTTGTGGATTATTCATTTCGGTTCTCCTCCCTTTATTCATTTCTCGGGTCTCTCCGTTATCGGGGAGGTTACTATCCCGTACAATCTCTTACATTTAGTGAGTTCATGGTTTGCGTTAACGTGTTATGGTTTGTTAGTTTAGTGCGGTTTCTACGTTCCGTTAGTTCACAACATGACTCTTACTACGAGTCACTAAATAACAAGACTCATCTATGAGTCGGTCTGCGCACTAAGTGAAGCCACACAATCAATTAAGAAGGGTTAGCTCATACAACATACAGCAAGACATACAATGAAAGGTAATAAACCGTTTTCATGCTTTAGTCTTGATTAGCCGGCATACAGCACACAAATCAACGTAACTCGGTTAGCATACGGGGCATGAGAAAATCATACCTCTTCACCGGGGTTAGCTTTACCATGTGTTACCTTGTTCCTTGGCTCACACTGTTCCACTGATAATGTTTCATACATTGTTATTAATACTTTGTTCATACGGCACTTGAATAGTTACTACTCCCGTACTTACCCCGTTGTCCCGTTATGCTTAGTTTTACTTATGTTCATATACTTACAACTTTCTTACCTACTTCTCCAACTTGTTTATACCTCTAATGACCCTTAAACATCATTAAGTACTAATTATCTTATACTAACATTACCATTCATTACCTTCCTTAAACTCCACTTAATGAACTTAATTTTACAAATTTTGGTTGGTCCGGGACCTTGTCCGGGTCCTTAGTCCCTGACTGTTGTTCTAATGGTGTCACTGTTATCACTCGCCCATACGGGTGATAACGGGTTACATGATAATCAACATACGAAACGTATTCCCGCAGTGACCACAAGAGATAGGTAGTAGTGCTTAAATAAAACTAAAATATATACAACAACAAATTGTCTTATACATAAACCGTACACATGAGCGTCTAACCAAATATACACCTTGGTTTACAGAACCCGAGTCCAAAATAACCGTAGTCTCAATCCATACCAAGTCTAACCAAAAAGTAAGTAAAACTGTCGCGCCCCGCGTCGACCCTCCAGCTAGTCTCCTGAAATAAAAATGGTTGTGGTATGGAATCAGCCCCTGCTGAGTATGTTATCACATGCCCCGTCATGCCTCCTCAAACCCCTCAATTAATTGGTCGAGAGCATGAGATTCGTTACATGCAATACCGTTTTAATATTTAAACTATAAACATTAACAGTACTAACCATACAATAAACAAAACCATCAACACACATAATATAATCCACATAGTATAACCGAATAACAACAAGGCGAAACAATGAGGATAATAAACAAGTATTAATTCCCGTCCTTGGCATAAAGTCCAATATTGTTCGCCAATGCACAAGTCTCAACTGTAGTAAACGTTCGGTTATACCTAGTGACAACATCTCGTTAAAACGACGTGTCTCTAAATTACCCATATACTATGGCGGGTCACCCACGACAGTAGCCACTCCAGCGGTAGAGTCTCCGACCAACGAACCATCCTAGTTCGCGGGAAATTTTCTTGATACTTGTGGACCCGTACGCGGACATCCTAGTATCGTTTTGTGATCACAGCGCACACCAAGAGCCACATCATCTTGGCTTTGTTTCATTAATTAATTATACCATCGCATCGCATTACCAATTATACTAACACAGCAGACTAAGGTCGTTAGTCCAATCCAGAGTATGTAAACTCGGGATCCAGCGTTAGATACGAGAGCGGCGTTAGAAAAGGCCCATGCTCCGTATTAAAGTCTCGGATAATACATATCTTATTATCCTAGTGCTACAACGTTTTTATGACGATCCTTATATTACATATAAGATAGCACCATAGCCGCTAGTTCGTTTTATATATATATAGGTCCATATATACGAACCAATATGTTAACGCAACAACAGTAATAATAAGCAGCTAAAAATATACAGTTCATGCATATTTGTTCACACAATCAGACAAACAATCTTATCACAGATTACACGGAAGTCTGAACTGAGGAAGCCCTCAGAGACAATCAGAGACACGTAACAACATACCGTTCACCCTGATTTTAGTACGGTGGAGTATGAATCAGCTAGATCAGATGCTCCTCGAGTCGTCTCTAACAATCTAATAATAAGTATAACACTGCTCATCTCATACAGACAATATACTACAACACCCCGTACCGTTCTAATCCATCCCGGTTTATTCCCCGTCGTTTATTAACTAACGTTTCCCGGGTTTTCGGGATTAATTTATGTAAGTGTTAATTGCATGCATGGTTATGTTTGCGTGCATATAGCTATACACTTGTATGTTATATAGTTTATTACTATATTGTATGTATAATTTCGATCATATATTATACCTCCCACCTTAGTATTTATTTTTCTAAGGTTAATTTATCCAAGTGTAAAATATTGTATAACTCATATTAAAATACTTTGAATCATATAATCTCTCATTATTTCATGTACGTATATAACATTAGAATTTTCTTAACTAATGTTTATAATTCTTTTCTCCTTGTCTTATATCATCTCATATATTACATTATATGGTTATTGAACCATATTGTATTTCTCACTCCATAACATATATTTATTAATATATATGATTTATGGAACCATTTATTATATGGTATATCTATATAATATATCCATTATTCCTTAATGGACATTTCTTATATTATAAATGTTACAACCCTTATAACGTTAAAACCATATTACAAATTATTTAAAATACCCATTATTACCGAACAACACTTGTTTTCTTTAATATTTACCAAAATCCACCACATAATTTTATAATGTTATATTATAGTTATAACATATATTATGACATTTATGTCATTAAAACAATTATAATCTATAGTTATAAGTTTGTTACAAAATACCAAACAGACCATACTCTTCTCGGTTTTTATTTAATTCTACTATACTTCCAGAATTTACAATCAACCCTAAATTATATTCCATTGTTACACTTATAATATATACCTTATATTATAATCCTAAACCTTAATATAATTATAACCTATGGTCATAATTCCTTAAAATAACCGAACAGACCCCATGGTCTGTTCTATTTTACTTCCCACCACTTAACTTTCTATATTCACCAAATCACCCCATTTTATAACATATAGTTTCTAATATATCAAATAAACAAATACTATATAATATCTATATATAAATTAATAAAAACAACTCCAACAATTACCAAACTATACCAAAAGGTTATAAACATCATTCCTAACCTTGTACTTTCAGTAATTACGGTTTATACCCTATATGTTACCCATATGTAACAATGATATAAAGTATCATATATTATACTTATATAATTCATATTAACTCCAAATTTAACCAAATAACATTCCTAAAAATTTCCTAATAACCCAAGGTCTTTCTAAAAAACCCCATTGGATTTAGTACCCCCTTATTTTTCGGAAATCACAATATCAGCCCAACACTTATAAATCTTTTACAACTTAATAACTAACTTAATGTAAGGTGGTATTTTTAAATTCCATAACATTTCCAAACTTGGTCAAGAGTCTCCTATATAGTCAACTTTGACTTCTAAATCCCATTTGAGCCCAAATTTCTCTGTAATCACTATCTATACCCCAAACTTCTCTATTTACAATTTTAACACACAAAACTTTATAAAATGTTATAGTTTTTATTTAAATTCATTTAAAACCCCTAAATTCATTTATAATAGCCCACGGCTATTTATATTTTGTGTATTTACCGGTTGACCCCAATATTTATGCTAGTGCATAAATTAAATTAAATAAGCTTTTAAACTTAAATAAAATGGCCTAATGACATGGCCTTATTACAACCTTGAACTTGTAAAATAAATTACACTCTAATGTCTCATAAATACCATAAACTCACGGCTCACTCGGCCAACCACAAGTTCTCCATATTTACCAATTTTCCACCACATAATGTCTTAATTTGACCATTATGTTAATTAAATCATTTAAATGACTAGCTTATAATAACTAAGTCATTTCTGGTCACACTTAGGCTTAAATTAAACATCTTAACTAGTACACTCTCGGCACAATATATAATATAAGCTTTAAAGCATATCATATATAGTTAAGAATTTATACCTTGATTTATAAGCTCTTAAATGCTTGTATGGTCACGGAAGCTTGGGGGCTTGGTTTAGACAACTTCTATTAATTTATAACAGCAAGAGTAAGATATAGTTAGGTTCCAAAAACTGAACCAACTATAAGAGTAATTTTAAGCCATGAAATCCTAGATTTCTCACCTTAAAAATGACTTTAACCAACCTATCACTCCATGTACTGTCACGGCAGTTTGGAGGTGTTTTTATACACCTCTTGACATGCATTAAACATAGAGTAAAGTTATGGCTCATCTTAAAACAGAAGCTAACCATAAGAGTCATTAAGGTCTTAGAACATGGATTTTACCTTAAAATTTGAAGCTGTTGCCAAGTGTTCCACAGCCCTATTTTCCAGAGGAATGAAGGGTGTTAATCCCTTAATAAAAGAATGCCAAAGTTGCAGATTAACTCATTCATACAGAGGCTAGGAGACTTACTCTTTAAACCCCCTTTTTAAGGTATTTTTGGGTGGTTTTGGCCAACTTCAAGGGGATGAAGGTTCACCAACGGTTCTAGCATGAAAATATGAAGATTATAGAGGATTTAGTTCGTGGGAATCAGCCAGAACACAAATAGAAAGGAAGGTAGGAGCTTAGAGCACATTTTTACCTTAAGGAGTGATTTTTGTCTTCTCTTGCTCTCAAGACTTTGTTTGCCCACTACTTACTGGTTGGCCACGGTTTTACAGACCTTCTTACAGTATATTCTTGGCTTCACCAAGAGTATAAGAAGAATACTTAGTCCTTGTTGAAGAAAGGAAGAGATTTGGAGCAAAAATGGGTTTTTTACGGGCAAGAACACTTATGTTTTTCATTAAAGCTCAAAGGAAGAAGATGAAGAAGGAAAGAGAGGCTTACCATCAGCTAAGAGAGAGGGGAGAGCTGAATTCGTGGGTATGGGCAAGGAGGCTGAAAAGAGTGTGAGAGAGAGTAATTAATTAAGTGTGTTGTAGTTCCCAAGGAGAGTAGACTTTGGTGTGTCTAGGAAGCTTCCTCTAAAAAGTAAAAAGCACCTTTTTGAGTGTCCTTTCATCTGATAAATTGGCTGCCTTTATTCTGGTGGGGAATTTGAATTTTTTGTTGCTTTGTACAGGGCTACCTGCCACTGTACTATGGAGCTACCTGCTCGCTTAGTGATTCAGCTACCCATGGCACTAAGGTGAGCTATTTAAATTTCCTGTATTGTTTTGTACAGGGCTACCTGCCTCTGTACTAGGGAGCTACCTGTGGTACCAAGGTGAGCTACCTGCACTTTAGTGCTGTAGCACCTGCTACTTTTCTTTCTGACTGCTTGACCAAACCCTGTCTTTTGTGACTATAGTTAAGCATTAAGGCCCCTCTTGTCACTGTTCTGTAGTCTGTAGTCGTGATTTTGCATTCTGTAGTCATTTTTCTGTATGTCTTAAACTTATTCGGATTACATATATTTGTCTAAGTATATATATATATATATATTGAGAGGTTGTATATTTCCTTAATGACTTAAGGTTTATTAGTCTTTATAATTTAATGACTAACCTTTGATTAAACTCTTCCATTTAATTAATTTATGATTAATTAATGTAATTAAGGTTTGGGGTATTTCAATCTACCCCACTTAAAAGGACTTCGTCCAGAAGTCTCATTCACACTCGGTTTTCCTAAGGAATCAAGTTCCACTAGGTAACCAAAGACAATACATCGCTAGGAGTATATCCCACTAGGTTCAAACCTAGTCTATATGTATCACTATTGACACAGCACTAATCTCATTCCTCATAGCCAAGAGTCATGGCACATTTCATTCATACACAACACTAAACGAGGTGCGAAACCAATCCAGAGTACTCAAAGTACTATATATATATATATAACCAACACAGGTGCACTAAGGCACTACACAATGTATCAAACATACAACTCAATCATCAACCAAACATGTATGACACAGCATACCACCAAAGCACACCACAAAACAAAACCTAACGCATAACATATGCGCAAGCCAAGTGGCGTCTACCCCCCTTAAAAAGGGTTTGACCACGAACCCGTATAAGTATCACAGCCACTACTCGAAGAGTGCTGGATACTTCACTCTCATGGAGTCCTCTAACACCCATGTAGCCTCCTCCACCTCATGGTTCGACCAGAGAACCTTGACCATGCTAACGGTCTTGTTCAAGTCTGCCTCGTCTTCGTATCGAGGCGGAGTGGTACTTCCTCATATCGTAGAGCGGGGTCCAACTCTAAAGTCTCTGGCTGTAAAACGTGTGATGGGTGGGGCACATACCTCTTCAACTGTGAAACATGAAGACGTCATGTACCCTCCCGAGCTCTGCTGGCAAATCCAGTCTGTAGGCTAACGGGCCCACTCGCTCCCTAATCGCATAAGGTCCAACATACTTCGGGCTCAACTGCCCTTCTGCCCGAACTGGAAGATCCCCTTCATGGGTGACACTCTAAGGAATACCATGTCGTCGGTAGTGAACTCAATGTCTCTCCTCCTGGTGTCTGCATATGATTTCTGCCGGTCCTGAGCTGCCCTCATGTTCCTACGGATCTGTAGGACATCCTCCTTGATCTGCTCTAGGTACTCTGGTCCTAGAAGCGTAGTCTCACTGGCCTCATCCCAGCATAAAGGAGTCCTACACACGTCTACCGTAAAGTGCCTGGAATGGTGGCATCTGTATCGAGGAGTGGTAGCTGTTGTTGTAGGCGAACTCTATCAGATGTAGATGCTCTAACCAGCTCCCCTGAAAATCCAAGGCACATGCTCTCAGCATGTCCTCTAGTGTCTGGATGGTCCTCTCACTCTGACCGTCGGTCTGTGGATGGAATGTTGTACCAAGCTTCAGCTTCGTACCCAAGGCTTCCTGAACCTGACCCCAGAATCTGGACAAAAATCGAGGGTCCCTGTCAGACACAATGGTCTTTGGCACACCATGGTGCCAGATCACCTCCTTCTGGAACAAGTCCGCCAACTTCGGGACATTCCAAGTATCCTTCATAGCAACAAACTTCGCCACCTTCATAAGACAGTCCACAATGACCCAAATCGTGTTCAGTCCTCCCTTAGTCGGTGGAGACCGACAACGAAATCCATCGAGATGTCCTCGAACTTCCAGCAAGGAATAGGCATAGATTGCACTAAACCGCCGGGTCTCCTATGCTCAAACTTAACCTTTTGACAGGTCAAGCATCTAGCCACGTACTCGGCTACGTCCTTCTTCATCCCGCTCCACCAGAAATGGACCTTCAAGTCCTTGTACATCTTCGAAGAACCAGGGTGGACGGATAAGGACGAGCAATGAGCCTCCTGGAGTATCTTCTCCTTCAGGTCAGGAGAAGACTCTGGAATACATAACCGGCCATTCAGTCAAACCATGCCATCATCACACAGTTCAAAGTCATACTTCTGACTCTCAAAACCCTCTGACACCCTCTCTTCTGCCTGATACTCTGCATATACTGATCACTCTTCTGTGCAGCTCGTATCTCATCAACCAGACTGCTTCCCGCTAATAGTGTAAACAATGAATGAGCTCTGCGGCTCAGGGCGTCGGCTACAACATTCGCCTTGCCCTCCTTGTACCTCAGGTCTATGTCGTAGTCCTTCAAGAACTCGACCCATCTTCTCTGTTGCATGTTCAGCTCCTTCTGAGTGAAGAGATGCTACAAACTCTTGTGATCAGAGTAGACGGTGACTGTCACACCATAAAGATAGTGGCGCCATATCTTCAAAGCGAAGACTACTGCGCCTAACTCAAGGTCGTGTGTGGGGTAGTTCACCTCGTGCTTCTTCAGCTGTCGGGATGCGTAGGCAACAACCTTCCCGTACTGCATAAGCACACAGCCTAGACCGGTTCCAGAGGCATCACAGTATACCTCGAACCCATCGGTGCCCTCAGGGATAGTAAGAACGGGTGCCGATGTCAGGAGATCCTTCAGTGCCTGAAAGGACTGCTCGCACTCGGCCGACCATAAGAACTGGGACTCCTTCTTCATAAGATTCGTTATCGGTTTGGCCACTTTGGAGAAGTCCTTCACGAACCTTCGATAGTAACTGGCCAAACCCAGAAAGCTGCGGACGTCGGTTACCGTCTTTGGCCTCGGCCAACTCTTCACTGCCTCTATCTTGGCAGGGTCTACAGATATCCCGCTCGCTGAAATAATGTGTCCAAGGAATGACACGCTGTCCAACCAGAACTCACACTTCGAGAGCTTGGCATACAGCTGGTTCTCTCTCATGATACTCAAACCTGCCTCAATGTAACTCATGCTCCTCCTGGGTCTTTGAATAGACCAGGATATCGTCGATGAAGACCACAACTGACTATCAAGTTGCTCTCTGAAAAGACGGTTCATCAAATCCATAAAATGGCTGGCGCATTCGATAACCCTAATGGCATAACGGTGAACTCGTAGTGTCCATACCATGTCCTGAAAGCTGTCTTCTCCACATCACCCTCTGCAATCCTGATCTGATGGTAGCCAGATATGAGATCAATCTTCGAGAACACACTGGCCCCTCTCAGCTGGTCAAATAAGTCATCCGTGGCAACCGGTACTTGTTCTTGACCGTGACCGCATTAAGCTCACGGTAGTCGATGCAGAGTCGCATACTGCCGTCCTTCTTCTTGACGAACAGTACTGGAGCACCCCAGGGAGAAACACTAGGTCGTATGAATCCCTTGTCGAGGAGGTCCTCCAGCTGTAGCTTCAGCTCCCTCATCTCAGCCGGCGCCATACGGTAGGGCACCTTAGCAATAGGGCCCGTACCTGGCAACAAGTCGACGGCGAACTCAACCTCGCGCACAGGCGGCATGCCTGGCAGCTCATCAGGAAACAAGTCGGGGAATCTACCACGACTGGAATGTCTGAGTCCATCACGTCGCTCTGTCTCGTGTCCTGTACATAACAGAGGAAGGCTTGTCGGCCCTTCCTAATGTCCTTCATTAGGGACAACGCGCACGACACGATCTTGACAGTCAGCTCTCTCTCTCACACTACGGTATGACACTGTCCTGCCGCTCGGCCCCTTCAGCAGTAATCGGTGCTCTGCACAGTGTAGTCAGCCCTTGAACTTCTGCATCCAGTCCATTCCCACAATAATGTCGAAGCCCAAGTTCTTGAACTCGATCAAGTCGATGGGAAAGGTCTCAGTCATGATGCTGATCTCTAATCCCGTGTACTGTCTGGTGCAACCAACTCTCTCCTTCGAAGGAAGGGTGACTGAAAAGTCAGAGAGCTGTTGGGGGCAGCCCCCAGCCTCTTAGCGAATGCCGAGGAAATAAAAGAATGCGAAGCCCCTAAGTCGAACAATATGGAAGCACTAACACCATCGACAGGAAAGGTACCTGAGATCACCTCTCGTATTAGCATCGAGTCCCAATAAATCACTTATTTACTATTGGTTGTTAATTGTCATACCTGTGATGACATTACCGGACTCCTTGGCTTGCGCCATATCTAGGATGCATATGGTACCCTCCTTTCCATTTTAGTGGCCTGAAGTTATGAATTAACGGTATCAACAAACTGAACACATATACTTGAAGGTACAAAACTCTTATTTCATTCATCCAATTGGTATTACATAAGGTTACACACTTAGCTACTACTATTACATCAGTACTGTCTGAAAGTTAAATTTAAACGGCCAGGTCGGATGTGGGTCTCATTCACTAGAGCTGGTGGGGCGGTATTGAGCTTAATGCTCTTAATTCCATGATATACTAGCCTTGACTCTCCACCAAATACCAACACATCCCCAGACTTGAGGATGATCTTGCTTGCTAGATCCATCCTTTTTGGTCTCCATAGATGAACTCAGCATCATCGCCAATGGAGAATGACACAACTGGTATTCCCTTGGTGATGGACTCGGTCGTCTCATCATGGTCTTGGTGCATCCCAAGCTTTCCTCCCTGCTCGTAGTAGTTGACGATGCAGACGTCGGGTGTCATGTCGGGTAATGGGTAAGTCTCACAGTCTTGAGCAATATCCATTGCGTTTCTCACCATGGTTAGGAAACTCTCAGGTATCCTAGGTATTGATACGCCATCTCCCATCCTCACCTCTCGATAAACCTAGTTTCCGGATCCCAATCCTTCCCTAAGCACATCATGTGCAGTTTCATCTTAGAACCACTACTAAATACAGGGGAAAAAATCCTCTCAAACCCTTACCCAAAGCTCTACACTCATCTATTATGGCGATTTGTTCATCTAAGGATAGGAATTCTCTGAGAAGTATCATGCCCGGTCTGATCGCATGACACAACTCGTCAGGGTACTCCCGTCTTTCTTCCACGGGTCTAGGTGATCTCGGTCTTGTGAGTGTGGGATAGCAGATATCGAAGTCTCCTAAGAGATAAAAGGTTTCCTAGGTAAGTCGTTTATCTAAAGTGGTAATTAAAACACACATTCATGCTAAGTAAAGCGTTTAACACTTAGTCATGCTCTCATACAATGGTTCAAGGTTTCAAAAGCTAACCTTCACCGCGCTGGGTACTAGTACCAACGCCCGAAGCTCCCGCTGCATACAGCACACGGTTGCCCGGCGGGTACCTCTGGGTCTGCTGCTGCTGCTCCCCCTTCTGGGCTGGGGGCGCCTGCCCCTTCTGGCCACCTCGAGCTCCACCCCCTCCAGCAGGTGCGCTCTGAGTCCCCTTCGACGGGCGGTACGCTCGGCTCTCCGGATTCGTGAAGCACTCGAACGACCTATGGCCCTTCCTCCCACAATGGTGGCAGTCCACCGCTTGCCCAGAGCAGTCAACACCCGGGTGGTCTTTACCACAACGCTTGCAGTGAAAGTGGCGTTGGGGTGCAGAACCTATTATCATACAACAATCTGATTAATACAAGGACGGTAATGGATAATGTAATTCACAACTCATTCACGAGGTTAGATCGCTTACCCTTAGGGGTGCAGATCTGAGAGGCTGGGCATCATAGGTAGGTCCGGTTAGCATCGGAACCTTCTCCTTGCCCTTCTGGCTGGCCTGCTCCTTCTTCTTCTCCCTCCAGGAGAACTTTTTCTTCCTGTTATCGTCAAAGAATTAGGAATAGCAGGCATAAAAGCAGGCAGCAGGTAAGTAATTTAAATAAATTAAATAACTTAAAATCGGTTCTTACTTCCCGCCCTTGCTGCCTCCGCCTCCAGCCACCACCCTCAGCCTCCTTCTCGGGGGTCTTACGCTTCTGCCCCTGGCTGTCATCCCGGCTGTTCACCAAGCTTGGTCCGAGAAGCAGCATCATAGCACTCCTATATGCATTAATGAGTTCCCCGAAACTTGTAATAAATCAAACTAAGTTACAAGTATAAACTGTCAACTAATTTACCTGGACCGTAGGGTATAAAGCAGCACCCATGGCGGCCTTGATAGCATATCATAGTCCGCCTCTGAACTTCTCCACCTTCACGGTGTCAGAATAAAAAACTCCTGGGACAAAGTCCAACAGCCCGATGAATGAGGAGTAGTACTGATCCACTGTCAGACTACCCTGCCTCAGGGCCTCGAACTCCTCCCGCTTCCTCTGCTTCAAGTGAGCAGGATAATACTTCTCTCTCAGCAACTCTACAAAACTCGTCCAACCGAAACCCTCTATAGCAGTGTAATGTGCCTTCACGGACCTCCACCAAGTACTGGCGGCGTCCCTCAGATGGAAGGCTGCTATACCGACCCGGTGCTCAGCAGGCACATGAATGGCGTCAAAGGCCTTATCGTGCTCGATAATATATCTCTCCAGGACGGTGGGGCCAGCTACTCCGTCGTAGTAGGTACTCGCGTGTCGGCGACGCTCTTTAGCCAGTTTGGCTCTCTCGGTGCGGGTACGGGTGGGACTATGGGTGGCGCTCCGATCTGGATGCCTCCCATCTGGGCCAGCTGAGCAAAGACGGCAGCTACCGTCTCAGCAACGCCCACAGCATGGGTCTCAGGAGGACCTCCTCCAGGCCCGTCGCCTCTACCTCTGCCTCTGCCTGACGGACGACCTCTAGTAGACATCTGAAGAATTCAGAATTAAAGTCAACACTCGGTAAAGATACCGTACTTTCCTTACCATAAGTTCACACACACCCTAAAAGGCGTAAAAAACATTGTCCCCGACAATCTCCTAACTCAACTCGTTCCCAACTTCCTCATTGGTACTCGTATATGAATACCTAAGCTCACGACACTTAGACTACTATCTCTTGTAATCATAGCGGTACTCCCGCTCTGATACCACTTTTGTAACACCCCTACTAATCCGGCTCCTAATTATAGTATAATCATCGTACTTATAAATAAATCGTAGCGGTAAATAACATACTGTCGTTCTAATGGTGTCACTGTTATCACTCGCCCATACGGGTGATAACGAGTTACATGATAATCAACATACGAAACGTATTCCCGCAGTGACCACAAGAGATAGATAGTAGTGCTTAAATAAAACTAAAATATATACAACAACAAACCGTCTTATACATAAACCGTACACGTGAGCGTCTAACCAAATATACACCTCGGTTTACCGAACCCGAGTCCAAAATAACCGTAGTCTCAATCCATACCAAGTCTAACCAAAATAAGTAAAACTGTCGCGCCCCGCGTCGACCCTCCAGCTAGTCTCCTGAAATAAAAATGATTGTGGTATGGAATCAGCCCCTGCTGAGTATGTTATCACATGCCCCGCCATGCCTCCTCAAACCCTCAATTAATTGGTCGAGAGCATGAGATTCGTTACATACAATACCGTTTTAAATATTTAAACTGTAAAACAATTAACAGTACTAACCATACAAAACACAACCATCAACACACATAATATAATCCACATAGTATAACCGAATAACAACAAGGCGAAACAACGAGGATAATAAACAAGTATTAATTCCCGTCCTTGGCATAAAGTCCAATATTGTTCGCCAATGCACAAGTCTCAACTGTAGTAAATGTTCGGTTATACCTAGTGACAACGTCTCGTTAAAACGACGTGTCTCTAAATTACCCATATACTATGGCGGGTCACCCACGGCAGTAGCCACTCTAGCGGTAGAGTCTCCGACCAACGAACCATCCTAGTTCGCGGGAAATTTTCTTGATACTTGCGGACCCGTACACGGACATCCTGGTATCGTTTTTTGTGATCATAGCGCGCACCAAGAGCTATATCCTCTTGGCTTTGTTTCATTAATTAATTATACCATCGCATCGCATTACCAATTTTACTAACACAGCAGACTAAGTTCGTTAGTCCAATCCAGAGTATGTAAACTCGGGATCCAGTGTTAGATATGAGAGCGGCGTTAGAAAAGGCCCATGCTCCGTATTAAAGTCTCGGATAATACATATCTTATTATCCTAGTGCTACAACGTTTTTCTGACGATCCTTATATTACATATAAGATAGCACCATAGCCGCTAGTTCGTTTTATATATATATAGGTCCATATATACGAACCAATACTGTTAACGCAACAACAGTAATAATAAGCAGCTAAAAATATACAGTTCATGCATATTTGTTCACACAATCAGACAAACAATCTTATCACAGATTACACGGAAGTCTGAACTGACGAAGCCCTCAGAGACAATCAGAGACACGTAACAACATACCGTTCACCCTGATTTTAGTATGGTGGAGTATGAATCAGCTAGATCAGATGCTCCTCGAGTCATCTCTAACAATCTAATAATAAGTATAACACTGCTCATCTCATACAGACAATATACTACAACACACCCGTACCGTTCTAATCCATCCCGGTTTATTCCCCGTCGTTTATTAACTAACGTTTCCCGGGTTTTCGGGATTAATTTATGTAAGTGTTAATTTGCATGCATGGTTATGTTTGCGTGCATATAGCTATACACTTGTATGTTATATAGTTTATTACTATATTATATGTATATTTCGATCATATATTATACCTCCCACCTTAGTATTTATTTTTCTAAGGTTAATTTATCCAAGTGTAAAATATTGTATAACTCATATTAAAATACTTTGAATCATATAATCCCTCATTATTTCATGTACGTATATAACATTAGAATTTTCTAACTAATGTTTATAATTCTTTTCTCCTTATCTTATATCATCTCATATATTACATTATATGGTTATTGAACCATATTGTATTTCTCACTCCATAACATATATTTATTTATATATATGATTTATGGAACCATTTATTATATGGTATATCTATATAATATATCCATTATTCCTTAATGAACATTTCTTATATTATAAATGTTACAACCCTTATAACATTAAAACCATATTACAAATTCTTATTTAAAATACCCATTATTACCGAACAGCACTTGTTTTCTTTAATATTTACCAAAATCCACCACATAATTTATATAATGTTATATTATAGTTATATAACATATATTATGACATTTATGTCATTAAAACAATTATAATCTATAGTTATAAGTTGTTACAAAATACCAAACAGACCATACTCTTCTCGGTTTTTATTTAATTCTACTATACTTCTAGAATTTACAATCAACCCCAAATTATATTCCATTGTTACACTTATAATATATACCTTATATTATAATCCTTAAACCTTAATATATTATAACCTATGGTCATAATTCCTTAAAATAACCGAACAGACCCCATGGTCTGTTCTATTTTACTTCCCACCACTTAACTTTCTATATTCACCAAATCACCCCATTTTATAACATATAGTTTCTAATATTATCAAAACTATATATTATACACATATCTTAATAAAACCTTATATATACAACTCCAACAATTACCAAACTATACCAAAAGGTTATAAACATCATTCCTAACCTTGTACTTTCAGTATTACGGTTTATACCCTATATGTTACCCATATGTAACATGATATAAAGTAATATATTATACTTATATAATTCATATTAACTCCAAATTTAACCAAATAAATTCCTAAAAATTCCTAATAACCCAAGGTCTGTTCTAACCCCATTTGGTACCCTTAGTTTTCGGAAATCACAATATCAGCCCAACACTTATAAATCTTTTACAACTTAATAACTAACTTAATGTAAGGTGGTATTTTAATTCCATAACATTTCCAAACTTGGTCAAAGTCCTCCTATATAGTCAACTTTGACTTCTAAATCCCATTTGAGCCCAAATTCTCTGGTAATCACTATCTATACCCCCAAACTTCCCTATTTTACAATTTTAACACAAAACTTTATAAAATGTTATAGTTTTTATTTAAATTCATTTAAAACCCCTAAATTCATTTATAATAGCCCACGGCTATTTATATTTTGTGTATTTACCGGTTTGACCCCAATATTTATGCTAAGTGCATAAATTAAATTAAATAAGCTTTTAAACTTAAATAAAATGGCCTAATGACATAGCCTTATTACAACCTTGAACTTGTAAATAAATTACACTTTAAATGTCTCATAAATACCATAAACTCCCGGCCTTACCACAAAGTTCTCCATATTTACCAATTTTCCACATAATGTCTTAATTTGACCATTATGTTAATTAAATCATTTAGATGACTAGCTTATAATAACTAAGTCATTTCTGGTCACACTTAGGCTTAAATTAAACATCTTAACTAGTCCACTCTCAGCACAATATATAATATAAGCTTTAAAGCATATCATATATAGTTAAGAATGTTATACCTTGATTTATAAGCTTTTAAATGCTTGTATGGTCACGGAAGCTTGGGGGCTTGGTTTAGACAGCTTCTAATTAATTTCTAACAGCAAGAATAAGATATAGTTAGGTTCCAAAAACTGAACCAACTATAAGAGTAATTTTAAGCCATGAAAACCTAGATTTCTCACCTTAAAATGACTTTAACCAACCTATCACTCCATGTACTGTCACGGAAGTTTGGAGGTGTTTTTATACACCTCTTGACATGCATTAAACAGAGAGTAAAGGTTATGGCTCATCTTAAACAGAAGCTAACCATAAGAGTCATTAAAGGTCTTAGAACATGGATTTTTACCTTAAAATTTGAAGCTGTTGCCAAGTGTTCCACAGCCCTATTTTCCAGAGGAATGAAGGGTGTTAATCCCTTAATAAAAGCATGCCAAAGTGGCGGATTAACTCATTCATACAGAGGCTAGGAGACTTACTCTTTAAACCCCCTTTTTAAGGTATTTTTGGGTGGTTTTGGCCAACTTCAAGGGGATGAAGGTTCACCAACGGTTCTAGCATGAAAATATGAAGATTATAGAGGGTTTAATTCATGGGAATCAGCCAGAACACAAATAGAAAGGAAGGTAGGAGCTTAGAGCACATTTTTACCTTAAGGAGTGATTTTTGTCTTCTCTCTCAAGACTTTGTTTGCCCACTACTTACTGGTTGGCCACGGTTTTACAGACCTTCTTACAGTATATTCTTGGCTTCACCAAGAGGATAAGAAGAATACTTAGTCCTTGTTGAAGAAAGGAAGAGATTTGGAGCAAAAATGGGTTTTTACGGGCAAGAACACTTATGTTTTTCATTAAAGCTCAAAGTAAGAAGATGAAGAAGGAAAGAGAGGCTTACCATCAGCTAAGAGAGAGGGAGAGCTGCTGAAATTCGTGGGTATGGGCAAGGAGGCTGAAAAGAGTGTGTGAGAGAGTAATTAATTAAGTGTGTTGTAGTTCCCAAGGAGAGTAGACTTTGGTGTGTCTAGGAAGCTTCCTCTAAAACGTAAAAAGCACCTTTTTGAGTGTCCTTTCATCTGATAAATCGGCTGCCTTTATTCTGGTGGGGAATTTGAATTTTTGTGTTGCTTTGTACAGGGCTACCTGCCACTGTACTAAGGAGCTACATGCTCGCTTAGTGATTCAGCTACCCATGGCACTAAGGTGAGCTATTTAAATTTCCTGTATTGTTTTGTACAGGGCTACCTGCCTCTATACCAGGGAGCTACCTGTGGCACTAAGGTGAGCTACCTGCACTTTTGTGCTGTAGCACCTACTACTTTTCTTTCCGACTGCTTGACCAAACCCTGTCTTTTTGTGACTATAGTTAAGCATTAAGGCCCCTCTTGTCATTGTTCTGTAGTCTGTAGTCGTGATTTTGCAGTCTATAGTCATTTTTCTGTATGTCTTAAAACTTATTCGGATTACATATATTTCCAAGTCTATATATATATATTTTGGGAGGTTGTATATTTCCTTAATGACTTAAGGTTTATTAGTCTTTATAATTTAACGACTTACCTTTGATTAAACTCTTCCATTTAATTAATTTATGATTAATTAATGTAATTAAGGTTTGGGGTATTTCAATAATATTTACTGATTTCTACGCTGGGCTTTACGTACCATTAATGTGTCTTTATAACACGTCTCTCCACTTTCTTAATTTTATAACGGCTATCTTATCATTTTTATCTTTTAATTATTCTTAATTTCCAAGTAACTCAATACAAATTTGACTTAATTCATAATTCTATCAAATTCTACAAGTTAATAATGCTATAAGTTAAAACCTAACTCTTGTTCCAGTATTAAAGTAACCAAAACGATAAGAATACGTGTCGATTGTTACATTCATTTCAAACCTATTAATAAATCATATTCTTCAGCTTTAACAAGTTTGATACAGCTAAGTGATCGATCTAAGTAAGTATCTCAACATCGCATATTAACAGGGATCTATGAGTGTAATTTATTTTAAGCTTCTAAAATCGATCAAGGTTGTATGTTAGATTGGAAAATGAGCAACATAAACCATACTTCCAAAGATCACTTTTTTCTTCAATGCCTTTTTACAACACTACAATAATAAACGTATGCCACGAGTCAATCTAACAGTACAGGGAAAAGGTAGAAAACAGCATCATAATCTTCTTCAAGTATACAACAGTAAACACGCATCAGACAGTCGCTGGAGTTACCTAGACAAAACCGGATAGCACTAATTCCTTTGTGAACCCACTCACAGCATTTTGCAATCTTTACCACTTGCATCTGTATTCCATTTACTTTGCTGGAAGGAACCAACACAAATCACTGGTGAATCATAAATATTTCCTTGGGCACATGAGGTGAACACTTGAAAAAGAATAAGGCCTACGTTCTTTTGCAATTTGTTAATCTCCCCTCATCAAGAATAGGCCAATAAGAGGACCAAAGATGCCATAGCGGCAGCAATAGAGAATAAAAGCGACACAATACTCCTCGAACTTGCATTTGGAAGCCAAGGGTAAGAATCTGGAGGTGGCATAACACAGTTGTCACCGTTGAAGTAAATCCTTCTAGGGAAAGCCCATCCTTTGTCAAAGGTGAAAGTTGAGCTGTCTTTGCGGAAGAGCAGTTCAGATTGCACATTTCCATCTGGGCCTGCCTCGGAGAGAAAATCGTTGTAGAATTTGACCCCCCCACAGCATAGCAGTATCATCTGCAACATTCCCAATAAGTTTAGTTTTTCCATAGAGCTTCATATACTCTTTTTTAAAGGACGGGAGCCTAAACGGGATAAAACAGAGCTGAAGTTATTTAGATAGGACTTACTCAAACCATCGTAAGGTGTCAATGATTTATAGTTGAAGCTGAAACTTTTTGTCAGATTATCAAAGTTGGGGTGTTGAACCACCATATCCACTGGCTATAGTTCATTCTGTAGTTGAAGTTTGTCACCGTTACTTTGACCCGCCAATATTCCTTGTAGTTTAGCTTTACGTGCCAATGGATCCGAATAGGGCACATATGACTTGTACATTGGACCAAAGGAGCATCACTTTTGTGTTTTCCCACACCGGCCACAGCAGATGCCAGATACGGATTTTTGAGCTGCATGCGGAATCATTAAAATGTGTACTTTCATGACAGAAATATCACATTGTCATTTAGGAGAATGCATCATTTGGATAAACACTTACTCTACGCAGCTGCCAGGTTGAGTAATATTATTTTGACACCCACAGGAACAAGTTGGACAAGGCACTATCGTGTCATTGTAGAAGGAGGAAAGGGACACACAACATGATGGAGTCTTTTGAGACAGGAACTGAGAGTATGTGCAAGTAACATTCCATGTCACTGCCAGACCAAACAAAAACACTTGTTAGTAAGTATTCATGAATGAAACTTTATTGCGGAGATGTAGCTTCTAATAATTCCCCAGGAATGACCAAATGTTTCAATCAAATATAATTAATCAATTTTTAAGAAATCTTAATAACAACAAAAGGAAATGACAGCAGATCATTGCAGCTGGTAAAATAAACTTACTCAAAGCCTGAGTAAATCTTCTCTTATCAGCAGTAGGAAACTTGGTCTGTTTCACAATCTTTGCAGGTCCACAAGTGTAGCCAGGGCCTGGTGCCTTCAACGTGAAATTCCTGGGGACCCTAACAGTCTTGTTGGTAGTCCCGGCCTGACCGACACTGATCTGGAATGCGCTGACGGCATTGGCAGGGTCTTGGATCCAAGAGGTGACAACCCACCCCCCCGGCAACAATTGGCAATTTGCTGTTGTAAGGAGTTTCCGGGCATCAATCAACAACAGTTGGGGTCTTCTTACAACAATGTGGAATGTTTCCCTTAAATTTGGAACAGTCCCCTTGCTCAGTGGTTTGGCTTCCAACCATGCTCCAGATCACTTCCTTCTTGGCCCATGACCAACCCATAGTCCACCCTGGTTCTGGATGGTTGCGATATTGTTGGAAATTAAACATGGTTACCACCGCCTAAATCAAAATTATGGAAGATGGTACATTAATTAATGACGGGAATTCTTTTTAAGCACACATTTGTGGCAAGTAACTATGTATGGATCTAGAAACATTAGTTGACTGGTGCGAAAGGTAAGTCAAACTTGAACAAGACAGTACATGATGAGCCAGGCATTTTTATACCAATTAGAAAAAAGGGAATCCGCCAGGACACACGACTAGATCTAATGAAAGAGGGAGAATGGTAGTAAGGGGTTCGAAATAGGGGATCGGTCATACTGAAATCAAAGCACTTACCACGTAGCCGTCAGGGGTCCAATTCATTATATCCCATTTTATCGTGATATTTCCATTTGGATCGAGCGCATCATACGCCTCTGCAAAAACATCAAAGGCCAGAGTTATAATCTGCAATATCTCAAATGTGAAATGACAGGATTCAATTGCGAGTGATTTGGTAATTAATTGCTTTTTATGTATCATTTGACAGAACTAGCTGCGAGATCTCTCAGAGCTCCATAAATCAAGTAGATATCAAAGAGAAAAGGACTGTTAACGAAACGTTGGTGCGGATATTTCCGATTAATTTCTTCGTTTGGACTAGTCGAAGTCAATTTGACAAGGGCAACCCAGTAAACATCAAGAGTTAATTAAGTTGTGATTAGGATTCAGTAAAGCTAAAAACACCGTGGCAGCCTCGGTGACGTACAGAACAAAATTTGGACGAACTAGTAAGTGGAAATTAACTCCGAGTGCAAAAGCAAGCTCTGCGGAGTAGAGTATCCCAAAAGCAAGATCACGAGTAAAGCAATAATTAATCCATTAGTGAAGCACTGCGATTCCGCTACTATGGAATGAATCAAATCAGATCTGATTCAAATCGCACGCATCCGCTCAGGCCTAAGCATGATTGAACTCCATCCTCCCAACTCGCTCAAAGCTTATTAAGTTGAACATTGACCGATATTACCAAGTGAAGCATAGTACAGGATAGGAAGAGCAAACCGTTGAGGAGAAAAAGCAGAGAATTAAGACGAGCAGAAGAGCATTTTAGTGACAGTACAGGGAAACAACTACGCTGAAGATTACAGAGGGTGCGAAGGATCAACTGCAGAACGCTAGTGTGGGAGCAGGCTGTGAGAATTCGAATGCAGATGACTCGGCAAAGATCCACTCCATGTCTTCAGCTCAAATCGTTTAGATTCACTGTGGAACGATATTACGATCCTTCTCAGCCACAGTCCGCTAATCCTAGTTGATCAGTAGATTGAGAACCGACATGGTCCACTGCGCCAAAGCTTTAAGTTTAACAGCCGTTACTTACCGATGAATAGCACGTGATATGAGCAAGAAAGCATATGTCAACTTATTGAAAGAGAAAAAGGAGCAAGAGAATATCATCGAGTATGGTGTTAAGTTATTAGATCGGTCATTGAATAAGATGACCATTGTATCTGAATCGCGATGGGATTGCTCCATTTTCTGAACTGAGTACTTTCAGTCTCGTCTCTGCTTATGCTAAGCTCAAATCTGCACATGTAGTGTCGGTGTGTGTTGAAGAGGAGAAGGGAGAGGCTTGTGAGGAGGGGTGTTGTTTTGGTCTTCCTGTCACTGTTAACGTTATGAAAGTCCCCGGTGTCGGCGTGAGGTGTGGTTTGCTGGGAGCAGGCTGTCATTTTTATTTGGAAAAACCGTTACCGTTCATCCTTGTTTGTTAAATTCATTTGGAGATAATCATATTCATAGGACTACTATTTTTTTTGGAAACAAAAGAAAGCTGAAATTAACTAAGAACTAGGGTTTCATATCTGTTTCTCCCAACCTTCACATTTTTGCTTGACATGTTTGGAAACGAGTACCAGTTTGTAGAAATCAATGTCTCAAGCAGCCAGATCAGTCTTAGTGAAGAGTGTCCTGCAAGTCTTACCAAATTCACTATGTCCCTGTTCAACTCCCAAAAATATATCGGCCAAAATGAATTCCATCATCGCCCAGTTTTGGTGGGGAGGAAACGACCACAAAAACCCATGATCTGGAAGAAGTGGCAAGACATCTGCCAAGACTCTGAGGATGGGGGTTGGGTTTTCGAAGTATAGAAGCTTTCAATGAGGCCTTGCTTGCCAAACAAGTCCGGAGAATCATCAAGTACCCGGATTCCCTTGTCAGTGTCAATTGAAAGCCATCTATTTTCCACTAGTGGACATTTTTGCCGCTACAAGCAAATCTGAGGAGAGTCCTATTTGGAGGTCCATTCGTAGTAGTATCAAGGTTATTAGCAGAGGAGCTGCTATCAGGATAGGAAATGGAAAGATACAGCATTAGGGATCAACCTTGGCTCTTCAATACCCAACCAGTCCAATTCTGGTTAAAAGTGTGATCAATCGAAATCTAACCAAAGTGAATCACTGATGCTACCTCTTTCTGATGAGTGGAATAAAGTTATGATTCAAATGAATTTGCCAAGATTGATCAAGACCGTATTTTAAGCATACCCATCAATTATCATAACCAGGATGCCTGGTTCTGGACTGATACTCCTTCAGGTGAGTATACAGTCAAGTCTGGTTACGATCTGCTAAACAATCACAAGATCCTGCCTCCCCTTCTATAGCCCCTCCTATCCTAATCCCCTCACGAAACTCATCACAAAACTAGTTCCTCCTAGAGCTAAATTGTTCTGTTGGAAATTCTTAAACAAAATCACCCCTTGCATGGCAAACATTACTAGAAGAGTGGGAGAACAGATAAATGCGGTCTTTGTGGTAGGGTTGACACTGACTATCATAGCATATTTCTCTGCTGGTCTACTAAGAAGTATTGGGAAAAGTTAGTAAGGGAGTTTAGGCTTCCTGATGAAGGGTATGGAGCTATTCAAGAGTGGTTCCACAACAACAGCAACACATGGTCAAAAACAAATTAGCGGAGGTGGTTAATTTAATCTGGGCAATTGATGATGCCAAGAACAAAGTTAGACACAATCCGGAAATGTCTATTCTGGAGTGTATTGATTCCAATCTAGCTTTCATCAAAGTCTATCAAGACTTTGCTCAGAAGCAGGAGGATCCAGAATTTTCTACCAGCCCTCATCAACAGCAGTTGCAACAAGAAGCCATTTTAGTTAACTATTGCCTCCGCAAAAGAGGCGCTTTTATGATTTGTAGTGGTGTCCTAATATCTCACTCTAGGGGTTTATTATGGCTTATAACAGGAAAGCATACGGATGCAGAGACCCAGTCAAGGCGGAATCAAAACCATCTCCTATGGCATTAATGAAGCAAGCAATAGAGGAGTCTCTAATATGGTGATTGTGATTAGTCAGAAGGAGACGTTAAAGTTTTTGAAGCAGATGTTGAACGGCTAACACCACACATGTTGAGTTAATGGAGTGGAAGAACCAGATAGCATCCTTTTGTAATGTTAGACTTTTGTTATGTGACCAAGAAATTTCGAATTATCCTGCAGTTTTAGCTTGTGGTATGTTTAACAGTACTAATATGTGGAAAAGTGGGAGCAATCTGATGTTTTAAATTATTTCCTGCATGCGATTAGTATGGAAGGAAGTATATGTAATCCGGATATTAGCTAATGCTTATGTAATATAAGGCAGTACAACAATTTTCATCAAAAAAAAACTAAGAGACTAGGGAGGTGAAATCATCATTACAGATCTCTAGCATTTGACTGGGATGTTGTCCCACCACACTAAGTAGCGTCTTAGATGGGCAAGACGCATGATCCATTGTCCTGTTAGCTGTGCAACGAACGATATAGAAGGAGATCACTTCAGCTCGGGTAGAAGCATTGTGGATCTAGGACAATGCTGGAGCAATCTTAGGCGGAGGATCCTGAAGATCAGCAATAAGAAGAACACATGCCTTGGAGTCTGACTTCACTTCTAAATAACCGAGCTTGCCAAAAGAGCGGTTTGGAGACCAAAGACTACTGTCTTTGCCTCCGCGACTACCACAGGAAGGATAGCTCCCAAGTTTTTGAGCCACGCGCAATAACTTTGTCGGAATAATCTCTAAGACAAAACCAATCCCCGTAAGGGACTCCGGGGAGACACTTGCGTCCATAATCAATTTAAAGAAACCTGCTTTTGGCAGGACCGTCTGATGCTACCCTAGACCGGGGATACACACTTCCGAAGTGCGAGCCCATGCTCGAGAGCAAAAGAGAGGTCTGCTTGCACTTTCTCATAAATTTGTTGGGTTTTCCGTCATGGATTCGCATTTACCCACCAGAGCGCCCATAACCAAGTCACGAGCTCGCACAAAGAGACTTTATAGAGCTCAAGAGCATACCAATTGAGCCAATACCTAGGGGACGAAAAGCAGTCCTAAGGAAGGAGAGAGGGAAGTCCAAGACGACAAGCAAGATCCTTCCACCAGGCTTACAAAGGAACACGCATAGAAGCAATGATGAAAAGAGTCTCTAGCCCCATAGAGTTTGCATCGGGGGTCCTCAATTTGCCGAGAGCGAAGGGATTCCCCGCATGCAAGGGCCCCCGACTAGAACCTTCAACAAAGAGCTTAATCCTCGGAGGGAGGAAGCTAAAGCGAAGGAGGCGAAGAGCTGGGGAGATGAAAGTGCTAGATGAAGAGAGAGACGTACATGGGTCGGAGTCCAGCTAACAAAGGAGATGATAACCAGACTAACAGAGTATTCACCAATCTTTTAAACTTTTGGGTGGATGTTAAGATAAAAGCAATATGGGGAAGGGGACGTCAGGCAAGTTGCCGTAATGCTATGTCTTTGTAACTAATTAATACATCCCATGGTCATCTAAAATTTGCACCCTAGGTTATACTATAATATAATATATAACATTAATTAATACACCCTATAATCATCTAACCAAATTAATTTCGCCATATATAACTAGGTGGCTATATTTGTATGCATGCTGAAACGCATTATATTACACATTAATTCTCAAGTCCATTAATTGTACAACCAGCAAGTAAAAATCAGCACATAGTACTACAATAACAATATGCACGTCTGATTAACAACAATCAGCACATAGTAAAAACCAGCACGCAAGTCTATTGGTCTGCATGCAAAATTATTCCCAAACACACGTACACTTTATTTCACGCCTTTAATCCCAAATAAACAGAGTATATATGTTCCTGATTAACAAGTTTGGTTTGCAAGCACACATAGGTTAACAACAAATGCGTGCGCCACAGTTTGGTTTGCATGCAAAATTATTCCCAAACAATACACACACAATATATTTCACGCCTTAATCCCAAACAAACAGAGCATGTATTTTCCTGATTAAGAAGTTTGGTTTGCAAAATTACCTCATCAGCACAAGAATAGAGTCGAAAGATCTAGCGCGCATGTATGTTGTTTCCTTTCGCTAGTTGGGGTTGTAATCCAGAGGCGCCGCCGCGTGCGTGCGACAGGGCATGTATGTTCCTTGTTCGTGCGATTTGCAAAATCAAAATTAATTACCGAAGAGTATATATATGAAAAATAATGATCGATAGGCATATATGTATACTGTTCGCAGCTCAATATTACCGATAGCGAGAGAGCTCGAGGCGCCGACGATTGATATCGACGCATGCATCAACAGTTTGGCCGTCGGGTTGCAGAGATTAGAAGCTAGAATATTGATGAAGATGGCGAGCGCAAGTATCGGAAGAAAGGGGAGAGAAGAGGCGCCACGGCGGAATCGAAATGAATTTAATTCTGGGATGGTTTCGATTAAGAAGCTAGAGAGCTTAGCGTGTTTACAGAGAGCTTTTACAGAGAGTGGTAGGGGAACAATCTCGATTTGATTGATGAGAGACTGGGCGGGAGGGCGAAAAGAGAGTGTAGTAATTTAGGTAACTAAAGAACGCTTCTTAAGTGAAGCGTTTTTTATGTTATCGCGCCCAAACACATAAAAAACGCTTCCTTCCTGAAGCGTTTTTTATACATGTCTCTTTAAAGAACGCTTTGTAGCAAAGCGTTGTTTTTGACTTTGGGTGTGATAACAAAAACAACGCTTTGTAAACAAAGCATTGTTTAAGATGTCCGGCCTATGATACAAAAAACGATTTACAATATAACCGTTGTTAAAGGGGCGTTGTTATATTTTTTTTTCCAGCAGTGACTGAAAATGGGTGGAAGTATATATTTTAATTATATATAATATCTATTAATATTACAGACAACATATATTCATATTATATTTAGTATATATTAATATTATATATAGTCTATATATTTTTTCAAAAAAACTAACAATATTATAAAAAAATATAAAAGCGGGCCAAGCTGGCCGGGCAATGGCAAAGATTAAAATAAGTCTGGGCTTAGCCCGGCCCGGCCCGAAAAATTTTAAAACGGGCTTGGACAAAAATATAGGCCTATTCGGACCTATAATTCGATGTCGGCCTGGCCCGAACCCGGCCCGCCCGCCCATTTGATCAGCTCTAGTTTGTGTCTAGAGTTATGCTATCAATATCTAGGATACCACCCACTACCAATCAAACCACTGGGCTTAGGAGCCATTTCATAATAATGTTACAATTTTTGGTGAAGTGTCATTTCCTTTGCTCGTGTCATATCTAAATTTTATAATAAACTTGCCAGCGCTTTTTCCTTTTATCATGTCAAAGCTTTGAAGCATGATGCTCTTATAGAATATCAAAATAAAATTTTTTAAGGGCGTTGCCCTTTATACCTTATCATAATTTTTTAACTAATGTTTAGAAATCTTTTTTAAAAAAATTATATTCTCTTATGTAGATATAATATATAAAAATAATATTGTTGTCTAATTTGTAGATAATATTTTTTAAAAATATATTTTAATATAAATTTTATTTTATTTTTTCCATTTTTATGTATTTTATAATGTTTTATAATATTTTAAATATTTCTTTATAAGTAATTTATATTTTTATAGAATTTTAATTTTTTGTGAATTTTATTGAATTTTTTAACACTTAGTAGCATATTGTAAATTTTAAAAGTACTTTGTTAACTAGAAGGAGTATTTTTGTCTTTTTTGCTTCTGGTCAACGATATAGTGGCATTTTATGGACTTTTGCAAAAATATAGTGGCATTTTGTGACTTTTTTGTGGCATTTCATGAATTAGCCAAAAATATAGTCGAATTTCATGAAATTTCCCATTATTATATTTTCCTTTTATTCAAATGTGAACAAGTAGCCTGATGTGTTAAAATTATGTGTAGTTACAATTGTTGTTATCCATTGATAGAATTGTCTTTGATCATAGTGAAGTTATTTGTATAGACCTAAATATAAATGTTAACAATTATTTATTGTAATAAAACGTTGTTGTTTTTCTAATTATAAATTATGTATATATTAATCTATATATTTGTTAGTAGCTTCCATATTTACATCTTTAAAAAATATATTTTAAAATGTAATATAAAATGTGTAATTGTAGCACAGGCATCTGTAAACACGCTACATGTAACTAACTTATTCAAATACGCCAGATGAAACCACCACACTTCCGAACATCAATTTTAAAAACAGCCACAAATATACCAGCACAAAATAGCTAGCAAACAGCTACAAAACAACTAACCAAAACAGCCAGACCAAAACAGGCACAAAACACCCGAATAAAAAAGCCATGCCGAATAGAGCCATAATGTTTACAATTCTTCAAGAACTTCTGCAAACTGGTTTTCATGAAATTCTTCTAGTGTCATGCTATCAATATCTAGGATACCACCCACTACCAATCAAGCCACGGGCTTAGCAGCCATTTCATAATAATGTTACAATTTTTGGTGAAGTGTCATTTCCTTTGCTCGTGTCATATCTAAATTTATAATAAACTTGCGAGCGCTTTTTCCTTTTATCATGTCAAAGCTTTGAAGCATGGTGCTCTTATAGAATATCAAAATAAATTTTTTTAAGGGCATTGCCCTTTATACCATATCATAATTAAATTTGTCTAGCTTTTATGCCATATTACAAGAAAATATAGTACTTGCATAACTAAAATAACTTGAATAATTTCTGGAACGATATCTTATCTGTTGCTCGATGTATCACAGGAACTGAGAGTATGTGCAAGTAACAATCCATGTCACTGCCAGAACAAACGAAAAAGCTTGTTAGTAAGTAAATTAAATTGCGGAGATGTAGCCTGTAATTCCCCTGGAATGATCAAAATGTTTTCAATCAAATAAAATCAATCAATTTTTCAAGAAATCTTAAAACTAACAAAGGAAATGACAGCAGATGTCTGCGGCTGGTAAAATATAAACTTACTCAAAGCCTGAGTATATCTCTTCTTATCAGCAGTAGGAAACTTTGTCATTTGCACAATGTTCGCAGGTCCACAAGTGTAGCCAGGGCCTGGTGCCATCAACGTGAAATTTTTGGGGACGCTAACAGTCTTGTTGGTAGTCCCAGCCTGACCCACAGTGACCTGGAATGCGCTGACGGCATTGGCAGGGTCTTGTCTCCAAGAGGAGACAACCCCACCTCGGCAACAATGGGCAACTTGCATGTTGTAAGGAGTTCCGGGCATCAAATCAACAACAGCTGGGGTCTTCATACAACAATGCGGAATGTTTCCTTCAAATTTGGAACAGTCCCCTTGGTAAGTGGTTTGGCTTCCAACCATGTGCCATATCACTTCCTTCTTGGCCCATGACCAGCCCATAGTCCACCCTGGTTCTGGGATGTGTCGATATTGTTGGAAATTAAACATGGTTACCACCGCCTACATCAAAATTATGGAGGATGGTACATTAATTAATGACCGAAATTTTTTGTTAACAGACATTTGTGGCAAGTAATTATGTATGGATTTAGAAACATTTGTTAAATGATATATGAAAGCTAAGTTAAACTTGAACAAGACAGTACTTGAGGAGCCAAGCACTTTTGTACCAATCTGTTGGTTTCAACATTCTCAAAGGTATGTCAGAAAAAGGGGGATCCGCCACTCAAGGGCACACGGCTAGATCTAATGAAAGATTAAGGGATAAATCAAAGCACTTACCACGTAGCCGTCTGGGGTCCAGTTCATTATATCCGATTTTATCGTGATATTTCCATTTGGCTCGAGCGCATCATACGCCTCTGCAAAAATATCAATGGCTAGAGTTATAATCTGCAATATCTAAAAAATGTGAAAATGGCAGGATTCAATTGCTAGCGATTTGGTAATTAATTGTTGTTTACGTATCATTTGACATGACTAGCTACGAGCTCTGCTCCATAAATCAAATAGACATCAAAGGGAAAAAGACTTTTTAAGAAACGTTCGCCTGGCTATTCTGATATATTTGGCCGTCATTTTTCCATTATAAGCGTTATATTATAGTTATATATATTTATAAAATTATAGATTTTATATATATAAACTGTATTAATATATACATAAAAATAAATAATAAATTCTGATATTTTTAAATTATAATATATGTATATACTGATTTTAAACCAACCTAAAGATAACTATATGGTTGTAGAGGGATTGATTTGACAAGGGCAACAGCAATACACATCAAGAGTTGATTAAGTTGCGATTAGGATTCACTATCAAGCTAAAAACACCGTGGCAGGCGTCCTGAACAAAATTTGGATCAAACTACTAGTAAGTGGAAACTAAGTGCAAAAGCAAGCTCTGACGAGTAGAGTATCTCAAAAGCAGAGATTACAAGTACTGCGATTCTGCTAACTGTGGCATGAATCAAATCAGATCTAATTCAAATCACACGCATCCGAGCAGGCTAAGCAAGATTGAACTCCATCCCCCCAACTCACTCACAGTCAAGGCTTAATCAAGTTGAACAATGGTGATAATACCAAGTGAAGCATTTTAGTACAGGACCAGTAGGAAAAGAGCAATATCTGTAGAGGAGAAAAAGGAGCAAGAGAAGAGAGAAAAGAGCTTGTGAAGGGATCTGAATGCACGATTGCGAGATTGGGACTCCATTTCTAAACTGCGAGTTACTTTCATTTCTCGTCTCAGCTTTATGCTACAGCTCAAGTGGGGTTGTTTTTGGTCATCCTGTCACTGTTAACGTGTATGAAAAGTCCCCGGTGTCGACCGTGAGGTGTGTGTTTTGTGACCAGTTCACCTGGTCTAAGTCTAACCACGACTTGTACTAGTGAAGGAGTCAAAAGCAGGCGAAGCTGGTGGAACGATTTCGTTCAATGAGCAGTTGCGAAATTAGTGGGCAGTTTACTTGTTATTTATATTGTTATTGATAGCAGTATTTCCATTGTATTTTTTTTAATGTAAAACCACTTTATCATATATATATATAACAGAAACACCCACAACAAAAACAAAAGGGTGAGATCTCAGTCTAGTGCACATACACTTACAACTTTAGGAGAAATTTCTTCCTCTATCCAATACTTATGGAACTAGACGAAATGTATAGACTGGAAACCAAGACTGCAGCTAAATTACATAAACTAGAGTCATAAGACACTTTAACTTCTTCAAAAAGGGAGAATAGATCTTGAAAATATAAACCTTCTCTGTCTTGTCCTTCTTTAGAGGATCGAAGAGAGGGTCTGAAAGTTATCTCTTTGGTTGGAATCCAGTTGGATTTTCGTGAGCCCTCTATCGTTAGCCCACCGAAGAGCTATATGAAAACCAACAGCTTCATCATTGAGATGGCCTAAGCCATTCTGTATTTTGTAATTAAATACCATGATGGCCTTTCCACTCGAGTCTCTGATCATCCCTCCCACAAACCTACCGCATCCTTTCATTGTTTTTGAAGCGATGTTGATTTTTGTAAAACCCTGCTTAGGAGGAAGCCATTGATTACTGCATATCAAAGAGTTTTCATCAGGTTTAGCATAGATCTGATAATTCTTGACAAAGGCTTTATTGTCTTCTAGGACTGCTATCCAAGATAAATCTGGGTTATGTCTCACTTTGTTCTTTGCAATATACACTACCCACATCGTCTTGGCCACTTCTCCTAGTTTTTCACAGCTCCACTCTTGAGTTTCCGAGAAGAGCCAAAGATGGGTATTCTTTTTTCCCTTCAGAATTGATATTAACAATATCTCTAAAATGACTCAATTGATCAATCACCATACAACAGTCGAAAATAGAGTGATAGGTAGTGTGTGTCTTGCCACAGAAAAAACAAGAAGAATCACCCCCTATCCTTCTAGCTATATTAGCTACACATGGGAGAATATTATTGAGGAACTTCCAGAATAGAAGTTTGACTCTGGGACTGCACTTCGAATTCTTTAGTCTGAGGCAGGGATCACTCTTGTTAATCTGGTTGCTAGAAGAAACATAATCACTACCCTCTTGTCTGTGTAACATTTCATAAGCAGATTTCGCCGTGAATTCTCCTCTTTTGCTATGATTCCAGACCCACTTCTCCTCTTCATTAGGACAGGTCAGGATGGTTTTGATGAAGGACACATCAATAGGGTAGAAAGCCTGGCCGACTTTATTGTGATCCCAGGAGTTTAAATCATTGTTTAGAAGGCTGGCTACAGGGGGAGATGAGTGGTTAAGGGATTGGAGTGAAAGGTTTGAATGAAAAAACTCCAGGGATCAAGGGGAGTTCCACAAAGGGGTGTTAAGGTCCGAGCAATCATTGGGGGGCAGGGTACATAGTATACTACAGACTTTAATTCGGACGAGCAATGATCCTCTTTCTTTGGCTCCTTTGGAGGTACTATCAATAGCTGAGTGGATAGCGGACCAGATAGGGCTAGGATGGTTTCCTTTTTTAGCATGAGGATGATGGAATTTGAATAATAAATCCCTTTAAGTGCTCTAGCCACTAGAGTGTTGGGATCTTTGAGGAGATTCCACCTTTGTTTGGCTAACAAGGCTTTGTTGAAAAGGGAAATGGTTTTAAAACCATTTCCTCCTTCATTCTTTGGATAGCAGACTGATTTTCACCGAACCCAGTGCAGACTTTTCTTATCATGCCCTCCTCTCCACCAGAAAGATGAGAAATAGGAATTAATTCTTTTAAACGTATCTTTTGGGAGAGTGAAAATGGACATAGTATAGGTGGGCAATGCTTGGAGAACACTGGTTATCAAGATAGTCCTCGCATCATGGGACATTGGTTTGTTCCATGTAACGATTCTCTTTTTCACTGCTTCCACTAGGAAGCTGAAGTGGTTGACTTTGTTTATGCCCACCTTAGTAGGTAAGCCTAGATATCTTTCAAAACACTCAACTTCCTTATATCCAAAAACCTCAGCCACTTCAGTCTTAGTATTGTCGTTGAGACATTTACTAACATGAATCAGATTATCATATTAATTTTTTGGCCCAATGAGGAGAGGAAAGCTTGGAGGATGTCATTAAGGATTTGGGCATTTTCTTTCAAAGCTTGGCCAGTAAAGAGCATGTCATCAGCAAAAGCAAGGTGAGATAAGGTAGGAGAAGGGTTTGAGAGTTTAATACCTCTAAAAACTCCTTCTAAAACAGTTGAATTAAGGGCACTCAAAAGAGCTTCTTGAACGAGAATGAAAATAACAGGAGAGATGGGGTCTCTTTGCCTAATCCCTCTAGAAGGCCTAAAAACCTGACCCGGAGCACCATTAATCAGGATAGAGCATTTGACTGAAGAGATACAGTGCATTACAGGGTTCAACCAGGAGCTAGGGAATCCCATGTGACTAAGAATTTTTTCTATGAAATCCCATTCCATCCTATCGTATGCTTTGCTAAAATCAGTTCTCAAAGCAAAATCTCCTTTTTTTTCAAAGCTCTACTTCTTATCATCTTGTGGTGAATCTCTCCTGCTATAATAGCATTGTCTGTAATATTTCTACCCCTTACAAACCTAGACTGAGAGGGGGAGATAAGAGAAGGGAGCATCCCTCTAACTCTGTTTGCTAAGACCTTGGACACTATCTTGTAAATAAAATTACAAAGCACTATAGGCCTAAAATCATTGATATTCACAACACCTAAAATCTTAGGGATCAAAGTAATAAAATAGTGGCTGAAACTGTCAAGCATGATGTTACCTTGGAGAATTGAAAGCACTGCTTCAGTCACATGGGAACCCACAGTGTTCCAATATGTTTTGAAGAAAGATCCATTGAAACCATCAAGCCCAGGAGCCTTATCACCCCCCCCCCCCCCATTAATTTAACTGATGTGATCACTTCTTCTCCTGAGTAAAGAGCATTTAACTCTGAGATCTGTAAGGGAGACAACTTATCACGCACTGGATCTAGGAGTCTGGGATCAATCTGGTTATTTTGACTGAGGAACGGCTCTGAGAAGTACTGTCTTACTACTTTTTCAATATCTCCCCATTCATAAACCATGTTCCCTTGTGAGTTCTTCAAGCCAAAAATCTGGTTTCTCTTTTCCTAGCCAAAGCTCTAAAGTGAAAAAACCTGAATTCTTATCTCCTTCCTTAGGCCAATTGGTACCAGCTTTTTGTTGCCACCAGAGTTTATCCTGGTACATAAGAAGTTCAATCTCTATAGTCACCCTCTTTCTATTGATGATATTTGCTTCAGTCATGAGAGCCCTATCTATGAGAAAAAGATCTTCTTTTTTCTTTCTAATCTTCCATTGAATCTTGGAAATAATCCATCATTTCCATCTCACGAGGTTATTAGCACATAGCTGAATCTTGTCCTGGATATTGTAAAATTGAGCTCCCCAAGCATCAATGACAATCTGAGAACACTTAACATCCACTCTCCAAGCATTTTCGAACCTAAAAGGTTTCTTAGGTTTTCTTGAATTCCCAAAGAACCTGATAAGTAAGGGATTATGGTCTGAGATGTCTCTCTGAAGGTGCTCAACAGAGATGGAAGTGAATAAAATAGCAAGCTCAGGAGAGGAGAAAGCTTTGTCCAATCTACTCTTGCTCTGTTGTTCCCCTTCCTAACAATTGTTGTAAGTAAAAGGTTCTCCAAAGAAACCCAGATCTGATAAGTTGCAATCTTGCATCACTTCTCTGAAAGGAGACATCAGATTATCGTGTCTCCATCTTCTACCTTCTTTCTTATGATTAAACATGATCTGGTTGAAGTCTCCCACAATAAACCATGGTAGGAAAATCTGATTCCTCAGAATTTTGATAAGTTTCCAAGACAGAAATTTCATCTTCCAATCAGCCCACCCGTAAAATCCTATGAACTGAAACCAGGATCCTCCTGGAAAAAGGACCTCAGCAGACATATGATGTTTAGACCAGTTAGTCATTTTGACCTTGATATTACTCCTCCACATATAAGCTAATCCGCCACTTCTTCCTAAGCTAGAAACTGATGTGCCTTGTAGTCTTTAAAATTCTTTCTAATCAGATGCATCTCATAGATAGATCTGTGGGTCTCCATCAAGAATATCATCTCAGGTTTGAGCTACTTCACAAGCCCAACAACCCAAGCAACTGCCGCAGGTCGACCCAAACCCGACAGTTAAGACTTATGCAAGTCATTGGGGCTAGCAGCCTTGTCTTTTGATAAGGTCTGCCTGAACTGGGATAGGTTCCGCATTAGATGAGTCCAAAATCTCCTCATCTCTATGAGATGATTTGATAGTTAGAGACAAATTTTTGGAACTTCTCCTCCTAAGAGATCTTTTCTCTAATTTGCTAGATTTGGTGTGGGGGCCAAACTAGAAAACTAATCCTTTTCCTGGTCTCTGATTCACTTCCTCATCTGTGTTGGCCACTTTCTGATGTTTCCTTAACTTGTTTATCATAGCTTCTGCTTCATTCATCAGCTGGGAGATCGTAGGATCATTACTGTGAAAATCGCTGACTTCCTTGTCATCCTTAGATTTGTTGTAATGGGAGCCACTAATCTGAAATTTCTCAACTACTCTAGCCCAATCAAAATTATTATAGAACTTCCGCTTAGTAGAAACTTCATTTTCTTCTAATGCTCATTTAGAGATAGCAGACTTTTCATATCCAAGAGGAACTATAGGACCTTTCAAAACCACCACCTGATTGTCTGATATTAAGTTAACTGCTGTCTCTTTCCTATAACTGATCATCCTTTCATGTTCTATAAGATCACAACACTTGTTAGGAACTTTAGCTTGCTGTCCAGATTGCTCTCCTACTCCAGCTTTTAACAAATCCTGTTTCTCCTCCTTACTTTTTCCCTTAGAATATTCCATCTCATTTCTATGGATCATATCCAGCTTCTCACCTTCTTCCATTCTATAAGTGATCCTTGGCATAGAATTCCTGGTAAACATCAGACTTGATTCCATCATAATCTGCTTGGTTATTGAAGCTATAGAACCATTATATTCACTCCTTAACCAGGGACCAAATCTTTCAGTTAAACTACTATCTCTTTTTTTAAATTCACATTCTATAAGCTTGTGATCCAGTCTACCACAGAAGAAGCAGAAGTGAGGGAGATTGTTGAGAAGGGAAGAAATAGAACTGGCTATAAGAAGCATAGGAAACGCTTAGAAGCATAAGAAGAATAGGAAACGTCTGGTCGTCTGTGACCGAACAGTATAGGGCTAAAAGTATAATATAAGGCATTCGGTCATCTGTGACTGGACAGACCAGGCTAGGTAGAGTGTAAAGCGACCGGTCACCTGAGACCGGTCAAAGTTTATAAAAAAGAGATAAACGATGGTCGGACGTTTGTGTCCGGTCAAAGCTACTGGAAAAGGGTAGAAATGTCCAGACATCTTGGTCCGGTAAATAAGGGGTAGAAATTGTAGTTGTATATGCCAAAGACAGGCTGGCAACCTCAGGGCAGATGTAAAAACACTATAAATAGGGGTGCACCCCCATGAAATAAAACAGGCTTCAATACCAACATAATCTGAGTTAGCTCTCTGTAAAGTTGCTTGCATTCTCTCTTCTCTCGGCTCTCGTTCTCGACAAGGTAACACATTAGGATAGTCACGAAAGATCGGAGTGAGAAAGGATGGAGTACTTCATTTCATTTGGCATCGTCTGTGGGAAACGAACAGCTCAGTAGCAACCACGAGACCACGTAGGAGGAAAAGGTTCTTTCATACAGGTAAAGAGAAGTCTGAAATGATCGATCGTGTTTTGCAGGTTTTAGGCGTGGAAAGGATGGCTCCAAGAACCAGGAAGACGTCATGAGGCGACGCAGGGAGAAGTGACCCGATCACCGCTGAAGATGTAAGTGCTGAAGCTCCAGAAGTCATCTCCAAGAAGGATCTAGAGGATATGCTGAAAAGCCTGGTTAGATCAATTGACAAAAAAATTGTGGAAGGAAATGAGGTACTGCAACAAGAGTTAATGCAGAGGGATGAGGAATATCAGAGAAAATGGGAAGAAATGAGCCAGGCTATCGAAATCTTGAAAAACAAAGATTCGGAAGGAAGTAGTAATGGAAGAAGGGAAGAACGAAAAGAAACTCCGGTGATCGTCGAAGAGGAAACAAAAGAAGATGATTCAATTGACATGAGCCTTTATCCATTTTCTGAAAGAATTAGGAAGGCAAATCTCCCGCCTCACTTTGTAGCTCCTGCAATTGAAAAATATGACGGGACAGGAGACCCGGCCCAACACATCAAAAAGTTCATGTTCGCCATGAACATGCAAGGGATTAGTTCCCTCGCTCTTTGCAATCTGTTTCCCGGGACTCTTTCCAAGAGAGTGTTGGGATGGATTTCCACCAGGCCATCGCAATCCATATCCAGTTTCAAACAACTAACTGAAGAGTTCTAGTAGAACTTCGCTGCGAGCAAAAAGGTCAAGAAAGATACGATCGAATTAATGGACCTGAAACAGAGGAAGGGGGAAACGGTGAAAGAATATAGTGAATGCTTCCACAAGAAGGTGGCGGAAATTGACGACATTGATGTAAAGATTTTGATCAAGGCTTTTGGTAATGGTCTCGCACAACCTCGGCTTGCTGGAAAAATTGCGACTAAGGCACCAAAAACTCATGTGGAGTTAACCGAGATGATTCATGACTTTTTGAAGTCTGAAATAGCTGAGAATAAGGCCAAGGAGCTAGCAAATAGCTTTAAAGGAGCGGTTGTGCCTGAAAAGAAAGGGATCAGGGAGGAGGTGTTGGAAACTCATCAGGAGGAGGGTCGAGGTACAGACCATAATACAAGACGCCCGCCGGATCCTCTTCTCAAGGATCGTAGTATCAGGCTGCAAGAGTCGCCATCCATATTTATCCAGGAAAATATGCAGTTGCGGTGAGAGAAGGCTATCCCCCTCATCCTAGGAGGCCACATCAAGGAGAGGTCCCGATGGCGTTCTGTAAATTCCATGGAAACCAAAGTCACACAACTGTAAATTGTGCTACCCTAGCTAAGGAACTCAGGATTATTGAGGAGAGCAAGAAAAAGGGGAAGCAACAGGTTAGACCACAAAAGCAGTATGGCAATCAGCAATCTCGGGCACGATAGGAGGAGGAAGTCCACCCTAAGCTCGACCATAGTAAATCAATTGGTATGATAACATGTTTGTAAAAGAAAGAAGAACTTCCCTTGTAGTCAAAGTTTGACGAAGCAAAAGAAGTAAAAATCGTTCGTTAAATAACTTCTTACCTTATAATTGATACTCTGATTGTTATTCTTCTATGTTATTCTTTTAAGAAAATAAAAAGGGAAGGCAAGGATTCAAAAAACTAACGAAAACTTCTCCCAAGAAAAATTACAAGGCTTTTTTCAAAGGTAGGACCACTAACTCCAAATGAAAGAAAAAGACACATCCATGAAGTGCACCAAGAATTGCCTGAGAAAAAGGTGGCTAGGAAGGAAAAATTCCCCCCGATTTACTTCACCGATGAAGATGAACATGGAGTCTTGTACCCTCACAACGACCCGCTTGTCATCAGCGCACAAGTAAACGATAGAATGGTGGAAGGCATTGTAGTGGATAGCGGAGCAGGAGCCAATGTGATATCCGCATAAGCGGTAGAAAGACTTGAAATACCAGAAGATAAGATAAAGCCGTACTCAGTTGTTCTTGGCGGTTTTGTGGGAGGAATCACTGCTCAGTCTTTTGGGAGTATCGATTTCACCATCACTTTGGGACAGGGAGATGAAAGAAGGCGGAAAGGCTAACAGCATTCATCATGCCAGGTTTGTCCGAAAACAACATGTACCTAGGCAAACCAGGGATTAATGCCTTCTGAGCCATATGCAATACACATCATTTGAAAATGAAATATCTGACCAGAGCGGGCAATTGGTGACCGTAAGAGGGAGCCAAAAGGTAGCACGAGTTTGCAAAGTTCACATTATGGAAAGCCTGACGCAAGGAAGGGTGGTTAAAACTGTAGGGTCGGATGAGGAATTCAAAGGGAAACTGCCTTCCCCTTTAGCAGTAGAAGGAGAAACAGAAAGCTATGAGGCGCCTGGAGATTTTCCAAGAGAGGAATACTTAAAATCTGACCCTTCTAAGTTTTTTAAAATAGGAAATGCATTTGACAGCGGAGAACAGACTCACTTAATGAGGTTTCTGGAAAAAAGAAGGACAACGTTCGCTTGGAGCACAGACGAAATGCCTGGGATAGACCCAAGCATTATCCAACATGACCTCCGTGTGGATCCTAAGCATACAGCAATCAGACAAAGGAAGAGGGTGATAGGACAAGAAAGGGACTTGGCAGCCCGGGCTGAGATCTAGAAGCTTCTTAAGGCCGGGTTCATTAGGGAGGTGGCGTATCCAAGGTGGTTGGGCAATGTTGTCATGGTGAAAAAATCAAATGGGAAATGGAGAATGTGTGTAGATTTTACAGATCTAAACAAAGCATGTCCCAAAGATTTTTACCCATTACCATCAATAGATAGGTTGGTCGTTTCGCCTGCCCAAAGTTTTGTGTTAAATTTTTTAGATGCATTCTCTGGTTACAATCAAATCAAAATGAATGAGGAAGATTTAGAGAAAACATCTTTCATTACTTCAGCTGGAACCTTCTGTTATAAAGTAATGCCCTTTGGCCTAAAAATGCGGGAGCTACTTTCCAACGAATGATTGATAGGTTTTTAGACAGCAACTCGCTCATAATATAGAAGCATATGTCGATGACATAGTTGTGAAGAGTACGTCAAAAGATCAGCACATGAAAGATTTAGAGGAGACATTCAACACCTTGGATAGATACCGGATCAAGTTAAACCTTGAGAAATGAGTATTCAGTGTAACAAAAGGGAAATTCCTTGGTTTTATCATTGGGCAATGAGGATTTGAGGTCGATCCGGAGAAAAGACAAACAATTCTCAATCTCTCTCTGCCAAAGAACATTAAGGATGTTCAGGCTTTGAACGGAAGACTCATAGCTTTGAGTAGATTCTGCTCAAAACTCCAAGAAAATTCTATACCTTTCTTCAATATCCTGAGGAAGAACAGTAAATTCCAGTGGGGACAAGAGTGTGTAGAAGCGTTCAAAAAAATCAAAGAAATGCTTCAGGATTTGCCAAAATTAGGCATACCTGCTCCTGGTCAAGATCTCCATCTCTACTTATCTACGACGGATTGGGCGATTGTCACAATTCTAATAATGGAAGAAGAAAGGAAAGAGATCCCGGTCTATTATACTGGTAAAATATTGACGCCAACAGAAACACGGTATACTAACATTGAAAAGATTCTATTTGCCTTGGTTGTGGCATCAAGGAAATTACGGCCTTATTTCCAATCACACCGGATCTTTGTTAGAACCAATTGGCCACTCAAGCAGATAGCAAACAATCCAAATGCGTTTGGGTGAATGGTGAGCTGGACTGCAGAGTTAACATAGTATGAAATCCACTTTTTGCCTAGGATAGCAATAAAAGCACAAGCCTTGGCAGATTTCATAACAGAAACGAGCTTTGCACAAGAGGAAAGGAGATCTCAAAACCCTCATGTAATATTAGTTGATGGCACCCGGTGCAAAACTGGGGCAGGCGTCGGAATTGTGCTACAAACACCGGAAGGACAAGAGCTGAATTACGCATTCCGGCTAGATTTTGACGTTACCAATAATGAGGCCAAATACAAGGCTCTCATTCAGGGTCTGGAAGTCACTACTGCTCTAGGGGCAACAGGTTCCCCAAAGAACACTTTTTTCACTTTTATAAACTCTCCAAAGCTTACTATATTAAGAACTCATTATTTCATACTTCATGTAGAATTAGAGGTATACTCGTATTCTATGTTGGCGGCAAGACAAAGCGATAATATCTATGAGGTCAAAGAAGAAAAACTCTAGAAGTATTTACTTAAAGTCCAAGAACTAAAAGCAAACTTCCTAAAATGCAAACTAAAACATCTACCTCGAAAAGAAAATGTTGAGGCGGATGCTCTGGCAAAATTAGCAAGCATGGCAGAGAAAGTACCCAGTAAAGTTTGGTTGGAGGTAAAAACTACTTTAAGCCTTGATGAGGCTCAAGTTTTCGCTATAGAGCCAAATAAACCAATTGAGTCCTAGATGACTCCAATCATGGAATACATCCGTCAGGGAAAGTTACCAACAGAAGAAAAGGAGGCCAAAACAATAAAGAGAAGGGCCGCATCATTTTTCATCGAGGATAACTAACTCTACAGGCGATCTTTCGCCAGACCGGCGCTAAAATGTGTCACCACAGCCGAAGGAATCAAACTCATAAGAGAGGTACATGATGGACTTTGTGGGAACCATCAGGGAGAAAGATCCACAACTCACAAAATCTTAAGGCTGGGGTATTTTTGGCCAAAAATGAAGGAACGGTGCAAAGAGTACATACAAAAGTGCGTCAAATGTCAAGAGCATGGAAACAAAATACATAATCCCCCGGCTGAGCAGAAAGCCATTCTCTCTCCAATCCCTTTTGCTATGTGGGGGCTGGACATTGTTGGGCCTCTTCTAGAAGCATCTCCCAGGTTTAGGTTCATGTATGTGGCCATCGATTATTTTATGAAGTGGGTGGAGGCAATGCCCACTGTGTCTATCACAGCCAAAAATCAAAGAATTCATTTGGAAGTATGTGGTATATAGGTTCAGCATACCAAAGATAATAATAACGGACAATGGAGCTCAGTTCAATTGCGACAGCTTCCGGACGTTTTGTGAAGAATGGAAAATTGACTTAAGATTCGCATCAGTAGTTCACCCCTAAGCCAACGGGCAGGTTGAGAATGTGAATGGCCAAATAGTCAAGGCAATAAAAAGGAAACTCGATGGAAAAAAGGGAAAATGGGCAGAGTTACTACCCCAAGTCCTTTGGTCATACCGGACGACCGAAAAAGGACCAACAGGAGAAACACCTTATAGGTTGACATATAGTCTGGAGGTTGTCATTTCGGCAGAGATTACGGTCCCGTCAATCCGGTGGAAATCATATGATGAGAGATATAACAATGAAGGAATTCAGGATCACCTGGATCTTCTTGAGGAGACGAGGACCGCCGCAGAGATAAGGATGACAAGAGACAAATCCAAAGTAGAGCGGTATTTCAATAGAAGAATAAAGGAGCGAAGTTTTGCTCGAGGAGAGTTAGTCCTTCGTGAAGTTAAGCATCCCAAGAAACTTGAGCCTCAGTGGGAACGACCATACATCATATGAAATACCCCATAAATTAATTTAAATTAATTTAGGGGATTTCTTTTAGTAAATCCTAGATGATACTATTAAATATTAATTTATTATATGGTATTATGAATTTGATAGTGAGATTTATGAGTCAATAAATATTGGGAAAATTTCAAGACACTCCAATTATATTATAAACATTTTAGAAATATTTTAACATTGATTTAAGGCTTAAAAGTCAAAATAAAATAATGGAAACCTTAAAGCTTCAAAAGCCTTGCTAGGATTGACTTTTTGAGAATGGTCAAATCAGGCCATGAAAAGTATACCAATAAAAAGGTTATGGAAAACCAAGAAGATTGATAAAAAGAACATTAAAAACGGATCATCCTAGCCAAAGTTATGATAAATTGAAGTTTAGAGCCAAAATTTTGGAGGTTGCTGACGTGTCCAGGGCCAGCAGACTCAGCCGCGCGCCTCGGGACACGTGTCGTGCCCATTCATCACCAAGTAAACTTAATCGGTTGATTTTCCAGCAGTTTTGGCATGTCATGGGTCGATCTTTAGGCGCCTATATCTCTTTCTCTACTCCACCATTTGGTATGCCGTTTCTTTCATTCGATTCTCCTATCTTTCCTCTTTCCAACCATTACTCACACATTATCTAACTCCTTCTACAATGACCGGAAAGTTGATCCAAATTTGCCTCCTCGCGAGTTCGTAACCCAGAATTCCAGTTTTTCCTGAAATCGGGTAAACTTCGTCACGCCATAACTTCTTCATTTCTCATCCAAATTTTGTGTTCTTCAGCTTGTTTTGAAGATCTCTAATCCCTCTATAACTTTCATGTTGATGGACAAGGCTGATTGGCACTGGTTTGGGAGATAAATCTGTCTAAAGTTGCCTACTCGATCTGGTGGTAATTCTGCCCAGTTCATCCCGAAACCAACTAGGTAAACACAGATCTTGTGAGATCTGTAACTTTCTCCCTAGTTCATCAAATTCAATGATTCTTCCACTAACATCTAGAGTTACATGTCTAGTTTGGATTGTGATAGGTTCCATGAATCAAATCTCTCTCAGTTGGTGCGAGTTGATTCGAGAAGAGGCATACCTGAACTGCACATAAAATACCGATTTCCAGAATTCTCGATTTGGATTCACCCCGTTAATGCAATTCCGGTAAGTTTCTGATCAAATTGCTCCATTGTTTCCATTCGAAATTTCATCACCGATCAAACCCACATACCAATTTAGTCTATTATGCATTACAATAGGAGAATTTGTCAAAATCGGATTCGAACTAAACTATGAACCCTAACTTCGAACCCAGATTCGAATCTATTCAATTCTGCATGATAATTGGGGAAAACGGTACCATTAGAACCGGAATTTGATTTCGAATCGATAGGAACAAGAATCACCGAATTTCGTTCTGTAGATTGTGAGATATCGAGTGATTAGTACTCGGGTGTGAATTCGGAAATCCTGAAGAACTCGCGAGTTCTGGGCCGTCCGATCTCGGTTAATAAAGATGGACGGTCGAGATTAGATCGTGGGGGTTTAAGTTGTAATAAGTTAATATGTTTTCCAGAATAAAGTCCTAACTTGCTAGATTTATTTAATGGCCTTCCCGAATGTATTTTGATTTGAAATTTTAACCATAGATTCCTTATAAAATCTAGTTTATTTTGATGTAAATTAATATGGGTTTTGAGTTTTTAAACATAAGTTATGATTTTTGCAAATTACAAGTATTATGGAATTATTTGGGTAATTTAAAAAGATATTTTTATGAAATAAAATTTTATAATATGTCTAAAATATTATAGTTACTATATATTAAATTTGGGAATTTTTGGACAAGGGAAAATGGGTTTAAAAATTATGTTTATGGAATTTTCATAAGAATAACTTATAATATATGGTTTTTAATGTAACAAAAAAATTAAAGTATGGATTGTTAATAAGCTTCATGGGTTGGGGAAAATAATTAAACCTAAATTAACACTTTATACCAGTATGTTTATAAATATTTTGGGTATTATCTTTTAAGTGAAGTAAAAGTTGTTTACATATATACATACTTATGAGAGAAAATAAAATAGGAACTTATATTGAAACAAGGTAGTAAGCTAAACTACATTATTATTATGGAGGTTAATATGCTTAATTAAAGTTAGGGGACACACTTTATTTTATAAACCATATATCAGTTGTGGATATGTCTAAAAGATATTAGATATAATTAAATACAATAAGAATTTCTTAAAGAATGTTTTGGATAAATCCTAAGGAAAATATAAGTGTATAATAAATACATTAGAAGTAAATAAAAGAAGTAACATTCCTTATGGGAAACATATTAAGAGGGAAAAATTGGGATAAACCTAATTCCTACGTGACAATTAAAAATATTAAATGTTAATGTGACATCTAGGTGGACTATTAGGGGGAATACACATCCTAAACCTTAAATAGGTGTCAAAGTAAGTTAGCCAATCGTAACCAAAGGGTTTAATTAAATTAAACCTATAATCAGGAGTGGGTAAATGGAATAAGTTAAGTTTACATTAAAGATTTAATTACGAGATCTAGCCAGATCCTTAGGAGGGAGTAACTGTAAAACAAAACTATAGACTAATAAGAATGGAGGGTGTGTAGCATTATAGTGCCTTAACTAATCAATGCTTGGAATACTTTAATTATAGGTGATTAGTGGAAGTAGTTCGCATTTTCAAGTTTGGTTACTGCTTCTACATATACCAGGTACGATTTCTCGTACTCAGATACTTTTGGTGACGGACTTTATGGAATGTTTTGGGAAACGCTAACTGAGCTGAAATGAATTTCCAAAGGGAAACTATTTGTATGACTCACTCAACTTGATGTGACTAACTGAGCCTTGAATGTACAACTTGCGTGGCTATTGGTTCCTTCTATCTGGTTGTTTCATTAGATATTATCTGCCTGGGGTTTACGCCTCTACACTCTGTAGGACTGAGTGTTTTGGTATCGCTCTAGTGTAGTTAATGATCTAGTGGAAATATGGGAAATGTCAATCTTGGTGAATGCTTCTTTTGACCCTGGATATTGTTTTCCTCCATGAGCTGAGTCTTGGTTGTGATGTGCGCACATCTTCACCGGTAAACAGCGAGGGGCTGTATATCCCCTGTCCAATCGGACGTGGTAAACAGCGAGGGGCTGTATATCCCCTGTCCAGTCGGACGTTGTAAACAGCGAGGGGCTGTATATCCCCTGTCCTATCGGACGTAGTCAACAGCGAGCCATCTCTTCCAATTGGTTTCATTCCACCCTTGAGTTGTTGGTTCTTGGATTTCTTCTTTCCTTTCCTAGTCCTTGTGACTACTTGGGTCTTTCTACTCTTACTGGAACTTAATCTAACTTAAGCATGGGATGTTCACTAACTCCTGGTGTGGTTTTAACTGACTAACTTTATCCTTACTGTTGACTATCTCTATTTCTTGCTTGTTGCTTTGACTTGGTGATTTTGAAGTGCCTTGTCCCTCTGTTTGGTTTTTAAGAGTTTCTTTCCAGTTTCTATATTGTTTAAAGATTATGTTTTAATTTCTGTAATGAGGATTGTACCAGTTCCATTCCAGGGAACTGACTCACCCCTCCCGGGGTGGGCTGCTTGGTTTTATCTTGCAGGTATGAGTTGTTATACAGGTGGCCACGAAGAGTCTGAGTGATTGGGGTGGGAATTAGGATTTGTGGAGTGTTGGCGTATTTTTCTAATGTTAGGATTATGTTATGTTTTCTCGAGTTCAGACCGTAGCAGTTATAATTTTATAAGTTGTAATTGGTGAGGTTTGGTGTCGGGTGCTTGGAACCCGATGATCTGTAATCGCCTTAGTGTTTTACTTTCCGCTGCATTTATGTTAAATAGGGGCGTTACATCATACACCAACTAACCGGACGAGCCTCGTACCGTCTGAAGAATAGTGAAGGATATGAGTTGCCGCATTCTTTGCATGCGGAATGTTTGAAAAAATTTATGTATGAAATACTGTGGACTTTTCAATAAAAAGAGGAAACGTTATTTTTGAACCAAAGAGTAACATCCGGCCAACATGCCGCAGACTATCATGCCTTGAAAGTAACACCCGACCAACGTGCCGCAGGCTATCATGCCTTGAAAGTAACATCCGGCCAACGTGCCGCAGGCTATCATGCCTTGAAAGTAACATCCGGCCAACGTTCCGCAGGCTATCATGCCTTGAAAGTAACATCCCGCCAACGTGCCGCAGGCTATCATGCCTTGAAAGTAACATCCCACCAACGTGCTGCAGCTATCAAGCCTTGAAAGTAACATCGGCCAACGTGCCGCAGGCTATCATACCTTGAAAGTAACATCTAGCCAACGCGTCGTAGGCTATCATGCCTTGAAAGTAACATCCGGCCAACACGGCATAGGCTATCATGCCTTGAAAGTAACATCCGGCCAACATGCCACAGGCTATCATGCCTTGAAAGCAACATCCGGCCAACGCGCCACAAGCTATCATGTCTTGAAAGTAACATCCGGCCAACATGCCGCAAGCTATCATGCCTTGAAAGCAACATCCGGCCAACGTGTCACGGGCTATCATGCCTTGAAAGTAACATCCCACCAACGTGCTGCAGGCTATCATGCCTTGAAAGTAACATCCGGCCAACGTGCCGCAGGCTATCATACCTTGAAAGTAACATCTAGCCAACGCGTCGTAGGCTATCATGCCTTGAAAGTAACATCCGGCCAACACGGCATAGGCTATCATGCCTTGAAAGTAACATCCGGCCAACATGCCACAAGCTATCATGCCTTGAAAGCAACATCCGGCCAACGCGCCACAAGCTATCATGTCTTGAAAGTAACATCCGGCCAACATGCCGCAAGCTATCATGCCTTGAAAGCAACATCCGGCCAACGTGTCACGGGCTATCATGCCTTGAAAGTAACATCCGGCCAACGTGCCATAGGCTTTCATGCCTTGAAAAGCAACATCCGGCCAGCATGCCACAGGTTATTTCACCGTGAAAATAACATCCGGCAGAAACACCACGAGCTATTAGGCCTTTAAAATAAACGAACACCCAGCTAATATTCTTACACATTTTCATCCTCCGAAAAAGGGAGAGAATAAAGTTAAGTAAATACTCGAGGTACAAGAAACAAAAACCAAATTGGAAAACCGGTCACTCCGGGAAAAGCCAATGAGGAAAATAAAATAATAAAATTAAAACATTCATCAAGATGAATAATGCAGTTACAATGGGATAACGTTTGCAAAAGTTAGGACGCATAAAATTACATCTTGAGATTCTAGCAAAGTTCCTATACAGGTTTTATGATGGAGTCAGCTCTCCTAGTAACCTCCTCACTGCTAGATTCTTTAACAGTTGATCTCTCAGCAAGGTTGGAAACACTCTCTACGGATCTAGATCTCTCTGTAGCATGGTGGGAACCTCCGACAGCTTGGTGCGCATCACTCTTTGGTGGAAGAAAAAAGCCTGACCAGGACCAAAACATGTCTCGCTAGGAAGTCGGCCAAATCATTCAAATTCTTTAAAGAAATTGGATTTCTTAGCAACTTCATTAAAATCCAGTTCACCGTATAAGCCATCATCTAAAACCTCCCCTTTCTTCAAGAAATGTCTTGAAATGGCCTGGCGACAGACATTGGTAATCTTCCGCATTGGGAAGCAAAGGTCTCCTTGAGATAGGCAATAATGGTACCCTGCCTTTGCAACTCCTCTTGACTCTGTTGAGAGTGTGACACAAGTTTAGCAACTTGGCCTTCAAGGGTTAGAACTTGGGTCCGGTACCGGTCGCGGTGCGAGCTGACCACAGAGCTCCTCATTAAGCTTGTCAATACGGTCACTCAACTTTTCAACATGCTTCAGAAGGTTTTCAGAACCCGCTCCTGACAAAGATGTCGGTAAAAATCAGGAAGACAGGTAAAAAAACAACTAAACTAGTAAAACTTACCCCTGGTTGACAACTTTGTATTTTCAGATTGGAGAAGCGATATAGAATCCTCCAATTCTTTCACCTTCTCCTCCAGCTTGGCCTTTTCATCCGCAAGAACAGCTTTCTCCTGAGAAAGAGACTTCTTCTCCCCTTCTAACATGGCGTGATCTTGGAGCAAAGCTCGCTTCTCTTGCTCGAAAGAGGTCCTCGCCTGCTCCTCCAGGGCGGCCTTCTCCTCCGCTGAACAGTTGAGTTCTTGGATAAGCTTGGCTTTATCCTCCACCAAAGCCTCATTCTCACGGGCAAGAGCTTTCTTCTCAAGCTCAAGGACACCAACCTCCTTCTCAAAAGCCGTCTTGGCCTTAGAGAGAAAGGATTTTTCGGTAAGAAGAGAATTCACCTCTTTCTGATGAGCAACTTGTACCTCAAAACTTCCAAGTCAGAAAAAGCTTGCATCCGGTCATCCTTTTCATGAGCGAGGCAACCTCGTACCTGTTTTAGAGTGGCATCGGCTTGAAGAATCCGATTCTTAAGGGAAAATTCTCTTCCCGCAGGCCCTTTAACTTCAACTCATACCCATCACGTTGCCAGACGCACTCTTGCCGGGATGACCACAACTCCTTGTTCAGTGTATCTATTTTCTCTTTCGCCTTAAGGTCGATCTCATAATGAATTTGATCAACATAAGTGTCATGGGTGGACCGGGTCTGCCTCAGCTCCTCCTGAGCATTGTTAGCTCGGCACTCCTCGTATTGCAGCTTGGATTCAAGGTCACTCATGTGAACCTCGGCGCTTTGAGCCATCGACATCACCTAAAAACACAGAATATCAAACATCAGGAGCGCAATCCAAAATTCTAAACAAAAAGAAAGAAGAAAAAGGAATCCATGCTAACCCGAAAAATGCCTTGCCACATGAACTCAAACACCTCCTTTAGAGGGAGTGAGTGACGCATAATAGCGTCAGCACCCCCATTCCCCACCCTTAGCTTATCCTTCAGTGTGGTGGTGATAGATGGTGGGGCGAAGATTCCATCCGGATGACTGGACCTCCTTATTGCCTCTTTCCAAGCTTCGAAATACTTGGCAGTATCTAAGGATATTCTGGGCAGAGGTTGCCCAAGATGGTAGAACCATCCCTCTTTTTTGTGAAGGAGAGGTAAAGGTCCCTTGAATAGGAGGAGGGGGAGAGGAGGAAGAAGCAACATTATTCTCTCTCTGCTTACTTCGAAGTTCAGGGTTCTCAGGAACTGCTCGATATTCCCTCACTTTTTCGTGCCCCGCACCCTAGCTCCAGCAACGTCACACAAAATTGAGACTTTTGTCTTTCTTCAGATATCTCTGGTAAATTAACCTTCGGTTTAGATACAGTATTCTTTTGTTATTTCTGCATACCAGAAGTTTGAGCTGCAGTACTATGAGAGGGAGGACCGGACGCGACCTCATTATCAGGTACAGTTATTGGAGCACCTTTAGAGCCTGATACAGGAAAGGTTCAATTAAAAAAAGATATGAGGAGAAAAGAGGATTGTTGGCAAAAGTAAAACCATCTTTAGCCAGAAGATCAGTACATAGGTTTGTATCCTCCAGAATTTCCTTGGGCTGGATCTGAAGAGAAGTAGCTTGTCAAGTTAGGAAATAAATCACAAATTGGAGTCGGGTGACCGGACTCCCATCCTGAACGAGAGCCAAAGTCCAGACCTGAACCAGGGGTGAGGGGAAGAAAAACACGATGCCCAGACCCTGGACTCACGTGCCAAGTACTTGGCAAATCGGCGCTCAACCAGTCAGGGGACTCGATGCTCTTCTTCTTTTTCTGGCGCCTGGTCTGGTCGTCGTCTCCTTCATCTCTATATCGCTTCTTAGAAGAGGACGTATCTCCTAAGAGCTTCTCGGCCGCACCAGTAGCCGCATCAACAGAAGCGTAGTAGTTAACTTTTTCATCCCCAATCTTGAAGTTGACAAAGTTCCAACTATTGAAAGGACCTATTTTATCCCCCTTTGGGAAGGAATCTGCCTAAAACCATACAAAAGGTAAGGAAAGGCTACTAATAAAGTAAAATTACATAATCAACACTTACTGTAGTATTTTTTCAGTGAATCCAAACGCACTTTAGTGAAGAATTCTTCAACTGTCAACTGTTTGTGACTCTGCGCCTTCAGAACCTTTGAGAAAGGCATATCATCAGGAGGAGTTGAAGGGCAACCAAGTTGGCCCTTTCTAATCAACGAACAATATGGGACTCCTAAGAATCATCTGGACTGTGGAGTAATAACAAACCACCGATAGTTCCACCCAGAAGACGCCTTTTTATAGTCGAAAAGGGTGTGGGGGAACAGTCAGACCCTGAGGGAAAAAATTGGCGTAGACGACATACCCAAGCCCGAAATCGTCATAGGGATGGGAGTTGAAGGAGGGAAGATGAATGCGGGTACCCAATGGGACTTCAACATGTCTAAGGTAGCCGGAAAGCGAAGAGATATCTAGAGAAGAAGGAAAAGGCTCACAGTCGTCCGAAAAAGGTTTTACAAAAAGCATGTAAGAGGGGCGAAGGCCCTTAGAGGAAGAGGTACCTTGAATTGCTTCTATGGCAGGTGAAAAATTCACGGCTGCTTTACTTTTCTTTGCGCTAGAGGAAGCCATTAAAGAAGCTAGCAAGTGATTCGGAAGGAGCAAAGGAGAAAGCTTGAAGACAAAAGAGCGGAGAAGCGAGAGGAAGAAAGGGCAACGAAGTCGATAGAGTGAAAGAAGGTAAGAGAAAGTATCCAAAATTCGAGGTTTTTAAAGAAGAATTGTTCCCGCTTAGAAATTAATAAATAAAAAACATATACTGCAAATCCACTTTTGCAGGAAAAAGCGGAGGCTCTACGCCTCCTTAATTAAGAGACTCAGACACTAGCCGAAAAGAGAACCCTGTATCTTCTACATCGGAAACGCGCAAATAAGTTTAAGAGGAAGGCACGAGCTTCGCACGAGCCACGAACTCTACACGAATTATTAAAGTTCTTTTCCTTCGTTTAAAGAAAAATAACTTGTGGAACTAAGGGAAGACAAAGAAGAACAAGCAAGGACAGAAAGCCCCGAGAAACAATCCGAAGGATATTGTTTCTATCAATGCCAAAAGAGAAGTTGAGAGTGAGCCTGTTGCAGCCTATCTCATTGACCCTTAGAAAGGCTTTAGGCTTTCATAACTATATCAGGAAGGCTTGTACTACTTATGGAGTTATGCGAGAAGGGTGCCATATTTTCCCAAACAAAGAATTTTGGATATTAGGATTAGAAGCTTCGGAAGACAGGAGCTCTCCTTCTACTCTTTCCATCTCAGTAGGGTGAAGAAGCAAATTGTTGATGTTGGAGATGATCCCTTCCAGAGTTGGGACATTTGAACTACCGCAGGGAGTAATCTTATCCATCTTGAGAGGTTTCGAAATGGACAAGAAGTGATTCACGGGAGACACTAGACTAGTAAGGGGAATGAGAAGATCTAGCTTTATCACTCTTTTTAGGAGGAGGTAAACTTTGGGAATCTCTAGAATACTATCATAGAGCAGGATACTCCATGGGAAAGGTAACCAGAAATTGATCTTCGAGATCCTAGGGGGAGAAAGTGTACGTCACTCATCCCTACTGCTAACACCAACTTTAATTTGGTAGTTGAGCTTCCCATTAAGACTTGATTTGATAGTATAAAAAGACTGGGCTCCAATCTTATACCCCCACGTCAGTTTACTAAACTGAAAGTAACCATTAGCCCCTATAATAAGGGACACCGTACTCTCCTTTCTACATGGAATCATTACGGACGTACACCCCAAACTCCTCCCTCCATCCCATCTGAATTCAATATCTATCTCACCTAACGGCTCCTTAGACACTATTCTAGATAGGCCTCCCCTAACCCTCTCCAAATTGCCTAGAAAATCGCTCGCAAAATCGCCCATTTTACTCTCTTTGAATCAACCGACCATTCCTTTTCTCTGAGTATTTCCATTGTATTGGTAAGGGTAGTTTTGGTAGTTTTCCGGCATAGTGAGATAGCAGTTAATTGGGAAAATTTTCATAAAAATACCAATTTAAGAAAAATTACATGTGGTGGTCTTTTTTGAAAAAAATTACACGGATGTGCCAAACCCATGCAAAGAAGCAGCCCCGGGGTCATGGCAGCTTGCCAGAAACCACCCCGGGAGAATGGCTGCTTCTACATTTTTTTGCTTGAAACTGCCACAAGGTTGGGGCGGCTTCAGGCAATTTTGCTGAAAGGAGCCACAAGTTTGGGGTGGCTTCTTTGCATTTTGGTCCAGGGAGAAAAAAAATTTCCAACCTTTACACCATCAGTGCGATACTTAAACGGATCCCGATCTTGATAAAATTTTATGAGGTTGTAGTTGAACAGCTATACTTTGGACACAAGCCATTTATAAAGTTTCAGGACCATATGGGGCCCACACGAGTTCATTTAAAAGGCACCAGAGTTAGCATCTTATTAGTTTGCAAGATTTCTCGTAAGGGTAAATTTTGTGTTATTAACCACTTTTGCACTTATACTCATGTCCTACGATCAGTATGGATCTTCTATACCTTCTTACAGGAGTAAGACAATGTAAATTAAGTTGCTCACTAGTATAGATACTCTAATCCAAACATGGTATAGACTCTAAATACTAGTTAAAATTAAAGTATATGTATTATGCAATCAACGTAAAACACACTTCATTGGAAAGCCTACATTTTTTTCCGTGCTTGCTAAAGGCACAACCTGTCTATGTAGGAGCATGGTTAATCATTTGAAAAATAAATACTACAGTTAATTGTATCCTCTATTAGGGCAATTCCTCCTGGTATGACCTGTTTGCAAACAATGACGGCAACGTCGATGTTCTATAGTCGGTTTGTTGTTATCATCCATTTCATTTTGAATCCTTGAATATTTAGGTCTTCCCCTAATAGTTCGAATAGCATCTAGTTGTGGTACCACCTTCTGGCCTGTGTATGGTGGCCAATTGTTTTCATTACCCAGTGGTGTGAAAGGGTCACAACCATATGCCTCAATCATTGTTTCGAGCTTGTACACCGGATGCACATAATTTTCCCACATCATACTGGTTCTGCAACACAGCCATTACATGAGAGCATGGGTTTTTAAACACTTGCCACTCACCGAATAGGTACATCTGTTTCATCTTCACAGTCGTATTCATCCTCATCAACAATATTATCAATCCCAACTATCGATCTTTTACTCTGCATTACAATAGACCATCTGGGATTAGACTGATCACGACAGTAGAATACTTGTTTTGCCTTTGATGCAACGATAAAGGGTTCATCAGTAGGAGCCGCTGTCGTTAAATCAACTAGCTTCATACCATGATCCTCCTCACGATATCCCTGTTTGTTGTCCACCCATTTGCAACGAAATACACAAGTTTCATAACTAGTGTAATTCAAGACCCAAATATCCTCAATAACACCATAATATTCGTTCTTCAGTGTATTACGATTTGTTCCTGTGAAAATGTCTTGTGAAGCGATAAGATGCACACCACTGTTCTGGTTTGTCGATTTACAATCTTGACGTTCAGTGTAAAACGAAAATCCATTTACATCATATCCTTCATAAGACAACACATCGAGATTTGGACCAAGTGCCAACAACTGGATCATTTCATCCACGTTCCTTGAATCTTCATACAACACCTTCTGTCTGAACCACTTAACAAATGTTGCATTCTGCTCTTTTTTTAATTTGGCATTACTCATCGTTGGGTGTTTTGTTTTTGAGGTAGGCTAGGTGTGCATCGAAATACGGTTCAACAACTTCAGAATGATTCAACACAACCAGATGTGCCTTGTTCAATGTATCAAAATCAACTCTGCATAATTTTTTCCCACAGGTACCAACCCCTTTAAGCCTGCCATCATGTCTTGCTTTCGGTAATCCAATAACATCAACACCGTGTAAGTAGTGAGTGCAGAAGTCAACTACCTCCTCTGTTACTGTCCCTTCAATTATACTTCCCTCTGGACGCCGACGGTTTTTCATTTTCTTTTTCAGTATACCCATATATCTCTCAAACGGATACATGTATCGAAGGTATAACGGACCACAATGTTTGATCTCTCTAACAAGATGAACAAGTAGATGCACCATAATATCAAAAAACGAAGGAGGAAAATACATTTCCAACTGACACATGGTGATCACAAGGTCATTCTGTAGTTTATCCAGCGTCTCCACATCAAGCACTTTACACGAAATTCCTTTGAAAAAAACACATAAATTTGTAATAGTTTTCCTGACATCAGCTGGAAGGATTCCACGGAGAGCAACCGGAAGTAAGTGCTGCATCAGCACATGATAGTCGTGAGACTTCATCCCTACCAATTTCAGATCAGACATTGATACCAAACTTGCTATGTTCGATGAGTAACCGGATGGCACTTTAATATGACGAAGAGAACTACAAAAACTTATTTTCTCTTCTTTGGATAATGTATGACAAGCGGGAGGCAAGAATGTTCTTTTCCCTCTTTGTTGTGGCGTGAGTTCTTCTCGTATACCCAATTCAACCAGATCTTTTCTACCCTTTAAATGGTCTTTTGTCTTTCCTTTCACGTTTAGTAGTGTCGCAGATACACTTTCACCAATGTTTTTCTCCACGTGCATAGCATCAATGCAATGTCTCACCTCTAAATGTTGCCAATATTCAAGTTCCCAAAATATTGATTTTTTCTTCCAGATGCTCTTTTCAGTGGCTTTAATTGGTGGACCGAAGTTGTTCACCACATTCTTCAACTGATTGTAAGTCTCAGCAGCAGATAGTGGTGGTCGAGCGACTGCATGATCCGTTTTTCCATCAAACTCTTTTGTCATCTTACGATATTTGTGCCCTTTAGGAAGGAATTTCCGATGGCCCATGTACACATTTTTTCCACTGTGTTTTAACCGTATACTGCAAGTTCTATCTCCACATATAGGGCACGCTAGAGCTCCTTTAATTGTGTATCCCGAGAGGTTACCGTATGCAGGGAAATCATTGATCGTACAAAACAACATAGCCCGGAGCGTGAAGTTTTCCATACCATATGAATCATACACCGTCGCACCTTCATTCCACAACAATTTTAAATCGTCAATAAGTGGTTGCAAAAACACATCAATTTTGTTTCCCGGTTGTTTTGGACCCGATATCAACAGAGAGAGGAGAATATGTCTGGGTTTCATACACAACCATGGTGGCAGATTGTATATTGTCAATAAAACAGGCCAAGTACTGTGTATACTGCTCAAAGTGCCATAAGGGTTCATCCCATCAGTGCATAAACCAAGTCTTAAGTTCCTTGGGTCTGTACCGAATTGAGGGTATATTCTGTCAATGTTTCTCCATTGTGGTGAATCGGCTGGATGTCTCAATTTACCATCATCCTTTCTATGGGTAGCATGCCATCGGAGGTTCTCAGCATCTTTCTGAACTGCAAACAAACGTTTGAATCGGGGAATTATCGGTAGATACCACAACACCTTCGCAGGAGAGCCCACTTTAGTGCTTATGTGGTTTCTGTCACCCTTTTTTACATAGCGTGATTCCCCACATTCAGAGCAATGGTCATCCAACTCATTCTCCTTCCAATACAACATACACCCATTTGGACAAGCATGTATTTTTTTATATTCCATACCCATCGGACACATTAACTTCTTTGCCTCATAAGTTGTTGTGGGTATCACATTGTCCTTTGGTAGTACATTCTTCAGCAGTTGTAAAAGATCTGTAAAACTGACATCACTCCATCCATGTCTCGCCTTCAGATTGAATAGTTTTAAGACAACGCTCAATTTGTTTTGTGTTTGCGTTTCACATCCACTGTACAACGGTTCCTTTGATGCTTCCATCAGATTTTCGAATGATTTGGGTTTGTTGGAAAAATGTTGTTCAACATCTTCCATCATTGCATTAAGGTCCTCCTGATCATCTGAATCACTACCTAGTGAATCATCTTGAGTATCCCCAAAATCGTGTGAAGCATCCATTTCTGATTGTTCTGCAACAACGTTATCAGCACATTCAAACACTTGTACTGAATGTTGACCATGCAGTATTGTTATGGCTTCATAATCATCTGTAAACCCTCTGCGAATCAGATGATCCTTAATCTTGTCCACACCTCGGTATTTGAAGTCGTTCTTGCAATCGACACAAGGACATCGAATATATCCCTTATCCCTTGGTTTAAGATTGTCAACAAGGACTTTGCAAAATTTATTGACCCCTTGTAGGTACTTGATGTCCAATCTGTCACTGTACATCACTGAGCGCTCCATCTCCTTTTTCAACACACACCAGAGATGTCGTGAACTCGTTCCATTGATCTCCTCTTTTTTTATTTACAGATTTAACAACCTAAACCTATCCAATCACCTACGATCTCACCTAGGAACAAGTTAATAATATACAGTAGTTCAGTGATAATTTCGGCAGCATTACCCTACAGTTCTCCTAGTGTAGATATATATATACGAATCGTTTCAATTCACATATATATATGTACACTAGAAGAACACTAGGGTAATGCTGCTGAAATTATCACTGAACTACTGTATATTATTAACTCATTCACAACCTAGATGGTGAGAGCAAAGGTCATTGGATAGTCCCAACAGGGACTATCTAAGACATACCTCTATCAGGTATATCTCAGACAGGTAATTCTATGTTTGAATTGATTTTCCATTGTTTAATAGAAAAACAAAAATAAATTGAAACATTTTAAATACCAACCTGATGAGTACTGGATGGTCAGCTAGCGCGAACAGCACAGAAGAAGGAGAAGTAGGCAAATGCTCTTGCGCGCAGTATATAACACCTATTCAATGAAATTAGAATAAGGTTTTAATTTTATAAAAACTTGAATAATTGAACATATTAAACAAACGAAGAAAGCTTAAATTCTGGAAAAAATTTGGCATGACCTTTGCGTATTTTTAGACACTCCACATTTTTTAAAGGCAGAAACAAACACAGTAGCAGCAAAATTAATTCTCAGCAAACCATACGAATTATTATCAGACAGACAAGTATGCATATAGTAAATGAAATTAGAATATAAGGTTTTAATTTGAAAAAAAATATGAATTGAACAAATAAACAAACGAAGATATTTTGAATAAACCATGTTATTGAAACATTTTTAAAAAACTAACCCAATGAGTACGGATGATCAAGTCACAAATGGGAAGGAAGAGGGATTGTTCAACCGTAGAAACACCTATTCAATAAAATTAAAATAAGGTTAAATTCTGGAAAAAATTTGGCATGATCTTTGCGTATTTTTAGATACTCCACATTTTTTTAAGGCAGAAACAAACATAGTAGCAACAACATTAATCTCACATTTCACCACATTATGCAAATATATATTCTAATGATTTCAGAATACAAATAGAATTTAGTATAACGTTTATTTGTGACAATATATTATATATATGTACATACATATAAGTATTTCTTTCTAAAATCATAATCAGAAATGCAAGTGTTTTACCGTGGGTTCTGATTACGCAAACCGGTGGCAGAGGTTGACGGGGCAGCAACAATTAGTGCGACAAGTGGACAATCCAAGGGTAGTAACACCTATCCAATGAACTTAGAATAAGGTTTAATTCTGGAAAAAATTTGGCATGACCATTGCGTATTTTTAGATACCCCACACTTTTTTTGGCAAAAACAAACACAATAGCAGCATCAGATCAAGGTTCAAGTGATTCTCAATAAAACACACAGACATTTAAGCATCATTCGCAGCAAAATGCACAGACACTTAGGGATATTAAGGGCGGGGATCAAGACACTAACCAATTAACAAACAATAATAATGGAGTTGGGCTGCAAATAAATGCTAAAGTTTTACAAATTAATTACCAGAGTGGCGATGAGACTCCGGCGGTGGATGGGCAGCGATGGTGGAGGATGAACACGACCTTCAGGCAGCGGGAGAACAATGCAATTTCCCTTTGAAGCAACCTACAAATCGCCAAACCAAGCCAGGACCTTCAGGCAGTGTGTGTATAAATATATATGCATATCAGTAACATAGCAGCTAGGAAAAAAAAAGATAGCAAATTACATTCAGCATATATATATATATATATATATATATATCTATATACACACATTCTCTCTCGGTCCCATCATCTCTTTTTTTTTCTTTGGCTGCTGTACCCGGTTGTTGATATGCATGTAAATATATTTACACTCAACATATAGCTAGGCGTGACTGGCTACCATCTTTCGATTATTGATATGCATTATATACTCACACCCGATCCCACCTATTCATATTTGTACAGAACATCACGTTAGAAAGTTTAGTAGCCAACAAACATTTTCAATTCACTGCTATTACTAGTTTAATATGCGCATGCATATATAAATACACATTCACTACCGCTAATAACATGCCTATATATATTCACACAGACAAACTGCTCGTGACTCCCTATTATTTTTCCTAGCTGCTATCTTATTGTCGGTATAGATATACACATCCACACAGATATCAAACTTCAAAGGCAGACATATTATATGTATATCAGTACGCATAATCAGCCACACTAATCAAAAAATTGCTAAAACTTGGAGTTTAATTACCGAAGAGATAGGGGGGCGTCGCGTGCGATTCAGGCGAGAGGGGAGGTTGGGGCGGTGGAGCGTGCTTCACTGGGCCGTGCGCAGGTCGGAGGCGAGCTGGACTTGGACGGAGAAGATGGCGGGAGCAGACGCTGGGCAGTGGAGGAGGCCGGAGGAGGCCGGAATAGACTGGAAGGCTGCGCAGGTCGCAGCCGCTGTTTGGGCGGTGTCGAGCTGCGAGCTGGGGTGAAGCAAGGCGACGGTGGAAGGGGGAAAAGCTCGACGGCGACGGTTTAAGACGGGGGAGTGGGAGTCGACGGGGGAAATCGCACGACGGAATCGCACAGGAGAAAGAGAGTCGCGGGGAAGAAGAAGAAATGAGGCTCGAGGGTCTTTAATTAAATGACTTTAAACGACGGTTGATAGACAAACCGTTTTAAAACCTATGTTACGATCACAATAAACGACGGTTATCATAGAAACCGTGGTTTTTAAGTTTTGGCGGAAAATTTTAAACGACGGTTCAAGAGTAACCGTGGTTTAAACTCCCTTTATACGACGGTTTGGATAAAACCGTCATTTTATTATGATGAGCCGTGCAACATAAACGACGGTTCCGTCCAGAACCGTGGTTTATATATACTTTATACGACGGTTAATAAGAAACCGTCATTTATTTTGATGGGCCGTGCAATATAAATGACGGTTCTGTTAATAAACCGTGGTTTATAGAGTATAAATGACGGTTATTTATTTAACCGTGGTTTAAAGTGCGTCATTTAAAATCTTTTTTCTAAACTAGTGTTTGCAGTCTAAGAGTAGGTGAACATGTGAAAGTCTATAGTGCTTGGCATCATCAAGGCCAGGGCCATGGCCTGCACCTGTGATGGCTCTAATCGTCTAATTTTGACGGTAACCCCTGCACTTGTAACAATTCCTTTTTCCATAATAACATAACATAGACCACACTGATCAAGGCTAGGATCAACCAAAATATCGACTTAGTGAGCATAGGTTGAGAGATGCAATTGTAAACCGGTGGTAGAAAAAAGTTTAGAAGTATATATACAAACTTTGGTGAAGAAAACTATCAGCTTGAAACCAACCGGCTTTGAAGGTCTTAACCTTGTGATGAGTCAATTGACATCGGGCATACCATAACCGCCAAAAGAGAGAAGTAAGGACTGAGAGTTCTGTGGAGGATTTAGTAGTGCATGAAGATGTATATATACTAGCGTTGTTGTGGAGCTGTGGTGGATGCGGCACTGCAAGTCGGTCCTAATATTGTGCTATAGATGGGCATTGAAAGAACACATGAGGCAGATTCTCACGGCTTCCACAAGCTGCACATGATGCCAAGAGTGGTCTTTTCTTTGCATTTTGATGAGCAATATATATGCAAAATTTTGTTTGATAGATACACATATAACATTCATCTATAATCAATACTTTTATATATAAGATGCAAACTTTAGGTTATCAACTAATTAAGACATATTTAGATAGTAAAACTGATGTAAATTTTGTTTATTTACGAGTAAGAAAGAAAAAAAAATATCCAATATCCGTACCCAGGCAGCTGTGCTATCTGAGGTAACTTCGAGTTGATACACCGGTAATTGATCTGACCCCGTTTTTTTAACCTGAAAGAATAAAAAAGGTAAGACGTGGCGGCCCCTGGTCTTCTCCGACATTCGACAACATCATTTTTATGTTACGTGGTTTTCAGTAGACTCATCCAGCAAGGCATTTATTCCCTCGAAATTCCCAAGCACGTACGTCGACCGATCGATACCACCGATAAATCGATCTAATCCGTATTACCGTCTTCGTTCTAGGTGATCTTAGCCAGGCCACCCTGCCTGCCTGCCTGCCGCTTATATATACTCCTATATATGTCATAGCCATACCGGGAGGAGACAGGCATACTGAAACATCTAAAATCATGACATCGCTGGGGCCGTGGTTGGGTGGAGGTGGAAGGCGCGGTGCGGACTCATGGTCAACTACTGGGTGGGACGTACTTGACCCGTTTGATTTTATTGGAAACCAAGTAGGGAAATGGGGCGGAGACCGTGACCCAACAAACGCACTGGCTCATGCTAACGTTGACTGGCGGGAGACTGAGAATGCTCACATCTTCACCGCTGATCTTCCAGGTTAATTAATTATCATATCTGTTATTACTTATACATATTGTAATTAATTAATTCACTACGAGTATCTCTGCTACGAAATGATATGGATGCTGCTTGCGCAGGGGTGAGAAGAGAGGAAGTGAAAGTACAAGTGGAAGACAACAACGTGCTGCAGATAAGAGGTGAGAGGACTGAGGCGAAAGAGGAAGATGAAGATGGAGGCGGGAAATGGCATAGAGTTGAGCGTCGGAGGGGAAGTTTTCTGAGAAGGTTTAGACTTCCTGATAACGCGAATTTGGAGAATATATCAGCAGCGCTTGATCATGGAGTTCTTAAAGTAACTGTACCGAAGAAGCAGATTAGCCCGGAAGAGAAGAAGCAGAACATACGTTCCATAGATATCGCTTAGTTCAGCTGTGGGATGCGGTGTGTTATTACGTCGTCGTTTAAAGTTTGACTGTATGGTGTGGTTGTTGATTGAAAGGTTTGTTTGTGTGGAAGAGGATAGATCATAGATGTAACTTAATTATATACGAGTGAGTGTGTGAGCGACACTAGTAGGTGTAGATGTGCTTTGTATAAATAAAAAGTCATTTATATGTTAATGTCAAACGTGTTGTGGTTGCCAATATCAACATATATGTACCATATTAATCGTTGTGTTGTGTGGGCTTTAACTGATTGGGGTTGTAGTCCAAAACTGAGTGACATCAGCATCCTAATTCAGTAATATTCCATCGCCGTGGACTACGTACAAGGTTGAGTAGTTTAGGTCAAATCTGGATTGAAGGGAAAACGAGAAACAGAATTGCGGAATTGAAGAAGGAAAGAAAGAATGTGGAGCAAGTCTCCGTTGTTGCGTTCACTCTCAGCATGCAATATCATAATAAAACCATTGTCTATCGGCATTGGGGGACCATGATTATCAGAGATTAATAATATATCATCACAAGTGCATAAAAGGTTGAAATATTAATCTTGCTCGAGACTCACCACTTTTATTATAATAAACCAAAGAAGCAGAAATTTCGTACACTTGCATTTGTAGCATTAACTCAACAGAAATAAAAGAATTCACACAATAACATACAAGCTTGAATAATAAAATCATTTTCGACTAAGTCAAGATCATCAATTAGCTTCTTATATAATGATGATGATGATCATCATCATCATTTCTCACGGGAGTTGCATAAGAAGAAGAAGAAGCAGCTCCATGTCCATTATATCCAATAACTTCATCACCACCACCAACCCGCTGCTGTTCAAGTTCATTCATTCCCACTTCCTTCCTCTTGATATGCTCGTGCACATCCACTTCCTTCTCAATATCCAAAACCTTAACCTGTGCACTTCCATGTGGTCCCGGAACAATAACTTCGTGCATCTTCACATGTTCATCCACATCTATATCATCTGTTTCTTGAATCATCATTTTCCTCTTGTTCTTCTTTTTCAAGAGGCAACAGAATGCTAAGAAAAAGGCTGCTAATAGGAAAACACTTCCAAAGGAAACCACTACTATGACGATGACTGTGTTGTTGTGGCTTGGTGGTGATGGTGGATGGAAGGATGTGAGGAGGTGGGGAGCTATGGGGTGTGGTTTTGGTGGTGGTGGTGGAGGTATGGGGTGTGGTTTTGGTTGTGGTGGTGGAGGGAGGACGTGAGGTGGTGGGGGAGTTATGGGGTGAGGTTTTGGTTGTGGTGGTGGAGGTATGGGATGAGGTTTGGGTGTTGGTGGTGGTGGAAGGACGTGTGGTGGAGAAACAGGGAAAGGAGGGCGAGGCTTGGATGGTGATGGTGGTGGTAGGATGTGTGGAGGCGGTGGAGAAGTAGGAAAAGGGCGGGGCTTGGGTGGTGAGGGTGTAGGATGGGGAAAAGGGAAGGGGTGAGGACCAAAACCTTCGCCGGGGTAGTTATTCCAAGGAAAAGCCATATTTGATTAGAACTACTGTTTGTGTTGTGTCGAGTTAGCTTAATATTTCTGGTATTGGTGTGGCTGTAATTAACAGATCACTTGTATTGAGTGAGTGAGTTGATACCATTGATCAGTTTGTTGAATTATATAGTGAACTGGAGGGAGGAAATGATGTTTTGCTTATGTGCTAAATACAATACAATGCTTCCAAGATATAGATAACGTCTCCCCCGTGCAAAGACTCCCAACTGGCGGACCAACAAAAAAAGTGTTGTTTGGATTGGATTGGAAAACACCACTCACAACTTTTAGTCTTCTGCGTATGTATGTATTGTTTTAATTCATCTGCACTTCAAGTTCAATTCACAAAACATTCTAACTCATCTATTATAAAATACCAACACATGGATTACTTTAAATTAAACCCCCACGAACGAACCAATTTACAGGCAACCCGGCCAGTTATTAAGCGCAAAAACATATTAAGATGAGCTCATCAACAGGTCAAATTAATACCACTTATACCTCCAATGTCATAGCTCCAAAGTACGGAACAAAACAATCTATTACTGTTTCAGCTTCAAGTTTTGTAAACACACTGTCGTAATCTTGTCTTGTACTATATTATACCGTTTCATTCCTTGTATTCAGTAACTGATTCATCTTGATCAATAAGAAAAGTTCTACTTCCTTTCTTCTTGGTGATAGACTCTTCGAGCTCTTTGCCCTTTGAACAGAGCATCTATAGTTCAATTTGTAGTAAATCAACAAATCTAGTTAGATTGATCGTTCTAGGGATTTCTTACTTGCTCACTTCATTATGACGTTCCTTTCTCCTCACCTAGGAATAGGATGGCAGGAGAGAGCGCATCGAGCTTCAAAAAACTGATTGAATCCCTAAGTAACGCAAGAGACAGTTCTGGTGTCGATCCATCAGATCCTCTCTATACGCACAATGCGCGGAGCATCCACGAATGATCATTGCACCGAAATGTAATGGAAGCGGCTTCCAGACTTGGAAACGCACAATTCAGATTTCTTTGATTTCAAAGAACAAAATTGGAATGGTCAACGTTACATTCAGTAGGCCGATTAATGATGTTGCCAAAGCCGCTGCATGGGATAGATGCCACAACCTAGTGATGACCTGGATCTTGAATGCCTTGGACCAAGATATCTACGAGACGCTCACTTTTCATTTGACTACCAGAGACATGTGGAAAGGCGTACTTGCTCGATATGATCACATCGATGCTACTCGCAGTTCAATCTTAAGAAGGACTTGTGTAATCTTGAACAAGGCACTAACACTGTAAGTGTTTTATCTCAACAAGTTCAAGCGTATATAGGATGAGTTAATTTCAGTGGTTAATGTCAGCACATGTGACTGTTGTAAGTGTGGTCGGGCAAAGAAACTTGACAATGTTAGAGGAGGATGGGGTTCTAGACTTTCTTATGGGGTTAGGAAACAAGTATTTGAACATACGGGGAAACATCCTTATGATGAAACCCCGACCAAGTCTAAAATCTGCCTATTCCAAATTATTTCTAAAGAAAGTAAGAGGGGGACTGGAAAACGGAAGAAAGAAGACCCTAATTCAGAGAGCTTTGCTAATGTAGCTGATGGTGCGTACAGACCACAACAGTTCATTAAGTTGCGGAATAATGATAAAAGGGGGAAGAAGGGATGTACTCACTACGGAAAACCTGGTATATAGAAGAGAATTGCTATCTGAAACATGGTTTTTCTGGGAAAACATGGCCATACTGAAGATACATGTTATGTCAAACATGGTTACCCAGCTGGTTGGAAGTTTGGCAAGAACAAGAAGGTACGTAGTTGCTAATGTGATCAGTGATGTTGGTCAAAATAGTAGTCCGGAATAGTGAAATGAGCCAAGAACAAATAAGCCTTTTGATCAGTTACCTACAAAAGATGAGCTCTGCTGGCATAACCTCGAACTGCAATTTTGCAGGCAATAAGTGCAATAACAAAATAGTCTACTCTTACTAGTTATAGCAAAGATGATAATGTAGATAAAATGTTAGATGGATGGATTATTGATACGGGTGCTATCGATCATCTAAGTGGAAGAGGAATATTTTATGTGATATTGTTGGCATACAAGATGGTCATATATAGTTAATATGCCAGTTAGGAGATCTCGACTTATTCAAACCATGGGCAAAGTTCATTTAGGGAGTAACTTTTATCTTCCTAATGTTCTTTTGGTTCCAAGTTCAAATATAATATGTTGTCGGTGAACATGTTTGTGAAATAGACTGGCTGCAAGATCACTTTTGAGGACAAAATATTGTATATTACAGGACCTGACATCGAGTGTTAAGAGTACCATTGGCAAAGAAGAGGAGGTTTATATTGGCTGAATGCAAAGGCTCTTGCTCAGTTCTTGGAAGATGGACAACAAGTTGAGCAAAATTAGCTAGTAATAAGATATCAACATCTGTACGTGTATCATCACTTTGGAAGTCCAACATGATTTAAAGTGTTTGTGTCTTTAGGATAAGTGCAGTAAAAATATCATATCTTCAATTTTATTTTGTTTCTTCTGCTACTTTATTAATTGTTACAATTAATACTTAGTTTACATCCTATATATTAACTCAATACGGAGGTTAAGATTTAGTGAAGAAAAACAATCATCTTTCATTTTCGATTAATGATTTCTTATGCCATTTGCAGCTGTATGGGTTTGGTAGCAACTCTCATATCATCTAATATTATTGTCGCTTCCTTCCGTTGTTCTCTTGTCGATTTAAAGTAGACTACGTACAAGATCAACTGAACCAGGCCGAGCAAGACTCCCATTATACTTGAAGCCTGCAAATTAATGTTAAACAAATATTTAATATATTATTAGCAAATCAGCCGCGCGCAAATACAATTGCAAAAAGTCATACTACCATATATAATGAGTTTATGACTGTGTGAAGATGACTCAAAACGTAAATACAATTGCAAAAAGGGAGATTCGTGAAGATTTCACTTACAGCAACATATGGATCCAAAGGCAAAGCTCCATAGACGGTCCACACAATAGCGTTAGTGAAGGAAGCAGCTGAGAGACCTAATGGCATGTATTCGACACTTTTGGTCTTTATCACTAGTTTCTGCATCATTATACATATACATGTTGTAGGTATTATATATATGTATATTGTAGAGCACACAAAAGAAATAATAATTAACCATGCTAACATTTAATTAACACCCACCATGATTGACAAAGGTGAAGCATACATCATAATTCCTGTGATAACTCCAATGATACCAATTACTCTGACTCTTTTACCGGTGGAGTGGACAAGACTTAAGGTGAGGGAAGCAACAACAGCAACAAGTGTCATTTCGATGAGGATAATTGCAATTACTTGAAGTCTTTTGGCGTTATTGTCCTTGGTGCAAGTAATGAAGATGATGAGGTAGATTAGTTGAATGAAGCAACCTATTGCAGAGATAGTGAGTAGCAGGATGTCGTGAGGACCCACCATTGGAAGTCCATAAACAACCCAGACCATGCAGTTAAGATAGGTTACCAAGTAGGGCACCGCTGAGTATTGCTCTACTGAACGTTTCTTCCATATTTTGATGAAGGTTGGCCTGTATTAGATTTTCCACCAAATCAAATAGTTGTTGGAGTTTATAATTGGTATGATGATTGTATGTCTTTATAAAATGGTTTTAGTATTCATAAAGGAAATTAAGGTGACTTATATATATCTATGTCTCTTCTTTACTAAAGAGTGACGATGGGCTTAATTCTTTTCAGTATGTGTAGTCAGAGAGGTAGCTTACAGTGGAGATAGGAACAAGAAGATGCAGATGACATTACCTGAGAAAAAGAATGAAGAGATTTTAGTGAAATTTCACAACCCTAAATAAATATCAATGATTAATCATATTACTGACCTACAATACCCACAGCAAAACGGAGGGTAGCCTGAGAAACCATGTTTCAGTTATGTGATCGATGTTGATTGGAGAATCTAAGAAGAAAAAGAGCTAGTTTCAAGCTTATGCTTATGTCAGAACTCTGCATTTGGAAGGTATGCAAGCGCACTTATATATATGGATAGAGTAAGAAGAGGATACTTAATTAAGGTCATTAATTGCTAAGAGTAGCCGCAGCATTTTTTTTTTTTTTTTGTATGGTAGTGGCACTCTTCAAACAAACAAAAGACGCATAGGATATTTAATGATCTTCTAGTGTTTCTTTTGGGTTTTGTTCGAGTTTGAATAAATTTGCCATATTATATATTGAGATATGGAACCTCCACGCCACCGTTCATAAATTGTGTGTGCTAATCAGAATAATTCTTATAAAAGTGGGATGAACTGGCAACTTTTCTTTCTTAATTATCCTTTGGTAGACTGCAAAATAAGATAAACTCGATATTGGCCGTGTTTAGAATTAGTTATATATCCCTGACTAGTAGTATCAAAATGATATTCTTTTGACCCAAAAAGAAATATTCTGTAATTCACATACTACTTATTTTCGTTTTTCGGATATTGTTCAAAATATTGGTAGTTGATCAATATTCGTGAGAGACGGGCAGCAGCTGCTGACCAAGAACACTAGTTCTAGACAAAACAATTATGTGTATAAATAACCACAGAATGAAAGTGGTGCCAGAAGATTAGTGACTATTACTAATAATCTTTTACCGTGATTATTGCAGAGGTTTTGTTAGAATGTAAAATGTGGCTGGCAGCTGAATACTGATCATGAAAAATATTTTAACCAAACTGACTTTCAACTTCTTTTTTTGAGAAAACCGACTGTTAACTTCTATGTTAAATAAATCGCTCATATATGTTTGCCTAAAGTATATCTCGAAAACAATACCATTACCATATAATTTTCAGTGAAGGGAAGGGATTCAAGGGAACAAGAGTGGTAAGTGGAATCGAACTCGGTGCTCTTATAAAACTTGCTCTTTTAATATGCATGATGACTAAAGAATTTGATAAATAATTCATGTTGCCGAACACTAAAATTTTCCTTATTCTATGATGCCATTTCGAGTGGTCTGAACCTCAAGTAGTGGAAAAATTATTGTTTGGCACTTCGAATTTTTCAATCCCCTTCTGATAATAATGGTTTTTGTTAATGTGGAGCATACTATTTACCTAATCTAATAACTTAGATATGATTCTTAGGTATAGTTTACGAACGTGACGATGGATAACTGATGCTTCTGTGTTTGTCGATCCAATTGCAGAACTTCTTTTTACTATATAAAATAAACGATTAAGAGCACCCCCGCTCACACATCACAGCAGCTCAGAAATATGAAAAAAAAAAAAAAAAAGATTCTTATGAGAAGTTTTCTTGGATGAGAAGATTCTTATGATAAAGCCAACTACCCTTAAGACGAAGAACCAAAAGAGAATATGAAAGTTTTAGTACTCTTGACGGCAGTGAAACACGATGGACTGGAAAACAAATAATGATCTATTCTGATCTTTCCCTCCTATATTAATTTTGTCATTATTTTTAGCATCTTGCCAATCACAACCTCATTACTGTTACAGAGATATGGGGACAGAACAAATCAACAAACAGTGGGGGAGTGAGAAAGAAGAATAATTTATGTTTCTCAACTCATATAACCTATGTGAACAGCATTTTACAATGAATGACAACAGTGAGAAAAGGAATGAATGCCATATCTCAGTACCGTGTGACCTCAACACTGTGTATATTCCTTTGGGAGGTTCATCCTCAACCAACATTCATCTTTTTTCACTTTGCATAAGCATCTTCTGTAGCTGAAAAACTTGCTGCTGCTGTTCTGGGGGCAGAGCGCTCAGCTGTTCTGGAGTCAGCTTTAATACTTGTTGAAGTAGAGCAGCCTGTGTATCTGGTGGAATCTCCAACTGTAAGAGAAAAGGATATATTATCAATCAATAATCAACTTACCCCAAGGTAGAACCAAAATTCCCAGAAATGTTTACCCGAGATAACCAGAAAACATGAAAATAGCAGCCACCAAAAAGATTCTCTAATCAGAACAGTGATTAAGCAAATACAACCTCCCAGTTGAAAAACAAAGCAAAAAAACTAAAAGAACCAAGCTATGATATGAATTTTGTTACCTGGGTTCCTTCTCTCCCCATGTCTGCTGAGGAATCTGCTCGGGAGACCGGGTCAGTAGTGGGTAAACCCACTCTAGATGCACTTTGTGGTTTGGGTTCAATATTCACAGAGGCCGATGTAAACGCTCTGCCATCATCCTGCTTCAGAAGCTTTGAAGGACGACCAGAATGTTCAAGGCCATCTTGTCTACTAGATGATGCAGGTAAGACAGGGGTATTCATATTCACCCGATCAACAACTGCAGTTTCCTTAATTGTTTGAGGTTTACCGGAGTATCCTGGAGTGCTTGTCTGTCAATGTCAAGAACAAGGAATTTTATGACGAATGACAAAACAAGGAATTTATGACGAATGACAAAAACAAGGAATTTATGACAGGATGATTTAGCAACTAAGATTGAAAAATAACACTTTACTAGGAGGGTTCAGCAAAAGGAGCTATGTTTTACTTCCCCTACTACAGATGACATTTGACTGTACAAACTCTTTTTATTCTATCTATTTCATTCGGTGAAAAAACATTATGCTTATATTTGCCAGTTATACAGTGGGGAAGATTCTATATACTCGGAAATGATACATGATATAAATATAAAATATTATGCATGAAATGAACTGCCACCATCAACTTTATTTCAGTTTCAGGAGTACGATTATATCAACTACAGAAGCAAACATTTACAAGTTATCAATGAGCTTACAGCACTCAATAAAAGGGCTGAACAAAACAGTCGGACAAGTTGTAAGAAGCCTAACATCTTGTTTTTCTTGTATAATATACTTATTTGTTCGAAGGGGAGCCCTGGCACACCAGTTAAGATGTTGTTGAGTGACTGAGAGATCATGGATTCAAGTCTTGGGAGCAACCTCTTGCCAAAATGGCAAGGCTTGCCCCCATTACACCCTTGTGGTGGGACCCTTCTCCAGACCCTCACCACCAAAATGCCTTTTTTTAGTATACTTATTGGTTCGTAAAAACTTCCTGGTCAACTTTCGCTATAATCTATTATGTGAAAGGGGGAGTAATAACCGGCAGCAACAGTATGTTCCACAAATGAAAAGTTTTTTCTTTGACCAGCAACAGAACTCTTCTTGCTAAGTTTACCTGAACTCCTGGTCTTGGTAATGTAGGACCATTGGCATGAGATGTCTGATAACTTGACTTTGGTACGGACAACTGACTATTACCAGATGTTCCGAGTCCCATCTGTCCGGGGTTCTGTAGCAAAGAAGGTTGAACAGGTCTTACTGAAGATCCTCCTTGCATCTGTCGACCAGATTGCATACCACCCAAAGTTTGGGGACGAGCAGGTGGAACGCTTACATCCCCCGAGCATGGAATTGCTGTTGTCTGGTGTATAGCACCAACATGAGAAGGACTGGGAATTAGTATTCTCGGTTGGGGAGGTAGGCGTTGCATTGGTGCAGAAAATTGGTTAGGAGCCAGTGAGCTTTGTGGTGCCGATGATAGTGGTACAATAGGAGGTAACCCGGGGAGGCTAGACTGCTGACTCAGTTGACCGGCATGTACTAGAGGCTGCGATACGGGAGTTGGAGCCTGACGAATATTTGGAGTCTGCAACTGAATGTTTAAAAAGAGACAATATACTCAATTCTCATGTTAAACTAGCACCACAATCTTGTCAAATGATTTAGCATATATAAAAGGACATACCATCTGCGGGGTCACCATCCCTAACATTATTTGTGCCTGGAATTAACATAATATTAGAAATGGTGAACGATAAAAAGAAAAAAAAAAAAAAAGTACAGAAGTTCATGCCATGAGAGCATATGAAAATGTTGTGTCATCTATATCTGCGAAAATTCACGTAGGATTAGCTCTCTATAATTAGATTCGATAGATCCAGCTTTTAAGAGAAACACCAATCAATATAGTGAACCATATAGGTAACACCTTAAAAAGAGAAGGAAATGAGCAGCACCCTTATATCTCAGATGAAACTAAAGAACTTCCCAGCAGAACGTGCCATCAAAATACTCAAAATATTGCATTCTCCACTCACGATTCAAAGGTTCTTTTTACAACCACGGTTCCAAGTGTGGCTGCTCTAAAGTTATCATCATATAAACTAAAGCTTCACAAGCAACCCAACTAAAAGCAAGGTTATAATTAACTAAAGAGACCTAATGCTAGGTCTCTTTAGTTAATTATAAGCTACAAGCAGAAGAGAACTAACCTGAAATAGAGCCTTTGGAAGATGAGGACACCCAAGCAAAAGTTGACGTGCTAGGTCTCTATTATGAGTTGCTAACACCTGTAGACCCATGAAATTATGTATATTAAAATATGGATTTGTCACAATTTTTTAGCTATAATAATTACTTTCGTAAGAGCACTTGTCCCAAAGCTTACCTTCACCTCTGATAGAACTTGTGTGAGTTGGCTTCTAGACATTTGTGCCAGATGAAGGGTTAAAGGATCACTTCCCAATGTGGGCAGTTGGGATAGACCATTTGACTGGGCACCAGACTGACCACCACCGAGAACCCCAGCCATCACTGATGCAGCTGTCATTGCTAAAGGTAAACCAGCAGACTGATGGAGTATAGAATCCCCTCCAACTGCTGGGCCCCCAACATGTTTTTGTTGATCTGCCACAATTTAAGATGAAAACCAACGGAATTAAGAAAAAAATCCATATTGAGAAATGAAGTTAAAACATGAACTTCTATAATGGTTTCAAAAATATTCACAGTGGTAGGAAGTTTTACATCCATGAGAAGACTGGGCGGCATTTACTGCTATTCCAGGTCCGCCTCGTCCCTGCTTTGGAATGATACAAGCAAAGTATATCAGTCCACGAGAAGTATATATTTTTGTAATTCTGGATGCTGACAACAAGCAAAAGTCCTGACAATTAAACATTGAACATAAAGTGCTCAAACAAAGACCATAATTTACCTGTTCACGGTTCCTATCATTCCCTTTGTCATTCTCAGCAAAATCAACTCGCAGTTGGCGGCCATTGATCTCATAGCCCTGAAGATTGCGGCGAGCACTTAATGCCGTTTCCTCATCCTTATACTCACAAAATCCATAACCTTTAGGCTTCCCTGTTTCTCGATCTATAACCAATCTGAAATTAGGGAGTAATAAGTATGGTCATTACAAATACCTTGCCCTTAAAAAATGATAATTTGCACTGTTTACATTCATTTCAAGCTTTAAAAAAAGAGTACAGGGTCAAATTCCACCAAATTGAGGTCTAGCTTCTAAAGGGAGGATGTATCATGCATGCCTCGTGTCTAGGAGCTTGTACTTCAATAATTCAAACCTTGGCTACAGTATAAACAGAACACCTATTATGACCTCCCTGAGAAGGGTAAATTGAGGATGAAATAGTAGAATTCAGGCCCTCACACTAAAAAGAGGATCTTTGCTAAGGGGTCATACACAAGTATGCTGCATTGAACTAAACATATCACATAAAATTGGACTCATCAGCAATATTATGCAAGGAGGAAAAGGCATATGAGACTAGTAGTTCAAAAGCAGGGATCTGGAACAAATGAAAGATAAGAAATGTCATAGAATGAATGAATACAAGTATATAGTTAAACAGATAGTTTGGGACTGAAGAGGGCTCGTGAAAGTGTATTGGGCTTAGGCAACCCATAGCTAAGTCAATCAAGTAGAGGTAAGTTTTTATCTTGTCTCAAAATGGTCAACCTCATATGTAATGAGTATTTAGAATCATTGTACGCTGACGAATTTAGACCTAGTCATCATGTTACAACAATCATACTATGGTTACATAATAAGAGAATATCTATGCATTGGGATAATAGTGCTGCTCAAGACAGTGTACAATGATCAAGCATAGTCATATCACTTTGCTCATTCTAGCTCCCAAGATCAAACGCAAGGGTCAATATAATTCACTTTTCAGATCTATGGTTGGATCTTTAAAATCCAATTTATAGACACATTTCACTAGTTTTGGCAGTTCAAGATACACTAGGAGATCATTTCCCCAAGTCTGTGAGATTCAGGAACTACAGGAGAACCGGAAATCAATCCAATTCTGATCAGCAAAAAAAAAACAGGAGGTTTATTGCTTAACGAACCTAGCTTGCTACATCTTCAACCAGCAAACTGGCACATTACACGCACCAAGAGGTCGCCTTAAAATATGGAAGCCATCAAACATCTACGACTTCATTCAAATTAGACCAGACGGGTTATACCCACTGACTGCCAATAACTAGCTAGCCAAAAGAACTAAGCAAATCTGCCCGTAAGCACTCACGTCTATGCTAATCCAAAAGAAAGAAAGATTGAATCTTCGAACTGATTGTTAGGGTTAAAATCGCGACACAACTAGAGAACCCTCTTATCAGAAATAACTAAAAGGAACAAAAAGGGTAAAATGACGAACCTGAAGTTGACAACGGGGCCTACCTCCTCGCAGATTTGAACTAGCTGCTCTTCCGTAGCATCATAAGGTATGTTCCCAACTGTTTCAACCGACACCAAACAAGCGCATCAGCCAGCATTTCTTGGTTAAGAACGCTCAAAACATCACAAATTGTTAGAATAATGCTTTAAAATCAGAGTAACTAGGGGGTGGAAGGAGAGAGAAAACGAACCAAAGACGCAACGATGCTGCTGAGAAGAAGCCATGAATCAACAATTGAAGGAGCCCAAACAGATAGAGCTGAGCTGTGACCCCTTCCTCTCCAGCATCGGAATGCTACTCTCTTACCCTTCCAGTGCAACTATGTGTTCAATGACGGAGACTTCCTGAACGGGGAAGGTGCAGTCGTATTGAACACTCGTCAGAGAAAAAGAGCAGGCGGCATAAAGTTGATTCCGCGCGCACTCTCACTCCACGGCAAAACTCTATCTCTATTTCTTCCCGCCGCTTCTGGATTAGTTGCAATTGCGAATTGTCGCAAGTTCCTACGTTGTCTTCCCTGTTGATGAAATCAATCACCTTTCTAAAATTGGTTCCAATATTTCAAGAAAATATATGGCAGCTATGATATAATTCTCCGCTAGTCTGAGGGACATAAGAGAGAGAGAGCGGAAATAAGGAGAAAGAAAAGTCCGTGGTGCCGGCGGAATGTGGCAGTGACGGAAGGTGCAAACCGTGGGAAAACGGCACACGGAATGACGCAAGGGGATCGATAGACGACGGACCAACCTGACATACAAGAGAGCTCAGATTGAGCGAGAGACGGAGCGGACCAACGCTTTTGCATAATAGAGTGACAGAAAATAAACTGCTGAATAGATACCTAATTCCTAAGAAAAATACTACTACTAATATTTTTACCAAATTAAATATTTTTGTGGGCGCGCTTGCATTTTAACATTGCTAATATATTTTTCGTTCAAAAAAAGCATTGCTAATAGTATTTTTCAAATCTTTTGGATGCAAATTAATATATTTAATTATATTAGTGTTAAATATGACAATTGGGATAAATTGGATTTTTCATCCTATTATCTTCTCTCTCCCTCTTTTCCTTTATTGTATCCATCCTCATCATCAAACGACAAATTACCTTGACGGCCAGATTATCTATAATTGTAAGGAAGACTTTAAGACAAAGTTCGTTTTTGACATGGGAAAAGATGTTCTATTTTCTATTTTCCTGCAGGTACTGCTATTCGACTGCTTCCGAGTACAGGATGAAGGAAGTGTCATTGAGATGAACCTTGCTGAGGAAAAATTTCTTTTGTGTGGTTGTGTGTAGCAGTAGATAGAAGTGTTTAAAGTGAGGCCAGGAAGTTCACGTGGATCAATTATGTTGAAGAAGAACGTTTTATTCCAGACTCAGCTTAGATCCTTCTGTTTGACGTTTAATCCACTTAATTTTGACCTTCTACTTGTAAGCACTATATGTAGGATTGCCTAAAATTTTGTGTATTCACCTCTTCTATGTGCTCTTTTGTACCGGATAAATGGCAGATTATGGATGTTTATTGGTTGATTGTAGAAACTAGTTGAATTTGACATCTTGGTTCCCTTGAAATAAGGAATTTGCATAATACCAAAAATTTGAGCAATTTAGTAGGTCCTATTATGGGTCTTTCTATTGTTCAGTCGGAAATTAAGCTACAAGACAAAGTTTCGATAGCCTACGAAAGACTTCTTCTACTCATTTGTAGTTGTAAAGTCATTGCTTTTAGTAACTAATTTTTTTGAAATATGATTCAGAAGGTGGATGGATGTGATTACAAATTAAGTTTGATTCACTCCTCGGGTTTTTCCTTACCCTTATCTAGTATGTCCAATTATTCAACAATTGAGAAAAGAAAGCTAATGTCATGTTATGCTACTACTAATGCTACTGCTGAAACTGTCAAATCTTGGCAAGGAGATTAAACGAAAAGCGGAAGCATTTTACTCATTGAATCAATCGATTGAGGAAGAACGTTCTTGAGCTCTGAGAGAGCATTACAGAGAGAGAGAAATCGAGATAAGAGAAGGGAAAGATAGAATCGGGTCTGATATAATCAGAAGGGGGAGAGGACCGGTTTAGCAGATAAAACCGGTCTAGTGTAGAAAATACATGTAAAACCTAATACAGTCTAATAACGTACATGAATTAACTAGAGTACAAACTATACTGTATTATACTGATGAAACAGATGACATGTACTCCAATACCCCCCCTCGAAAGGTGCAGTGGTTGCTGTGCTGAGACTGTACCTTTTGCTGTGCTAATGTACCTGTCAACCATGGTCATTTTGTTCCTGCAGACCCAAGTTATTAAAAACATTTTGATAGTTCTTACCTGGTAATGACTTTGTCATTACATCTGCGAGTTGGTGTGTGCTGGGAACGTACTGCACATGTATTAATCCTTCCTGTAGTTTCTCACGCACAAAATGACAATCTAATTCGATATGTTTTGTGCGTTCATGAGACACGGGGTTTTTTGCTATATGTATGGCAGCAAGATTATCACACTTTAGAGGAATTGGGTGTATATTCTGCAAACCAATTTCTGATAACAGCCTACTTAACCAGCTTAATTCACTGGTAACTTGTCTCATAGCTCTATATTCTGCTTCAGCAGAAGATAGAGCAACAGAAACCTGTTTCTTAGATTTCCAGCTTAGAGGACTTCCACCTAGAAGAATATAATAACCTGATATAGATTTTCTAGTGATTGGGCATGATGCCCAATCTGAGTCACAATAAGCTAGGAGATCATATTCAGTTTTGTTATTGAAGAGGAGACCAAAACCTGAGGTACCCTTTATATAAGAAAGAGTGTGGTAGGCTGCATTAAGATGATCTGTTGTTGGAGATTGGAGGAACTGGCTGAGATATTGGACAGCAAAGGCTATATCAGGTCTGGAATTTGTGAGGAAATTGAGTTTTCCTACGAGGCATCTATAAATAGTGGGATTGTCAAGCTTGGAACCAGAATCCTTGGAAAGTTTTAAGTTTAAAGGTAATGGGGAAACAGATGCTCTACATTTTTCCATCCCAAAATCCTTTATTATTTGATTGGTGTATTTTTGCTGAGACATGATTATCCCGTTGCTGGTAGGAAGAAATTCCATTCCAAGGAAATAGCTCAATCTGCCCAAATCCTTTATTCTGAATTTTGTGTGGAGTTGTTTCTTAAGATGACGTATCTCTTTCTGATCATTGCCCACAACCAGAATGTCATCCACATATATCCCTAGAAGGGTGAGACTGTTTTCCTTTCTTTTCACAAATAAGGAATAGTCATTTTGGGATTGATGGAAGCCAAGACTTCTTAAGAAATCTGTGAGTTTTTCATACCATTGTCGGGATGCTTGCTTAAGTCCATAAAGGGACTTATGCAATTTGCACACCTTGTTTTCTCCATGAACAACTAAACCCTCGGGAATGGTCATATATACATTTTCGTGGAGATCCCCATGGAGGAAAGCATTGTTAACGTCGAGTTGATCTAGGATCCACCCTTTCTTTGTGGCCATTATGATAAGAGCACGAATGGTAGTAAGTTTTACTACGGGAGAAAAAGTCTCTTCATAATCTAAGCCATATTTTTGGGTGAAACCTCTAACAACTAACCTTGCCTTAAATCTCTCAAGGGTGCCATCAGCTTTTAGTTTTGTCTTATAGACCCATTTACAGCTGATGGGTTTCTTCCCTTTCGGAAGATCCACTATGGACCAAGTGTTGTTAAGTTTTAGGGCTTCAAATTCTTGAGTCATGGCCTTGACCCATCTTGGGTCTCTACTAGCAACTTTGTAGTTGGGAGGTTCATCTAAGTTATAGATATGATCAAGGAAAATGCTAGTATCTTGGCTAAGGGAGCAGGAGAGAAGGCTTTGATTTGGAATCAGATCTGTGAGACTGTTCAGAAAGCCCTTGCCATAATTTTTTGGATTTCCTTGATCGAGTCTAGCACTTAAGATAGTAGAGAAGACATCTTGATCATTTGAAAAAGTAGAGCAAACGTAGTCATCATACTTTGTTGGAGGTTTATGAACACGAGTAGATCTTCTAAGGGTGACAGTTTCAGGAGGTTGGTTTAGGTCGTGGGTTTCAGCTTGATCAGGTATTATTTCAGGTTCTATCTCTGAAATGGTGTTTTGGGTTTCAGTAACATCTGGGATGTGAGTGTCTGTTTCTGTGTAGGTATGGGGAACAGGAGAGAAAATGTCAATCCCTTCTTTGCTTTGATTTAGGGTGTTTTTCCACTCATTGTCCTTTAGGGGGAAAATGGTTTCAAAAAAGGTTATATCTCGGCTGATTTTTACTGTATTATCCTCCAAGATCAGAATTTTGTGCCCTTTTGTGTTTTTGCATTCCCCAAGATAAGCACATGTATGGGCTCTAGGCTCAAGTTTCCCTCTGTTGGGATTAACATTTGTGATATAGCAAAGGCAACCGAAGGTTCTTATGTCATCATATTGGGGTTTACTACCGTACAGTTTCTCAAAAGGTGAGAGATTTTGTATGGCCTTACTAGGAATTCTATTGATAACATAAGTGGCATGTTCAACACAGTGCCCCCAATATTCAGGTTCAAGGCCAGATTGGAAAAGAAAGGCTCTAGCAACTTCCATGATTTGGCCTTGTTTTCTCTCAACAACTCCGTTTTGTTGAGGGGTATGAGGGCAACTGGTTTGGTGTATTATACCCTTACCTTTAAAAAATTCTTTTCCTTCTAGAGAACTCCCCAACTCCTTTGCATTATCGCTCCTTATTATCTTAACATTGTTATTTGTCTGTTTTTCAGCAAGGGTAATGAAATTTTTTATTTGATCTAAACCTTCAGATTTCAGTTTTAGCAATTTGACCCAAGTTCCTCTGGTGTAATCATCCACCAGAGTGAGAAAGTATTTGTGTCCATCTGTGGTCTGACTTCTCATTGGCCCACAGATGTCCACATGCAACATTTCATAGGGGTAAGTTGTTTTTATGGTGGATAAAGGAAATTTCTTCCTTTTGCTTTTAGCCTTAAAACAAGTAGTGCATGGAAAAACAGAAACAGAAGTATTTCTAACATTGATTTCAGAAATTTTGCACATTTTAGAAATGGGTAAGTGACCCAGTCTATTGTGCCACAGTAACAATGTGTTGTTTCTATCTACTGCAGACATACTGAAGTTGTTTATACAAGCAACTGAGTTATTTTTCCTTCTCAAAACATAAGCACGTAATGCAGAAACATCAAGAAAATATAAACCAGCCACTTGCTTCCCAATCCTATGAGAAATGTTTCTCTCAGAATCCTGCAGAAGACAGAATTTTTCACAGAAAATGATCTCAACCTTCAGTTTTTCTATCATCCTAGCCACTGAAACAATATTGAATTTGAAATTTGGCACAAACATAACGTTTTCCAAACACATAATTTCATGAACACACAAGTCAGCAACAGATTCAACTTTTTCTTTGTGACCATCAGGAAGAGTTATCTCTTTCTTTTCATTTATGCATCTGTAATTAGATAGGAGCAGCCTGTTTCCACTTATGTGATCTGTTGCCCCTGAATCTACTATCCAGGAATTTCGCAGCTCATCAAGAATGTTATGTCTATTCAGAGTCAAGCATGGCACAAGGTTTATGACAGATCGATTGTTACCTGAAAATTCTCCGAAGTTGCTGTGGTCCTTCTTGTTCCCATTGCTTCCCTGTTGCTGGAGATAGCTGACGAGTTGAGATAGTTGCTCGGTGCTGAATCCTCTCACAGGAGATTGGGTTGTCTCTTCTGTAGGGTTCGTAGTTGCTCTTTTTTCATCATCGACAGCTGACCCAGCATGTATCTCCCTTGTTTTCTTGCTATCTTGCCCTGGGAATCCGATCAACCACCAGCATTCACTCCTTGAATGCCCGCTTTTACCGCAGTTGGTGCATTTTGTCATTTCTTTTGCTCCAGTGTTAGTGCCTTTCCCGAATCCTTTCCTCGTCGAAGATCTAGGGTTTCCAGAATTCGGAATGAATTTCTGTTTTCCAGTAGTCGAGGAGCTACTTTCTCCCCTCGCAATTAGAGACACTGTCTGTTCGTCATTGTCTCTTGAGCCTGAGTTCCCACTTTGTTCCTCTTCTTGGGTTAGTACAGAGTAAACTTCTTCGAGAGAGGGGACTTCCTTGGTTGCAAGAATTTGTCCGCGTACATGAGTGTACGATTTGTTCAATCCCATGAGAAATTGAATTAGTTCTTCTTTTTCCCTCTGTTCCTTCTGTTTCTCGACCGACTTACAGTTCGCGCAGCATTCACAGGTAGCGATAGGAAGGGCCAACTCATATTCACTCCAGATTTCCTTTGCCTTCATGAAATATTCGGTGATTGTATCTTCGCCTTGCCTCAAATTCGAAACTTGCGATTTTATATTGTGCAACGTAGTGAGATTCTTCTTCTCAAATCTACGGCAAAGCCATTCCCAAATTTCTTTAGGGTTTTCTGTGTAAGCGACGCTTCTGCCGATATTCGGAGCCAAAGTCGATATTAACCACGAAGCCACAAGTGAACTTGCTCGATCCCAGGCTGCGAGTCGCGTAGCATCCTTGTCGTCTGGGCGTTTAATCGTCCCATCGATGAACCCTATTTTGTTCTTTGCTTTTAGGGCGCGTTGGATGTTCCACTTCCAAGACAGGAACCCTTGGCCGGAAAACTTCGGACCCAGTGGCTGACCAGGTTGTTCCGTCACATGTACGTAAAGGGGATCGGACTGGTCGATCGCCGCGGTGGAGGTTCCCGTCTTCGCAGGGTCTGGAATTTTTTCACTCATGGTTGTTGTTGTTGATATGGCGCTCTGCGCTCTGATACCATGTCAAATCTTGGCAAGGAGATTAAACGAAAAGCGGAAGCATTTTACTCATTGAATCAATCGATTGAGGAAGAACGTTCTTGAGCTCTGAGAGAGCATTACAGAGAGAGAGAAATCGAGATAAGAGAAGGGAAAGATAGAATCGGGTCTGATATAATCAGAAGGGGGAGAGGACCGGTTTAGCAGATAAAACCGGTCTAGTGTAGAAAATACATGTAAAACCTAATACAGTCTAATAACGTACATGAATTAACTAGAGTACAAACTATACTGTATTATACTGATGAAACAGATGACATGTACTCCAATAGAAAAATGATGAAAGCAACACCTCTAAGGTATTGTAGAAATTTATATAGTTCGTGTACATTACTTTTGGATTTTACTCCTAGTAACATTATAATAGTGTCACTTTTTTAACTAGATTGAATCAACGGTTTAAAAAAGTGAATCAAAATTTGCTAAAAAGTGTATCAGAGATTTTTAAAAAGTGAATCAGATTTTTAAGAAAAATTAATCTCGTAGACAAAGATTATTTAACTAAAGTGAATTAGATTATTTAACTAATGTGAATTAGAGGTATAAAAAATGTATCAAAGATTGTTAAAAAGTGAATTAGAGGTTTAAGAAAGTTGAATCTCGTAAACACAGATTGTTTAACTATAGTGAATTAGAGGTATAAAAAATGGATCAAAGGTTGTTAAATAGTGAATCAGAGGCTGTACAAAAGTGGATCAGAGGTTTAAGAAAAGTGAACCTCGTAAACAGAGATTATTTAACTAAAGTGATTAAGAGTTTTAAGAAAATGAATAAGAGGTTTTTAAAAAAGTAAATCAAAGGTTGTTAAGAAGTGAATCAAAGGTTTAACAAAAGTGAATTAGAGGTTTAAGAAAAGTGAATCAGAGCTTGTTAAAAAGTGAATCAGAGGTTTTTGAAAAGTGAATCTTATGTTTAAAAAAAGTGAATATTTTTTTAAGAAAAGTGAATCTTACCTCAAACTTATTGGATAACGGTATGAACTTTGCATTTATTGAAAGTGAATCATTTGTTTGAAAAAAGTGAAAATATGTTTAATAAAAATGAATCTTTCACATAAACAATGAGCATTTGTGTTTTTAAAATGAACCTAAACTCCACACTACAAATCCTAAAAATTCCTACGACATTTTTTAGCTGGATTAGACAATGTTCATAGAAACGCGATTCGGATCGAGGAATCGTACGATCTTATGATCCCACCTCATTGTTTCAATTCAAATCGGTGCCAAACTCAAAATTTGGTAGGATCAGTGGGATCATTCAGAATCACGATCCAACATCGGTCCCAACATCTACATTTTACAACATACAAATATATATTAAACAAAACATAAAAATGAGCTTTATCTTATTCACTGATATCACCTCACGTCCTCACCTAATGACTTAACTCTTATTTCCTAAATTATAACCCTAACTTCTTCAATCTTCCTCTTCATGCAACCACAGCGGCTTCAATCCTCTTCGCTAAACCAACAAAGCAAACAACAACTTCAATCCTCTTCATTTTACCAACAAATTAAGGAATAGCACATCAACTTCATTCCTCTTCGTTAAATTAGCAAAGCAAACAACAGCACAACAGATTTAACCCTAAATCGAATAGCAGCACAAAAACTTCAGTCTTCCTCTTCATTCAACTAGAAAACAACAACGAACAATTGGTTCTATTTAACAATTGTTTTTATCAAACTAAATGTTAATCAATATCTAGCATATTAGTGGCATAATTGACCAAAATCTATTTGGATGCTATCTCATTATAATGTAGTGTTACTACAATAGTTTAATGGTTCTATTTTTTCTTTTGACTATCATGATGCAAAGACACTAGCGTTACAACAGTGTATTTCATAGTGGCAAAATACTGGATTGAAATGCATATTGGAAATCTGATAAAGCTAGTGGTTAGATGATAATGACTTAATTTGTTTATTATCTTCTATTACAGAGCATGTTGTGGGACTTTTAAGTTCTGAAGTTGGCAAGCAGCAATGTCAAGTTTTGGTTGGAGCTCAACCAAGAGGTTGTGTTGTAGGTAGAAATAAAAATGCTCCTAGTAATAGATCAAATCCAAGATGGGAAAAAGGTATTGAGGTTGATCATGCTACTGAAAAGGTGAAGTGCATGTTCCACAACATTGTGTGTGCATGCAGTATTAATAGGCTGAAACATCATCTTGCTGCACCAACATACATGTTGAAGCATGTCTGACAGTCCCAGCTGATTGATATTTATCAGATCTAACACTAATTTTTTTAAGAAGTAAATTATGGGGATTATGATGTTTTGATGTTGTAAGAGTATTATGGGTTGCTTAAAATGAAGAAATTATGTTATCTTTGCTCATGTTTTTTCTTATTGAAATTTCATAAAAACAGGATTACATGAACTATTTTTGTAGGATCGTTATCCTACACTTCGATCCCATGATCCGATCCTATATGATCCTACAGTAGGATTGCGATCCTGAAAACATTGGTCTTGGGTGGTTTCTAGGGTGTGTGGTGTAAGGTAATCTTTTTTGAAGTTGTTATATATTTTACAATGTTGTCACTGACTTGACACTTTTTTAGAGTTTGCTGTTTAGGGTCGTTAGACCTTGAACCCTTCACTACAGACCCTAAGGATAATCTTTTTTGAAGTTGTTCTACACTTTATATTGTCGTCACTGACTCGATAGTTTATAGGATTTGTGGTTTAGGGTCGTTAGATCCTAAACCTTACACTATAAACCCTAAAAATATCTTCAACATTTTTAGATTTCCTATGGTGGTGTAAGGTAACCTTTTTTGAAGTCATTACTTTATATTGTTGTCACTAACTCGGTAGTTTTTTAGGGTTTGGGGTTTAGGGTTTAGGGACCCTAAACTCTGTACTACAAACCCTAAAAATGCCTTCGATGTTTTTATCTTTCCTATGGTGGTTTTTAGGGTCAGTGGTGTAGGGTAATTTATTTGAAGTCGTTTTTTATACTTTATATTGTCATCACTGACTCGACATTTTTTTCTATTCTCTAAACCATAGACCCTAAAAGTTCCTTTGACATTTTTATAAATTATGACTGAAAATAATAATTATTTTCAGAATTATTAGTAAAGAAGATTCATTTTGTTAATGAATGAGATTCACATTTAAAATATGTAATATATACTAATTCTAAAAGCATAAAATTTTAAGTTTACCAAAATATATTCATGATGCATCTTGTTAGGAAGAGCACGAATTATGATGAACAATGATATAATTTTTTTTACACTTATATTTAGTAAGTTATAATACCTTAAAATTTAATATACTTAGCAATATGGACTCACCCAATCAAACTGTGACACACGTGCAGGAAAAAAGCCATCACCACTTCACATTTCACGCGTGTATCACATTTCACACAGGAGGTGGTGAATTCCGCTAATAATATGCTCCCACGTGGCACAAGTCTTACAAAAAGGTGGAGCAAACTCCATGCTCTCCATTCCGTATGTATATATATATGTGTGTGTGATATTCAACCTCATTGTATGTTTGTTTGGGGATAGTTGTTAGGGTTATTAGTAGGTCCTAAATTGGAGTTTTTAACAAAATGTATGGTCATATAATCACTAAACTTGTTGTACTTATCTTATACAATATTTTGTGTCTTCCGTATGGCTAAAACAATGCTGAGTTGCAGGGAAAGAAAACTACATAGATATTGCCAGTTGAAAGCTTGCAACCTAGCTATTTGATAAAAACTTATTACCGGATGATTAAATATATTGTTGCATTTATGAGAAACTCTAATTTGCTGATTTTAGTCGTAGTGTATGGTTGTGTAAGCATCAACTTGTTGTGTAATATTGTACAATAGGGTTTGTTCTATACAGATAAAATGATGCTCAGTTACAGGTAAAAAAAACAAGATAGAGATTCTCTGGGGACAGCTCCAAACCAGGGGCGGAGCCTGGAATTAATTGTTAGGGGGGCTAAAAATATATTAACAAATATTATTTTTAGCTATATATTAATGGTATGTAACAAAAAATTTAGTTATTTAAATATGCATTTTGATTCACATGTAAACTATGTAAATTGTCTAAATATTCAGTATCATATAGAAGGAATAATATATTAAGAAATAAAAAAATCATTATTATATAATTGTTGTAAATGAGAGAATAGAGAAAGAGTAGAAAGCGGTAATCCGGTTTTCATTCATTTTACAACTGAGTACAATGGTCTCTATTTATAGAGAGTAAGGGATACCCGAAGGGCAATATGGACATTCACTATATATATATATATAACACTCCCCCTTGAATGTCCGATATTGATTGCCTCGTTAAAAATCTTGCTTGGAAAAACCCAGTGGGATAAAAACCAAGACTAAGGAAAAAAGAGTGCAATCATAAGTTCTCCCCTGAACTAAACGTCACTTCAAGTCTCTGAATCTACATAGCCCAATCTTACGGATTAACTTTTCGAAAGTTGAAGTTGGAAGTGACTTGGTGAATATATCTGCCAAATTCTCGCTTGAACGGATTTGTTGTATATCAATTTCTCCATTCTTCTGAAGCTCATGGGCGTAGAAAAACTTGGGAGATATGTGTTTCGTTCTATTTCTTTTGATTTACCCGTCTCTCATCTGGGCTATACAGTCAGCATTGTCTTCATATAATGTCGTGGGAATTTTCTGATCAAAAGATAGGCCACACGTCTCTTGTACATGCTGGATCATGGACCTCAACCAAACACATTCTCGGCTGGCTTCGTGCATCGCTAGAATTCTGCATGATTAGAGGAGGTGGCGACACTCGTTTGCTTTATAGACTTCCATGATATGTGCGTACCTCCATGAGTAAATACATAACCTGTTTGTGACCTTGCCTTGTGGGGATCGGATAGGTAGCCAGCATCAGCATAACCTACTAGACCAGACTTAGGTGCCTTTGGAAAGAATAACCCCATATCCATTGTACCTCGAAGATAAGGAGTACATGCTTAACACCATTCCAATGTCTTTTTGTAGGAGCAGAGCTATATCTTGCTAATAGATTTACAGAGAATGCTATATCAGGTCGAGTATAACTCGCCAAGTACGTCAATGCTCCAATGGCACTTAGATATGGGACTTCAGGACCAAGTAAGTCTTCGTCACTTTCACGGGGTCTAAATGGGTCCTTGTTTACATCTAGGGACCTAACAACCATTGGGGAGCTCAACGGATGAGCATGATCCATATAAAATCTTTTCAACACCTTTGTAATATATTGAGTCTGGTGTAGGAATACCCCACTTGGTGAATGCTCTAGTTGCAGTCCTAAGCAGAACTTTGTCTTACCAAGATCTTTCATTTCAAATTCTGACTTTAAACATTCAACAGCTTGTTGAAGTTCTGCAGATGTTCCAATTATGTTGAGGTCATCAACATAGACTGCAATTATGACAATCCCAGATCCTCTTTTCCTTATGAATAGACAGGGACAAATCGAGTCATTCTTATAGTCTTTCTTAAGCAAGAAGTCGCTAAGGCGATATACCACATACGCCCGACTGCTTTAGTCCATAGAGGGATTTATTCAATTTAATAGAGAACTTTTCTCTAGAGCTTGATTTAAATGCTTCGGGCAATTTAAATCCCTCTGGTAGCCTATATAAATGTCGCTATCAAGCGATCCATATAGATAGGCTGTAACCACATCCATTAAACGAAACTCAAGATTTTCTTGGACTAACTAATCAAGTATTAAAACTTGTGGCATCCATAACTGGGGAATAAGTTTCTTCATAGTCAATACCAGGTCTTTGATAAAACCTTGTGCAACTAGACGAGCTTTGTATCTCACAATTTCATTTTGCTCATTTCTTTTTCGTACAAACACCCATTTATAACCAACTGGTTTTATCTTACTGGGTGTGTGGACCACTGGTCCAAAAACCTCACGTTTTCGAAGTGAGTTTAATTCTGCTTCAATAGCATCTTTCCATTTTGGCCAATCATTTCTTTGTCTGCATTCTTCAACAGACTTTGGTTCATGATCCTCTTCATTATTCATAACTTGTAGCGCTACATTGTATGCAAAAATTTCATCGACGTCAATTTCATGTCGGTTCCATCGAATTCCAGTCATGACATAGTTTATCGAGATCTCTTCATTATCAATATTTGTTTCAGGTACCTGATTTTTCTGCATTTCTGCAACTGTCATGTCTACAGACTCTTCAAGAGTCTCACCCTTTTCACTTAGACCATCTTTAATGCATCCCTTTCGTTTTCGAGGGTTTTTATCTTTGGAACCGACTGGTCTACCACGTTTTATACGTGTTAGACTCATTTGCAACCTGTCCTCCATGGACATCAATTTTAGCGGGAGCATTTTTAGCTGGCACATACGACTATGTCACTGATTTAGGTCAGTAAATGCATCAGGCAATTGGTTTGCCAGCTTTTGGAGATTAATAATATGTTGAACATCTTGTTCACATTGCTTAGTGCGAGGATCGTAATGTAGTAATGATGGTTCGTTCCATGTAATCTCCTTTACCAATTGCTTATTTTCTCCCCCTAATGATGGGAAATGTGACTCATCAAAATGACAGTCAGCAAATCGAGCTATAAACAAGTCCCCAGTTGTTGGCTCGAGATATCTAATAATTGAGGCAGATTCAAGCCCAACATATATTCCCATTCTTCTTTGAGGTCCCATTTTGGTTCTTTGCGGTGGAGGTATAGGAACATATACGCACAACCGAAAATCCTCAGTGAGAGATATTGGGTTCTTGACCCGTAACCATTTGTAATGGTGACAACTTATTAAAGCTTGTTGGCCTGATGCGAATCAAGGTAGCTGCATGTAATATAGCATGTCCCCACACAGATACTGGGAGTTTTGATCTCATTAGTAACGGTCTTGCAATTAACTGCAGACGTTTGATCAAAGATTCTGCCAAACCATTTTGGGTATGCACATGAGCTACTGGATGTTCAATGGTTATTCCAATGGACATGCAATAGTCATTGAAGGCCTTGGAGGTAAATTCACCAGCATTATCCATGCGTATGGATTTGATTTGACTATCAGGAAAATTTGCTCGCAATCGAATCAACTGAGCCAATAATCTTGCAAATGCCATATTACGGGTTGATAATAAGCTAACATGTGACCATCTGGTTGATGCATCATCGTACCAGAAAATATCTAAATGGTCCACATGGTGGATGGATAGGTCCACATATATCACCCTGAATCCTTTCGAGAAAAGCAATCGGCTTTGTCTCGAGTTTAACTGGTGATGGCCTTATAATTAGTTTTCCTTGAGAACAAGCAATACACGGAAAACTATTTAGTTGAAGAAACTTTTTGTTTTTCAACATATGACCACATGAATTTTCCATAATTCTTCGCATCATGATGGAACCGGGATGGCCTAACCGGTCATGCCAAGTTTTGAAATCATCAAAATATTTCAGTTTTTCAACAACATGTATTTCTGTTGTATTAATATACGCAGGGTACAACCCAGAGGAAATAGCAACTAGCTTTTCCAACATTTGTCTCTTTCCAGCTATCACTTTTGTGATGCCAATATATTCAATATTTCCATCATTCCCGTCTCAATGTGATACCCATTCCGGCGTATATCAATGAAAAAACAGGTTTCTTTGAGACGTGCTGGAAAATAATGCATTTTCAATGCATATTTTTGTTCCTTAGGTAGAGTAATGGTTGCTTTTCCAGACCCTTCAACAATACTCGTACTACCTGATATGGTAGTAACCTTTGGCGCATAATTTAGTAAATAAGAAAAATATTTCTTACTCTTAAGAATTGTGTGCGTTGCAGCACTATCAATAAGACATACATCTTCACCATCCATCAATGAAATTCTTCAATGGTAATTATTATTACAATCTGTCATATAAATAAAATAAACAAATATTATGAACGATCCTATAGGTATCGTTTTTATGACATCATTTTAATATCAGAACTGAAAACTTTCCGGCACGGTGCCTTTTTTCTTAAATAATACCAAAATCAAACTTAACAGGCACAATGCCCTATATAGCGATGTAACCATCATAGAGGTCAAAACTTGACATATGAACATACAATTATTATACGATGTCGCTTAATTAGATTTTTTTTTGAACAACTATTTATCATAAATTTTCACTGGTGCTATACCATCATGATTCTTCATAAAGCATAATACAATGCTCACCTCGTACAAAAATAAATATATAAATACGGCTGCATATGAATTTTCCAGGTGTTATTCCATCTTTTCGATGAGTGATCTACTCAATATCATTTCTTTTAATTATATTATAATGATTTCTGGCGCAATGCCAATATCATATTATATCAAAATTAAAGTTTTCAGGTGTGATACCCTTTATAGCATATCAAAATTAAACTTTTAGGCACAATGCCCTTTACATTTTGGTAATGTTGACCATTCATAAACACTTTTGTCATAAGATAAACAGATATAGAGACGATTATACATGTATCGTTTTCAGAACATCGCTTTTATATAGCATCAAAAGCTTTCCGGCATAATGCCTAAATGATTTACAAATTAAAATTTAACAGGCGCAATGCCGTAGGTGGTGATTAAGCATTATAAATAAATAAATAAATAAAATTGAATCATGTATCGAAGCAAAATAAATAAATAATGCATAATAAATGAAAAATATTAAATAACGATAAAATCGGGCACGATGCCTCACGTGATAAATAAATCTGGCATGATGCCTCACGTGATAAATAAATCTGGCACGATGCCTCACGTGATAAATAAATCTGGCACAATGCCTCACTTGATAAATAAATCTGGCACGATGCCTCGTGTGATTTTAATTTCTGGCACAATGCCTCACACGGTACATAATAAAATAAAATAAATGAATAAATAAATAAATATTAAAGAAACTGAATAAATTAAACACTACGAAATGAATGAAATAATTAACAATAAATAGAATCTAGCGTAATGCCTCACGTGATATTTAATATCTGGCATAATGTCTCACGTGAAATTAATAACTGGCACGATGCCTCGTAAAATTAATAATCGGCATGATGGCTTACGTATTTTTATTTATTATTTATTTTTATTTTTATTTTTTTTTTAGATCGGGCATAATGCCAACGTGATATAATATATATGTATAGAACAATATATTTCAAGCAACATAAAATAATAAAGGAATAGTAAAATAAAATAAAATAAAATAAAAAGAAACAACTTCACGGTTAGAAATGTTTCTCATGCGATCACTTTATCGGCGAAAAAAAAATTGACGGCGCTCGTGATTTTTCAGCAGGTGCAGGGAAGAAAAAAATCGAAAATTGGTGTATGACTGGTTATCAATTTAGAAACGCCGAGGAAGAAAAGAAATCGTCCCTTGTTCGGTCGTCGGCTTGAGCTTGCGAGGGGAATTGTTTTAATACGGGATGGACTGATTCATTAATGATCAGGTATAGTTTTGTTTTTGAATATAAAGTGATTAGCTTAGGGAAAAAGTAGACGTATCTCTCATCGTGGAAGTTTGGTCATGGCTTTTGATTTGAACATGAAATTGAAAGTTAATCGGTGGCGTGATCGATCGAGAGAATGAAAAAAAACTGGATCGATCATTAAGGATTTGAGGTGGATTTACCTTTTGATCGGAACTGGATGAAGCCGGATTAGTTTGAAAAAATCTAGAGCGTGCTGATAACGTGTTGTAAATGAGAGAATAGAGAAAGAGTAGAAAGCGGTAATCCGGTTTTCATTCATTTTACAACTGAGTACAATGGTCTCTATTTATAGAGAGTAAGGGATACCCCGAAAGGGCAATATGGACATTCACTATATATATATATAACAATAATATAAATGTCAAACAAGAACAACGAAGTAAACCATGAAACGATGGTACCAATAACTTAGCAAGTCTTCGAAACATATACACTAATCCAAGAAAAATACTTCATCCTATTTTAAAATAAATTTTTTTAGCTGTGGACAATTCTGCTCTTACTTTTTACATTATAAATTGAAATATATTAAAAAGTAGAATGTGATAGAAAAGACAAGGAGTATAGATGGAAATTATAGAATTTAAACATGCTGAAACATCTATCATTTTGAAAATAATGAAAAGGCCTATTGAGAATAGAAAGAGAGTAATAAACACTCTATACTAGCATTAGAGTGGCTCTCTAACTAAAGAAATTGTTTTCAAATTAGTAAACAAGCATTTATGGTAATTATGAAATTATTAAGGAGTCAAGTGGAAGCAATGAAAATAAGATAACTACAAAAGAAGTTCTATTAGGCCACATGGCCTAATTTGGTATAAGTTACTAATATACTGTAAAAAAATTGTATTAAAAAAAAAATCAGAAATGCAATCATTAAGGAGATAGCCCAAAAAGAATTTGATAAATGAAATCAGTCATTGATATGAAAGTCCTTAAATAAACTACTTGTAAGGTAATTAGAAGAAACCAAAAATTAAGGATTTACACTTAGTAAGGTGGCATTTGATTAACATTGATTAGATTAGAAACAACATAAAATATGATTGAGTAGTTACCATTAATGACGGCCAAATACATTTATTTTGCATGATGATTCTATTTAATTATCTAAACTGTCACTATTTATTGTCATTCACATGAGTAATCTAACATATATATTTTTAAAATTTTCTCAAAAAGTTGGGGGCCAAGCCTCCTTAATGACATGTATGGCTCCGCCACTACTCGAAACCTAGAAGTTTGATAAAAACTTATTACCGGGTGATTAAATATATTCTTGCAGTCATCAAAATCTAGGTGGCATGGGTTTTTGGTTTTGATAATAGTCTAATCATTATCAAGGTTTTTTTAGTAGATTGGATTAATATTTAGCAATTAAGACATTTTACTTAACTATAAACTTAAATAAATCTATTTTAATTGTTCTTAATTAAATAACTCTTCGGTCTATTTAAAATATAAACTAGTCACACTTTTAAAAAAGAAGTTTAAATAACTGGTGTAGGAGGAATAAAACAATGATATACTTTTGCATGCAAATTAAGTGATTTTTTGTGACTCATTCAGACCACCCTTATAGGCTATATTGTTTGAGAAAGACAAAACTCAAACACACCAAATCCAAAAGAAGAAGAAACTAACCCTCGTCGAAGAGGGACGAAGATGATTTGGCGCTAAATTGATAAATAGGAGCTGAGGACGGCAAACTAACCCTGGCTAAAAAGGGAAAAAGATTGACCACTTGGTTTACAGATGGAATAATACCCGAAGATTAATAGGGTTTGAAAGATATCACAACTCTTGGACCAAATGACTCAATATTAAATGCATGGATTCAACTTAGGTATAATCCATGAAGAATTACTTAATAGCAGATCCTCCCCGTCCTCGTATCATATCTCTTTTGTTATAATAGGGGAGACTGGTTTATTTGTTTTCCAAATGAATTATTTGTTTTCCAAATGAACTTTTCACTTATTTTCGTACCAATAATATACAAGATTAATACCAACCACGTTACTTGCAAGCAATTTTATTGATGTCGATGGTTATAATATTTTATCACACTAATTGCTATTGTCATAATGTGTTATGGTTTTTAAAATAGCAAAGTTGCGGTTTGAATGTAACTATATCTACCAAAACCAATCAAATAAAAGTATTAGATTCATTATCACGGTGATTCATTGCTTTTAGAAATATTAGTTTACTATATTTTCTTTTCTTAAACAAAAGTCTATTATCTTCTCTCACATTCTTTATCTTAGGTTCGCTGACAACGATTATTTAAAGCTACATAAAACTGCTTTTTTAATTCTTTTAGTACACTTGTCAGCTTCTAATAAGATTATATTTGTACAAAAAGCAACCACGGTACAGATGGAGGTAAGTGATTTGTTAACCACCCTTAGTTTAAACTAGCTTTAAAAAATCGCAGCAATACCTGCGTTTCAACTGTCAAGTTCGAACGGGGCCTTAGTAACCTACATTGTCTAAATAAGTTTATTAGTTAAGCTCTTTTTAATCATCTTCCTTCAGATAGTTATTCATTTTATTTTGATATAGAAAACATATTAAGGGTATCCACAGTGGTGTGAATTCCACCATGTTAAATAAATAAAAAAATTAAAAAATTACTGCACTGGTGTGGAATTCACACCGATTCTCTCTCATCGATGCTTATTTAAGCAACACTCCCCAAATTAATCCTATTGCCTATACATTGCAACATCAGCATAAATGAATAAAAGTGCTAATATCTTCATAAAGTAAAAATTATGAATGAGGGGAAAGAGAATGTTAAGGAACTCTACCATTGTAGAGAATAGAGTTTCTTATATAACAAAATAATACATTTTATTGACGTGATATCTAAAAAGAAGTTAAGAAACTTTCAACCACTATGGATGCCCTAAGAATCTCATCCATATGAACTTACATGTATTATTTAGGCAAATGCAGGACCGCGTAAAGATAGGTATAAACATTCTGGTTTGGCAGTCTAAGTCAGTTGCTGGACTGTTTTGTTGATTGGAATACATTTTTACTATATTAACTTTAAATGGTTGAACTTTTAATATATAAGTTCAAAATGAAAAAAAATTATATTATTGTTCACCTAAAGTCAAGCTCTTTAAAACAAGACCAGTCATGGATATGTTTTAACAACTTTGAAAAAAATTTATTTTTATATGTATACGATGATACTCTAAATCATAATATAATTAATTAATTTTGATATTATGATTCATTAAAATTGATATTATGATTCATTAATTAATAAGTGGTGAATTTAGATAGTAATAAACTTCGGAACCAATAAAAATCATTATTGAAGTGTATTATTATTATTATTATTAGGGAAATTTCATGAAATGCCACTATATTTTTGGCTAATTCATGAAATGCCACTAAAAAAAAGAAAGTCATGAAATACCACTATATTTTCCTAAAAGTCCATGAAATGCCCCTATAGATGGAAAAAAGACAAAAATACCCATACTAGTTAACAAAGTACTTTTAAAGTTTACAATACGCCCCTAAGTGTTAAAAATCAATAAAAATATCAAAATACAATAAAATTAAAGATTTTTTTTTAAAAAATTAAAAATTTAATAAAATTAAAAGTTTTTAAAAAACTTAAAAAGTTTTTAAAAAACTTAGAAAGTTTTTAAAAAACTTAAAGAGTTTTTAAAAAATTTGAAAAAAATTATAAAATAATTATAGAAAAATTAAAAAATTTCGTAAAAATTTAAATGTTAAAAAATTAAAATATTAATATTTCCTTTTTAAAAATTTATTCAATACCATAAAAAGAATATTGAGTTCTAAACAATTAATTTATACCAATTTTCATACCAAATAAGTACCATAATTTTTACCATACATTTTTTAATTTTAATTTTCTATCAATTTAGATTATTTATTTCTTCATAGTAAATAATTTTTATATTTCTGATAAATTTTAAAACTAAAATTTCTAAATATAATAATTTTTTGGAAATAGAGCGAATGAGAATATATATAACATACAATATTAAATAGTAAAACTTGTTTGAATGTAGAATAAAACGTTTTCAGAATAATAGTATGCAACTTATTATTTATTTATCAAAGTAAATAATTTTTTTATATTGCTGATAAAATTTAAAAACTAAAATTCTAAACATAATAATTTATTTGAGATATAGCGACTGAGAATATATAACATACAATATTAAATAGTAAAACTTGTTTGAAATGTAGAATAAAATGTTTTCAGAATAAAAAAAATGTATGATAAAAATTATGGTACTTATTTGGTATAAATTTTGGTATTAAATTGGTAGAAAAATCGGTATAAATTATTTCTTTAGAACTCAATATTCTTTTTACGGTGAATGAATTTTGAAAATGAAATATTATTTTTTAATATTTAATGATATTTTAATTTTTTAAAATTTTTTCTAACTTTTTTTCAAATTTTTTAAATTTTTAAATTTTTAAAATTTTTTTAAAGTTAATCTAATTTTTTGAAAGTTTTTAAAATTTTTATAATTTTTCTTTTTATAAATTTTTTATATTTTTTATTGTATTTTGATTTTTTGTTAATTTTAACCCTTAGGGGCATATGTGAACTTTAAAAGTACTTTGTTAACTAGTAGGGGTATTTTTGTCTTTTTTCTATATATAGGGGCATTTCATGGACTTTTTAGAAAATATAGTGGTATTTCATGATTTTCTTTTTTTTAGTGGCATTTCATGAATTAGCCAAAAATATAGTGGCATTTCATGAAATTTCCCTTATTATTATTATTGTATGGTGGTGAATAATGTATTTTTCTTACATACAAAATATTGTTTTGTGTTGTATTATTGTTTAAATTTTTTATTTTTACATGTGTACGATGATACACTAAAATCATAATATGATTCATTAGTTTTGATATTATGATTCATTAAACTAATATTATGATTTAATTAATAAGTGGTGAATTAGATACTAACAAACTTTGGAATTGATAAAAAACATTTTTGTTTTGTAGTGTATTATTATTGTTGTATGGTGTATTTTTCATACATACCAAATATTGTTTTGTATTGTATTATTGCGTAAAATATTTATTTTTATATGTTTGCGATGATACACTAAAATAAAATATGATTCATTAATTTTGATATTATGATTCATTGAAACTGATAATATGATTTATTAACTAATAAGTGGTGAATTAGAAAACAAACTCTAGAACCGATAAATTATTATTGTTTTGTAATGTATTATTGTTATTATATTATTATTATTATTTATTATTATTATTATTATTATTATTTATATGATGTATTTTAAGTCATGGTTGATCATATCTTCTTGACATACCAATTTTAAAACAAGTGTGGTTGACATCTATATATATATACATGTAAATAATATAAAATTTCAATGTTGTCAAAACATATCCATGTATGGTCTTGTTTTGAAGAGCTTGAATTTAGAAGAACAATGATATACTTTTTTTCCTTTTGGACTTATATTTTAAAAGTTACAACCAACTGAAGTTAATATAGTAAAAAGGTAGTCTAGTCAGCAAAACTGTCCAGTCAGCAGTTGACTGAACTGCCAAGTGGACAGGACTGCACCAACTTGCACGCGGCTTGCCCACAACATCGATCGTCTGATAATCTATCATTTACATATTCCTTAAATAATTTACATATTCCTTAAATATAAAATTTTAATTTAATGATCATTGTTCACCTTTAACTTGATTCTTCACCCATACTAGTAAATGAGATTCCCTTTTCGCAATATACTTTGACCGGCGACATATGAACATTGACCGATAACTAATGACCATTAACTGGTGACCGGTGAATGTTGATCGTCAATTGATGACCATTGACTGGCAACTACTGATCATTGACTAGCAGCCGTTGACCAGTTATTTATTTCTTTTTTCCCGGTACAAACAAACAACCAATAAAATCAACTTTAATTCTTTTCCCTTTATATTCCGTTTCATTTCTTCACTCAAAAGCTAACACCTTCTTCTAGAAGATCTAGCCTAATAAAAGACAAAAAATGTGTAAAAATAATATGGAATAATAAATCATAATTGATAGACAAGTACTAAGAATATACTAAAACAATCACACCATTCATAAAAAAAAAAAAACAATCACACCAGAGTGAGTTTTTCACCCTAAAAATAGTAATATTTATTGATTTATTAACGATCTTCATCCAAAACAAGAACCACCACACTATAATTGGAATGAGTGAAACCAAAACTGTAAATTTGGTTAACTGAGATGATTTGTTGATTCGGTTAATCAAATGTTTAGATTATTCGGTTCATGTCGAAGATTTTACGAATGGTTAAACGAAAAAACTGATTTTTCTATTTTAATATATTTAAAATTATTTCTGTATATGAAGAAGTATAACTTGATTGATATTAAAATTAAAAAAATAAGTATAAAATTATGTGATTAATTATTAGAATTGTACTAAAATTAAAAATATTATCATAATTGATGATTAAAAACCGGATAAAATCAGCTTTTACTCTATTTAATTACGGTTAAAACTGGACCAAAATTAACAATTAACTGGAAACTTAGTTAACCCGTTATGAACCCTTACAGTTATGATCATTCACACAATAAAAAAGGTATATTCAACTGTCATTGATTATCATCTTACAGTAATCTCTCGCTTGTTTCACGACACCACTGTACACAAGGGGGTAAACAAATTAGTCAAAAGCTGACGCGATTCTCCGCTCTTTTTTTCTTGTTGCCGAATCTTCCGCCGCCGCGACCCCATTCTTGGCCGTCACTTCGTTCAGTATCTTTCTACCGAGAACAGAACTAATGGAGGCGGCGACGGCGCCGACGAAGCTGAGCTTTTCAGTTGTTCAAACCACTAGAAATTGCTCTTCTTCACAATCATCGTTCAACCGCACTGGCAGCTTGTCCCAACTTCATTGCCATGGATTATTCAGGAAGAGCTTCAATTCCAAGCTTCGTTCTACGTCCGTAGTTCGTGCTTCAACTGGCGGCGGAGACTCTGGTGATTCTCGTCTCTCCTTTCTGTTTCAATCTTACATTGTCATTAGGTGTTGTACTGTCAACTATGAAGTTCGATTGCCTGCAGAGTTTTCTAGTTCTTTTCGAAACTATATTTTTCCTGTCACTCGATTTGTCTCTGCAGTTGTTACGGTGCTTGATTATGGAGCTGGCAATGTGAGAAGTTTGAGGAACGCCATCCGCCGGCTTGGTTTCAGCATCAAAGATGTGAGATTCATTCCCTGATAGCGTTTTCACGTGCTATACGTATATCAATCAGTAGTCCCAACTTCTTCTGCTCAACTATAGTACAGATTTTCAGGGTTGAAAAGGTTTGTCTTAAGGCAATATTGTCGAAGTCCTGAAAACTTAATTGAATATCCATTGTTATTATCTCATTATCCAGGTAGAAAAACCGGAGGACATTCTGAATGCAAATCGACTCATTTTCCCTGGCGTCGGTGCATTTGCGCCTGCAATGGATGTGCTTAATGAGAAAGGGTCAGCTGCATCTTTAACTTTATTATATAATTTTCTATCATTCTGTCTCGTGTTCGACTTCCATTTATCTTGAAACTGGGAATTTCTACATGCTTAGTTTAGATGTACGTCTAAGGCTACAGGATTCTACTAACTTGTTGTTACTTCATTTTCATGAACGCTTTATCGTGTCTTGTTTGCTTTTATTTTATAACTCCCCGCAATGTGCGAATGTTCTGTTGCATTTATCTCGAGTGGCAGTTCTTTGGTTGTCAATTTAATTTATCTACTTTTTCACTCCAGAAGAGAATGCTAAATAGTTCCCTTCTATGATACACCATAGAATCTAAATATTAATGCACGCATTAACTTAGTTGTTTAGTGACGCTTTTCTAATGTTTAAGTGCTTCGTTTGATGTTTTCTCGAACCTTTTCCCCCCAGGCTCGCTGAACCACTTACAGCTTACATTGAGAGTGATCGTCCTTTTCTTGGAATTTGTCTTGGTCTGCAGCTTCTTTTTGGGGGCAGTGCAGAGAATGGATCTGGTAAAATTGGACCTTTTTAATTCCTTTGTTTCATCAAGATGTATGTTTACAGATCCCATTGGTGCGCTCTTCATACAATGAAGTAAAAAGAATAGAGCATTTCACATGTATGCAAGTATAGCAATCAAAGCTCATTTATCAGAAGTTTTAAGGAAACTGTTGGACAAGATGCATTTGATATGTTCTTTGAATCCTATACCGCATAAATTGATTCTTACATGTTTGAACCCTCGATAGAAATTGTAGTGTATTACTTATGCTCAGAGAGCCATGATGTTTCACCTTTGAAGACCTAGCTTGTACTCTATTAGGTTTACTTTTTGCATAAATTATTTGGTTTCCTTCTCACTAGGGTGGAGCGAAGAAGATTACTTCCAGTAATGATACATGAACAAGAGGAGACATAGGGAAGCTGGAGAGAACCTCGTATGTTGTGGGTACCATTTTAGCTAGTGGGTCGTTAGGAACTCTTATGTTAGGATTCCGTTTTTGATTATTAGTTTGGACTTTCTGATTGCTTGATAGCAATTAAGGAGTGATTCTTTTCTCTTTTGTAACTCAAGGTATCCAATCTCGTTTTATCTGAGGTACTAGATGAGTTCCACTCCATATACCTATCAATAAAGAACCACTTTGTTGAGAGATTCAAGAAACTTATGGAATACTTAAAAGATGTAATCAGACTTTGCGCAATTGTTGATATTCTCTTATGAATTCATATTCTATCCACTAAGTTTATATTTTCCAAGCCTGACTGCTGCTATATAAACTAATATTTACGGAACATTTTGGAACTTCAACTTTCCAAACGTGAGCATGGAAGGATGAAGTCATTCATAGCATGATGACAAAGATAGCCTATAGAAACATGTAGTGGAACTCTTTGTCTTTTTTAATCTTAAGGATTAAACTTGAATACGATTGTGTTTTTGAGAATTAAGTTGGATGATGTCCAATACTTTACTTTTCTTTATCAGTGAAAGGCCTTGGATTGATACCTGGTATTGTCGAACGATTCGATTCAAGACATGGTTTGCCTGTACCTCATATTGGCTGGAATGCATTGGAAATCAAAGAGGATGCTGGAGTTCTAGATGATGTTGGGAACCGCCATGTCTATTTTGTCCATTCTTATCGTGCCATGCCTGTCCGTGCCTCAACTCTTTGTTTGGTTTTCCCCTTTTGGCATTCCCTAAATTAGTTTCCTCATTTTATAACCTGTGAATTTACTGATACCTTTTGTTCATTGTACTTGTCTAGTCTGATGATAACAGAGAGTGGATATCATCCATATGCAACTATGGTGACGAGTTTATTGCTTCAGTAAGAAGAGGAAATGTCTATGCAGTTCAGTTCCATCCAGAAAAAAGTGGAGGTGAGGGTTTTACCCTGTTTCTTCTTGAATTATATATATCTTGCTTGTCTTTTCTTCAACCTGTGTGCTACTCATATTACATGAAGAATGTTTGTGAAATATTGCTCTCTTCATGTTACTTCAACCTTTCCAATATTGTGGAAACATGAATATACAGGTTGCTTTATGTTACCAAATGCAAGCTACCCCTTTCCAATAACCAGTAACCCAATAGAGTTGGGATTGCACCAAATAATTCCAATAACTGGTAACCCAACAACGTTGGGTCCACACCAAATAATTCGAATAATCAGTAACCCAATAGAGTTGAGACCACATTAAATTATTCGCCCATCAAATCCAAAACATAATAGCCAATCCAATAATCATATCATACCATGATTCTCAAACTTTCCAAATAGTTCACACCACCAATACCATAAGTATAAATTTCTACATCCCTAACCAATACAACCAACTCTAAAAACACCATAATGCAATCACAATATAAAATAGGTGAACGTAAGGTTTACCTGTAGTCCATGCCAAAGTAGACAGTCAACAATGATCAACTACAAGCTAGCATGCTTTGCCAGAACGCTCGAAATCATGGAAGAGAAGATGATTCAAATTGCTGTTAATTTGACAAAGAAGGAAATGACAAGAGGAAATGGTAGATGCATGAGACCAGACACACAATGATGAAAGCGGAAAAAGGAAATTGGTGTGGCGGCGCCCGAGGATACTTCTGCAAGAAGGCTTGAGCTTTTTGGAAGATGGAGTCTGCTTTAAGTTTTATTTTTTCTCTAAGGCTGGATGTGGTGCTGTGATTAGAAGAAGGTTACACGCTTGCGTTACCCACAAAGCTGGAAAAAGTACATAACTTTTTTCATATTTCTCAGCTCAACAAGTATATTCCAGATTTTCGCATATTCTGCAACATAAGGTGGTGGAGTTAGATCAAAGTCTTTCGTATGAGGAGTACCCCATCATAGTTATTGATACAAAACAAGAGATACGAGATCAAAAGTTACTCGAATGGTTAAGGTACTATGGTCTAGTCATGGACCTGAAGAAGTCACTAGGGAAGTAGAAGACGAGATGAAGAAGAAAAATCTGCATATATTTGATCAGGTACATATTTAAGTTACGGTGTCATAACTTCCTTTAAGGGTGATGAAGTGAAACAACAAATACAGTGGTTAATAAGGATTCTGATGAGAACCACTCAGAATTAGTTATTGGGATAGCTTTAGCTTCTGGATTGAAGATTTCTTTTAAGGGGGAAAGAATGAAATACCTTAATTTAATAGGGTAGTAGTTTGATATTTTGTTTAGGACAATTAACCCCACTTTAGTTACCTTAATCAAAATTCAAAGTTTATTACTCCCTCCGTCTTGAATTGACCGTCTTGTTTACTATTTGAGCATGTCGTTTGACTTAAATATTAACATATAAGATAAAATCATTTTGAAAACTTAAGTTTTACAAATAATGCCTTACATGATAAACTATATATTATAAAATTTAGTTTTATGAAATTATTTTATCTTATATGCTTAATATTGAAGTCGAAAAACGTGCCATAAAGCAAACAAGACAGTCAATTTAGGATGCAGGGAGTATCTTTTTAAGAGTTGATCTATATTTATTATTTTAAAGAGGTAGTTTAAATCGCACTCATACATTTTCTTAAATGGACTTTTAGTGCAGATTTAGTTAATCCTTTGGTAGATTTAAACTCTTTATCGTATTTCTTATATTTTTCTGATCAACTTGGTATATTTAAGGGCTTTATTGACATTTTTATTGGTTTTTATTATCATTACTAATCAATTAGATTACTATTATTGTTGTTATCATCATCATCATCACCATTATTGTTATTATCATTATTATTATTATTGCTCGTACAAAATCTTCTCCAATCTTTTTTTGAAAAGTCCAATCACCGAACCCTAATATGTTTTCTATGTATAACCTTCTTCTGATCATGACACCACATCCAACCTTGGAAAAAAAAAAAAAACTAAAAGTAGACTCCATCTTCCAAAAAGCTCAATTCTTACAGAAGGACCCTCGACGCCGCCACACCAATTTCTTTTTTCTGCTTTCATCACTGTGTGTCTCCTTTCATACATCTATCATCTCTTGCCATATCCTTCTCTGTCAAATCAACACAATTTGAATCATTTTTTTGTGATTCTGAGAGTTTTGGTGAAGCGTGCGAGCTGACTGATTGTGGTTGATCATTGTTGATTGTCTACTTTGGCGTGAACTACAGGTTAACTTTATGCCCACCTATTTTATATTGTTATTGTATGTGGTGTTTTGAGAGCTGTATTGGTTAGGAATGTGGGAATTTATGCTTATGATATTGGTGGTGTGAAGTATTTGGAAAGTTTGAGAATTATGGTATGAGATGATTATTGGATTAGCTATTATGTTCTGGATATGATGGGAGAAAAATTTGGTGCGGTCCCAACTCTATTGGGTTAACAATTATTGGAATTATCTGGTGCGGGCCCACCTCTCTTGGGTTATAGGTTATTGGACTTATTTGGGGCAGTCCCAACTCTATTGGGTTACCATTTATTAGATGTGTTTGGTGCAGTCCCAACTTTATTGGGTTACCGGTTATTGAAATTATTTGGTGTGGTCCCAACTCTATTGGGTTACGGGTTATTGGTATTATTTGGTGCGGTCCCAACTCTATTTGGTTACCAGTCACTTAAATTTTTTGGTACAGTTCCAACTTCATTGGGTTACTGGTTATTGGAACTTATGAATTGTGGAACTTTGATAACTCCCATTACCTCAGAACTTGATTATGATACTGATTAATGGTGATTGAAATTGTTCTAGTGCAATTATTTGATGAATCACGTGCTTATTGATGTTATTTTCTGCCAAATGGGTTTATATTTATAAGATGTATTTGACAAGGTGTTGCAGGGCTGACTTAGTTTAACTGATTTACGCGATCCCTTCTTATGTTGTTGTTGTCTTTGTTTTATGACTGTATAACTGGATGATTGAGGCTGTTGGGTTAGGGCGCACAACAAATTAGTGGACTAGTATTTGTTATATTGGATTTATGAACACTTTAGTAGGTTTTAATACTTAGTATGACTTTGAAATATTTATTGAATTTATTGATACTACATTTTTATTTACTAATTTTTGTTATTTAAGCCTTAAAACTTATAAGTTAAGTGTGGTGTTGGTTAAGTTTTATGCTTTGTTGCGGGTTTAAATTATTATATTTTTATTAGTCCTTAATATCCGTAGAAATCCGGGGTGCTATCTATGGCATCGGAGCCAACTTGGGGCCGTGTCGGGATGGACTGCCCGACACCTCCGAGGTAGTCTATGGGATTTGGTTGTTAGACTTGTGACGAAGAGATCGCATTATTTGAGTGGGGGAGTATGTGATACCCCTTCCCACATTGGGATATGAATAGTAGAGTGATTGATTTATAAAGATACATATGCGATAACTACAACAAAAGACCTTTCACTTTTAAGCTTAAATGAGGAAAACTGACTTAAATGGGCTAGTTTTCAAGCCTGAATGACTTTAGAACTTTGATGTTGGACAGTTGTCCATATGGGGTGTCACAACAAACTCATCCGGGAAAGTTAAAAATGTGATGGATGGAGTATTTGAAATCGAAAATGACACTATTTTATTCATTGCCTGTCTAGAGTCCTAGCATATGCATTTTTGTGGTCAACATGTACCCTAGACATCTTGCATAGGTTTGCTAAGGGAAGTTTAGGAAGAATAAGCTACTACTCTTTAGTTCAGGTATCCATTTATAATTGGTACCAATTTGTCATTACTCATTTGCTTAGTGGATGGCAACTGGTTGCCACATTTTTCTTTTGATACATAGTAGTATATTAAACTAACGGAGAAACACCAAAACTTAATTGACTAATGGTTGCTAAGTGCAACCTTTCTAATTTCAAGATTTGCACTAGACTTTGCTGTACTTAAGACATTCTTGAAGATTTTATGGTTCCCTTCACTCCAAACTAAATAGATGAGAAGATTGAAACAAAGAAAAAAATTCTATGAGCATTACACTTTTTCTTCCATCTTTTGCTAGCCCATCTAACAAGCCTAGGCTAATCGCGAGGCTTTCTAATTCCACTAAAATGATTCCTGGATGCATTCCAGATATCAAAAGTAAAACCGCATCTAAATAGCAAATGCTTCACCGATTCCTTATCTCTCTAGCAGAATAAACATGCTTCCTCCATAGTCATTCCCCCATTGTCTCATTTCGTCTATATTGGCTGATCTCTCATTGACAGCCAGCAAGAGGTAAAAAAGTACCTGGGGCTTTACTCCACTCCACTTTTGGGTAGTCACATGAAGCTTATCTTAATATTTCTTCACAGAGAATTTGTTCCCCGAAAAGGCCAAACAACCTTGTTGTCATCTGAGAGGAATCTAATGGCATGCTGTCTTAAAGTCGACATGTTTATTAGCATCAATAGTCACAAGGGATGTTTACTTCCGAAAATATAGTGGTCATTAACCCATTTCACCCACCAGGTGTCTTTGTTGTTCTCAATATGCCATATGTTTGTATACGACAACTTTGTTCCAAGTGTCTAGGCACTTAATTCCCTATCCATCTCTTCCCTCAGGTTGGCACACCATCTTCCATGTCACACTTGCCATCTTGGAATCAGTATTTCCCGTCCATAGCTTATTCCTCTAATGCATATCACCTTCCCGTAACTCCACACCTTTCTCTGTATTGACTCCTTGTAGAAGAAAGGAATTAAGAACTTTGGTTAATGTAGTGATAGGTAGAATAATGTGCTTTCTTAGCAGTTAATATATATTATTTAAGTGACAAGGTACATCACGTATTGTTAATAACCTCTACATTGTTGTGGTTGCTCTTAGGAGCCTGAATATTTGGGTTTGGCATGGGCAGTAGAAGAAGCTAGAAGAGTTAGGGGTTTTTTTTATATTCCCTTGTTCTCCAAGTAAGTTGCCTATTACTTAGCTGTGATCTATGGGAGGAATGTCATCGGGTCTAGACTATTATTTTGTGGTTCAGCTTTCATATAATCTTCTCCTTATTCTTCCGCCTTTCCTCATTGATTTCTATCTACAACATAGCCCATTAGATTTTGTATTTGCAATTCTTAATCTTTCTATCTGGTGCAACTTAGCACCAAACTTGGTGGACTACTTGAGAAAACTCTTGGTTTATATATGAAGTGTATCGTTTCTGTTGATAAAATTAGTTATTCTCTGCTTTGTCTTCATCCATTAAGAGCAGAAGTTGAAAAATCACTTCATCATTGCAGCTTGGGCTACTTTTGGCTCTGGTTATTGTCTATACATCTCATAATTCTAATGCTTTTTCTGTAATTGATGAATGTATTTCTGAAACTACTTCTGCATCCTTTATCTTGAACATTTCAGAGGCCGGCCTTTCAGTATTGAGACGGTTCCTTGATCCAAAGGCATCCATATCGAAGGTAGCATTATAAGGTTCTAAAAAGTTCTAGAAGTGTGTAGATTTTTTTTTTTTGCACATGGCCAATTTAAATGATCAGTCTAACAGTGTGGTGATTTGTGCATAGACAGAAGCCAGTGGAAGGTACAGCTTCCGAACTATCAAAGAGGGTAAAAAAACTCTGTGCTTCTCTCTGTTTCTTTGTACTAACAGTGATTTTCTCTAGAACTTTAGGTCTTTGGAATCGAATTCTTCTACTTTCAATCTCATATCTATCTTCGGGCTGTCTTTTGTATCTTTGGAGCTGGTTGTGCTTAATATTGAAAACTTCTTATAATAAATGAATTCTTCGAGGTGGCCCTTTTGAGTAAACAATTAAATCTAACCTTTTATCACAAGATGTAATTTATGCATTAAGTTGAGGCCGGGATGGTATCATTAATATATAAATGCATTGAGGCATCCCGGTGACCCCTGTAAGGTGACCGGCGGGTAAAGTGCTGGCAAAGGCCTCTGGTAGCCCAGTTGCCTCCAGCAACTGGTTCTAATGGGCAGTTCTGTTTCCCATATTCAACCCAACTTCAGTCATTTCCATCTTAAATTCTTTCATAATAACACTAAAATTCATCATATTCCAGTCTCATTTTCCTTCTTATTCTACCAAACTGAGAAGCTGAAGATGTTATTGATCTTTTTGTTACTCTAAGTTTCATAGTTTTTTTATGATTGGGTGGAAATATTTTTTTTTAGGTTATTGCCTGCCTTGATGTGAGAAGTAATGATAAAGGAGATCTTGTGGTGACAAAAGGAGATCAGTATGATGTCAGGGATAACACGGAGGGAAATGAGGTACCTGCTGCCCCTTAATCTCTCCTGTTTTACTGACATCTCTTTGGTACTATTAACATAATACGAGGCAAAATAGTTTCCAATCCATCTTTTTTGCTTTTAGTGTTGTTTCATTTTCTTGCGAGTGTTAAGTTCCTGATGTTAGTCCTATGTATCTGTTTGTGAAGGTAAGAAATCTTGGGAAGCCAGTGGAGCTAGCTGCACAGTACTATGAAGATGGTGCTGATGAGGTAGTGTAAATGTTGAAACGATTGCATGGCTTCTTGAGCAATTTTCTATTATGCCTTTGATTAACTGCAAATGAACACTTTATATTTGCCAGGAATTCTGTTGACTAACATACTCCTGTCTGCAGGTCAGTTTCCTCAATATCACAGGTTTCCGCGACTTCCCTTTGGGTGACTTGCCAATGTTACAGGTAATTTATCTTATCCCTTGTTTATCTCCCAATCTTATTATTTTATATCAAAGTCATGATGCTCCATGAGTAGCCTTCATCCTTAATTGCTTTCTAGTGCTTTTAACTTTTTAACGGAGGAAGTCAAAATTCTCGAGTATCCCAGTTTTTCTATACCTGATACTTGCAGTGATCTCCTACAATATACTTTTCATAAGAATTAGAAAAGCTAAGCTGAAAAACCTAGAAAATTTTCTGCATTACATTTTGAGTTATGGTGTTTGTTAAACTCAATTAGCTGTTTAGATATATGTACAGGTATATGTCATTGTTACAAGTTGGTATACAGTTATTAGCTGTTAGTCAAGGGTCCTTTAATAATTGTGCAGCTGTCCCTCATTTTCTACTTAAGGATGGAAATTTTCGTGTAAGTGACTTTCTGGAAATTGATGAATAGAATTTGGCCTCTTTAGATGATTGTTCAGGATTAACACTAGTCTTGGGCTGATATATCAGTGTTTAATCCGCAACCTTGTAACTTTCTCCCAATTAATAATGTTTGATTACATTACTATAAAAACCACTAGAAATTTTCATAACTAGTGCTGCGAAGACTTCAGTTGCATCAATTCCAAATTACAGTCATGACATCATTGAGTCAGATTCTTAGTTTGATACTTTGATTCCTCAGGTTTTCTATTGCTGTTGATGTTGCCGAATTTGATCTTTTCTAATACGTAGCAGTCCTTTTTAAACCCAAACTTTAATTATCTGAAAGTCAAATCAAGGTTGATATTAAATTAAATAATAATCTCTTGTTGAAATGTAAAATAAGTTAATGTCGAAGCTTCAACATTTTGAACATCCATTTTGAGATGAAGGCTCAAGGATTCCACTTCTGATGTCACCTGCCGTCTTCTTTGAAAAATTGTCTCGGTCAAGGGTTCCAAAAAAAAAATGCTACCTGTAATTGTAGAGATGTATATTATTTTACCCTATCTGCAATATGACCTTGTTATTTTTCATAATTGGAAGCAAAGCTTGTAGTATGTGTGGGGCAATTTAAAGTCCACAATCTGTGTCTTGTGAGGTGATGTCTAAATCTTTCTGAACAATTACATTGTTGTTATGCTCTGAGTCTCTAACCAATATAAGATTTCGTTGGTCTTTTACAAATATTGTGGTTTGTGTATCCTACTTACTAGTTGTGACTCTTTTCTTGTATTAGTGTTCCCTATACACCTTGTTGATGGTTAGTTCCTTCATGAACCTAGGTATTGAGAAGTGCTTCAGAATGTTTTTGTGCCATTGACTGTTGGAGGTGGCATCAGAGATTTCACTGATGCAAATGGCAGGTATATTCCATGTGTCATAACGATTTATGCTCTTGTTAATCTGGTTTTCTATGATTAAGTAATTAAGAGTCCATATGAAATTCTTTATGACATTGTTGTTTTGTTGATTGAGCTGTTTTGAGTTTGCATCTATTAGGTGGATCATTGTCATATATATATGGCATTTTGTGCCACTTGGAGACTCAATAGCTTTGATCCTCAAAAGTTCCAGCTGGACCTGCAGTCCTCATAGCTGTTTGAACACCACTCCAACTAATTTACAGTAACTGGATCTGCAGTCCTCTGCCTTAGCTTGCTTGAAGTAAAGTGAAAAGAATAACGAAGGATGCTCTGTGGGTTAAGTCAGTTGTGGACTTGTTATCCTGCTGATATATAGGTTATGTTGAACTGCATAATGTAGTTACCGCTCAACAACCTTACTCAAATTGAATGATGAACCAAAGTTTACTGGTTTGCCTGATTATGATTTAGAATTTATGGTGAACTGTAGTTGGGTTTACTAATCTGTTGTGATGAAACTCTAAAGTAGTCCATTTATAAGTATATCAAGTATTTGGCTTCTTTGCAGGTACTATTCCAGTTTGGAAGTTGCTTCAGAATATTTCAGGTCTGGTGCTGATAAGATTTCTATTGGAAGTGATGCTGTTTATGCTGCCGAGGAGTATTTGAGAACAGGGGTGAGGCCATTGTACAGTTATAATTTATATGTTTTCCTAAGAAATCTCCCCCGTATGTAATCATTCGTCTTTGATATGGTATTTTTAGTTGAAGACTGGGAATTCTAGCCTGGAACAGATTGCTAGGGTTTATGGTAGTCAGGTATGCTTCATATTGGTTTCTTACTTTCTCTTCTTTACGTCATATTTAATACTGCATATCATGTATGAAATTTGTCTAGATTAAATTAAGACTAGGGACAGTAGATGTAGTCATTCATACAACACAAAATTAAGACGTCACTAAGCCTCCGTGCTCATGATTTCTCCCTCTAGTGTACCTGAAAGTAGACAAAGAAGATGAGCAATATTAATCGGTAGCTGATTTTGACTGTTCAAAGGAGCGACAAATGTATGATATAAAATAATAAGTCCTGACGATGTTGGTGCAAGTTTATCTATTACTAGCATATTTACTGATCACACACTCTGCTCATACTGCTGTTGCTAATAATCTAGTAATAATTTTCATGTTTGCGGGCTCATCCTTTTTCGCAACATGGATCTCTTCATGCTTCCCTAATTTAATCGTTCATATGTGATGTGGACATATTTGATGTAGCTATACATTTTATTGCAGGCTGTGGTTGTGAGCATTGATCCACGTCGAATTTACATAAAAAGTCCCAAGGATGTTGAATTTAAGTCTGTCCGAGTAACAAATCCAGGTAGGTTTAAGAATGTCAACTCTTTTTTTTTTTGCTTCATTCTTCTGGAACCAACTTGTTCTTTTCTGTTCCGCTGGTTTTTTATCTTCAATATGGATCTTTTCTGAACTTTTTCTAATTGTTGTTCCAGGGCCCAATGGAGAAGAATATGCGTGGTACCAGTGCACGGTAAGCCTGTTTTTTCTTCATTACCTTTTAACTTAGAAACAAATCTCAGGATTTTTGTTGTTGCTATTAATCCTTCTTAGAATGCCGTGTCTCTCCCTTTGGGAGGATAGACAACGCAATGACTGTATCAACTCAAGTTGGAAACGCCGGAGGTTCCACTCGAAGACATGATCTGACCTTTTTTTCAATTGCTTTGCAAAGGTTAATGGTGGACGAGAGGGCCGGCCAATTGGAGCCTATGAACTTGCAAAAGCTGTAGAAGAGTTGGGCGCTGGAGAAATACTACTCAACTGCATTGATTGTGATGGTAAGTTTTCTATACTCTTTGGTTGAGTTTGGGATACCATGAATCTTGACTTTCCGAAATTTACGCATGTGTATTGGTCTTTTTTTTATCTCTTCTGACTTGTGAGGTGTTTTTTACTTTGGTTTTAATTTTGAAAGGAAATGCCTTTTCGTAGGATTGTGGTCAGTGACTAGGATAATTGCTTTTTCTTTTCAGGTCAAGGCAAGGGGTTTGATATAGATCTAGTCAAATTTATCTCTGACGCTGTTAGTATTCCTGTCATCGCAAGTAGTGGTGCCGGCTCAGTTGAACACTTCTCTGAGGTTTTTAGAAAGACAAAGGCATCCGCAGCTCTTGCTGCTGGCATATTTCATCGAAAAGAGGTAGACTTGGTTAATGAAGAACGTTTACTTGTAGAATTACTTACTCTTGAGATAACCCTATTATTTTATACCAAGAGTAACTCTTGCTACCAAACCTTTTACCCTAGCATCTATTACGAAATTACTAAATACGTCTGATAAATGTGCTTACCCTTGTCTGGCTTCCATCGGGTATTCAGGTGCCTATGCAGTCTGTCAAGCAGCACTTGTTTAAGGAAGGAATCGAAGTTCGCCTTTGATTGGACTCCTTTCGTAGGATGTTGTCAAACTAATTTTGGGGAGAAGATAAACAGTATTTATTTAATGAACAAGGGTACTGGGGCATGAATCTGTATTCTGTAGGGAATGAAATTTCTTATTGTGTATTTGTTAGAGATTTTTGGAGTTGGATTCAAATTTAACTTTATGATGTATTTTAGAATAAATAATCTGTTTCGATATATGTCAATTTTGTGTATTTATCAGAAGATTCAGAACCTAGTCTAGAATTAAAACGAGGTAATGCAGCAATTCAGCATAGAAGTTGTATTGTGCTGAACAGCCTTAAAACTGTGGTCCCGTTTGCAGCAATCATCCATTCATTCTTCCCTTCTGCTTGCGTATAAAGTTCCTAGGGGACAATTAGAAGAAAGACGAAGGGGCTCACATCTCAGAATAACGTTCTTCAAAAGGAAAATACAATGGAGAAAACTGGATAGTTTTTTCATTGTCAATTTCAATAGTCTCCTTCAAATTCGAATCCCGTTCCAAGTTTCGATTAGGGTGAGCATTCAGTTATAACTGTTTATTTTATCTGAAAATTTTAACCATTTTTAAAAAATTTGGTTATTCGGGTAGAATTAAAATAAATAGATATACCAGCATCGGTTGAATGCGGCAGAACGTTGTGTGTTTGCAGTGGAAGGAATTGTTGGCGCCGGAGGTGTGGTGGGTTGCGACAGAACGCAATGTGTTCCGGCGTTGAAGTAGGAGAGGGGACCAAGATCTTTCAGCGAGAAGCGAGTGGCTAGTTTGCGGAGTAGGTGATTAACAGAGGTGGAAGTACTTCCAGTGATGATGATATCATCGACGTAGACGAGAACCAGGAGAGTGGTGTCACCATGATGGGTGATGAATAAAGACGCATCAGATTGAGAGGATTGAAAGCCTTGATGAAGGAGGAATGTTTTGAGTTCGGTGTACCAGGCACGGGGAGCTTGACGTAAACCGTAAAAAGCTTTGTTAAGACGAGATCATCAGCATCTATGGGCTTGCCTAGTTCGGCAAGGAGGTCCGCCGTGGCTACCATTGATTGGATGTAGTCGGACACCGATTGCGCACCCTGAACCGTAGAGCGAAGGTGGACCTTGAGTTGATTAACCCGACCTTTGGACGGGTTGGGTAGGTTTAAGCAAGGATATCCCACGTTTGCTTGGCAGTTTTGGCACGGGTGATGAGCGGAGCCACGGTTGGTGTAAGAGTGCCCACGAGTGCGCCAAAGAGGAGCCGGTCCTGACAAAGCCAAGCGGTGTAGTCAGGATTGGATGCGCCGGTAGCAAGAGTGGGGGCGGGCTCTTGAAGAGTGCCATCGATAAAACGAAGGAGATCGTAACCGGTTAGGATAGCAGTAACTTGGATTTTCCATGGGTGGGTGGTTCGGTTTACTCGAATAACTAAATTTTATATAGAAAATATTGACTAATTCGGTTCTTTTTTATAGTTTGGTTGCTTTTATAATTAGGTTCCTTCTAAAAATTTGGTTCTTTTTTTATAATTCGTTCTTTATAATTAGGTTCTTTTTTATAGTTCGGTTATTATTGAAAACTAAATTAAAGATTTCAGTTTTTGGTTCGGTTTCGGTTCCAGATTCTCGGTTATTTCGGTTCTCAAACTGAAATTCTATTATTCATGTAGAACTGAAAATATTGAAAACCGAACTATTTTTCCTAATTCAGTTTTCAGGTTGCACTGAATAACCGAATGCTGACCCCTAGTTTCGATAGTAATAGCGGATCCACTAGTTAGATAAAAATAGGAATGGCGCTCCCTCCATCGTCGAGGGCTCCGCTTTTCCTTCCCGACAGCCTTGCATGTCGGTCTTCTAGTGTCCAAGCGTATTGGTTTCGACCTCGTTTCGCTCTCATACTCATCCCTCTTCGTTGGTAATAATTTGGATTGATTTCATCTACGGAGCTCTTTCTGACTCTCTTGCGAAGCTATTTGATGACTTCTTCTACTTTTGACTCCTCTGTGGCGTTGTCCTCATGAGCATCATCTCGGTCAACTACAGGGCCCTGGGAGAACAGACCAACATCCGCTAGATTAGAGAGGTAATACGATCTGAATCTCTAGCCACTTTCTTTCTCTGCGAAACCAAACGCTCTCGAAAGGAATTGTTCCGTTTTAGCAAAAGATTAGGGGGCTACTTTTCTTTTGTGGTTGATTCTATTGGCCGAAGTGGAGGAATTACTTTGTTTTTGCGTGAATGTATTGATCTTTGAATCAGCACTTACACTAATCATCACATTGATTCTTGGATCGCATCTGTCTTGACTCGGGCTGGAGGTGTTCAAGTCTTTATGGGTGGCCACCAGCTTCAGATAAATGGAGAACATGGAGCCTCCTTCACCATATCCATGATGTTTCCCAACTGCCTTGGCTGGTATTTGATGATTTCAATGAAATTATGTTCAGTTATGAGCAACATGGATGAGAGACAGGAGCATGGCCGCTATGTGTCGTTTTTACAATTGTTTGAGTCATTGTCAGCTTGAGGATTTGGATTTCAGTGGAGATATTCAAACTTTCACTAATAAGCAGTTGAATTCCCACAACACCAGATCCAGGCTTGATATGTTCTTTGCGAATCAGGGTTGGATACATATGTTCCCGCATGGGCGAAACGTTCATCTCCCATGGGGTATTTCTGACCACACACCAATCAAGCTCATCATACAACCAATGCGCATAAAAGGTGGTTGCTCATTCTGGTTTGTTAACGAATGGGCGAAGAAGGATGAATGTCGCACCATTGTGTCAAATGCTTGGAACGATAGGATGAATGTGGACTGTTTTGTTGATAGGGCAGCCCGATGTGGTCAGGCTCTTCAATCCTGGGGAGGATGGGAATCTTGACGGCACCTGCTCCATATTGAGGAGGTCAAAGCTGAGATCAACTAAGTCGCGTCTGGCTCGACGTCAATCTTGGTCCTTAACCAATGGAACTCGCTGAACCATGAGCTTGATTCTCTCATGTTAAGTGAGGAAGCTAGATGGGCTCAGCGGGCGCATTGTAAATGGTTACGGGAGGTGTAACACCCCATATGGGCAACTATCCAACAACCTAGCTCCCAAGCCATCCGGGCTTGAAAACTAGCCACTTTAGGCCCTCAATCCTCACTTGGGCTGAAAAGTGGAAGGCCTGTTGTTGTAGTCAACACATATGTATCCTTATAAACCACTCACATTACAACTCTATCCCGATGTGGGATGGGGGTATTACATACTCCCCCACTCAAAGAACGCGACGTCCTCGTCGCAAGCCTAACATCCAAGTCCCATGGACCTCCTCGGTAGGTGTCGGGTAGCTCATCCCGGCACGGTCCCGAGTCAGCTCTGATACCATTTGTAACACCCCATATGGACAACTGCCCAACAACCTAGCTCCCAAGCCATCCGGGCTTGAAAACTAGCCACTTTAGGCCCTCAATCCTCACTTGGGCTGAAAAGTGGAAGGCCTGTTGTTGTAGTCAACACATATGTATCCTTATAAACCACTTACATTACAACTCATATCCTGATGTGGGATGGGGGTATTACAAGAGGGTGGTCGAAACACAACCCTCTTCTTCATATGTGTTTAATCTAGGAAAAGGAAGAAGTTCATTTTTGAACTCACCAATGTAGATGGGAACCGTGTGTCTGAATGGGAAATGGAAGAAGAGGTTGCTAGGAACTATTTTGAAGGGCTTTTTCAATCTTCCATTCCTTCACTTCCTCACAGGTTACCTGTGTTGAAAATAGGATCTAGTCGATAAGCAGGATGCTCTAAGGGCGCCCTTCTCACGAGATAAAGTAGTTTGTGCCCCAAAACAAATGCATCCTATAAGGCTCTGGAGCCAGATGATATTAATGGTTTCTTCATCAATTTTTTTTGGGACATTGTTGGTATGAACTTCATGAACACAACTCTTCAGGTTCTAAACTCAGATTTCAAGCCCTCAGGCCTCAACCTTATGTCTATTGTCCTGATCTCTAAGAAAATTGGAGCCAATGATATGGCAGATTTTCCCCCATCTCTCTTTGTAATACCCTCTACCGGATCATTTTGAAATTCCTTATTAACAGAATCAAAAGCATGATGGAATTGGTTATTTCTAATGACCAAGGTTCTTTTATCCCGGAAAGGCTCATCTTTCATAACATTGTGATTTCCAGTCAGTTTACTCACATGATGAGATTCTCAAAAGGAACGAGCCACAGGATTTTGCTCTGAAGCTTGATATGGCAAAAGCCTTTGACAGGTGAAATTGACTTTTATCGTTGACACACTCAGAAGATGAACGTTGGATTACACTTGTTGAAAAATGTATTATCTCTGCCTCGTTTTCTATTCTTATTAATGGGTATCCTGGACACATTTTCTTCCCGGGAAGAGGTCTTCGTCAGGGTGACCCCCTCTCTCACCCATCCTGTTTGCTTGTTGCATGGAAGTTTTATCATCTAACCTCGGAGCAACTAATGTCTTGGGGCTGACCCGTGATATCTCTCGTCGTGGGCTAGGCTTTGATTTCACAAGCTTGTTTTTTAAGATGATTGTACTGTTTTCGGTTGGGTTATCATTCTTGACGCTAAACGTATTCTTGACCTCAATAATGACTTCAGACTCGCTTCTGGCCAAAGTGTGAATACATCCAAATCAGCATTGATGTTCTCTCATGGTCTTGCTGTATAGACTTGTTCTCGGATTTCTTCTATATTAGGAGTCAATGGAGTTCCTGATCTCGGCTTCTATTTATTTGGACTTCCCAAGTAAAGTGGGTAGACACAGAAGACCATTCTTCAATTACATTTGTGATCTTGTGCTGAAGAGAATATAGTCTTGGGAGAGGTCACTCTCTCAGGTGGGGCGGGGAATTCTTATAAAATTGGTTATGCATGCCATTCCATCCTATGTTATGGGTGTAATTCGGCTCTCGTACTATCCCATTAAGGAGATCCAATCGTTGATCAAGAAGTTCTGGTGGGGTGGCTCCATTTTCCGTCAAAGGCATTAGTTGGTTTAAAATGGTTAGTTTTGTGCACAAAATTTGACGAAGGATGCCTTGGCTTTCAGGAACTCCGCACTTTTAATGATATGCTATTCTACCCAGAAAACGTTGGTACATCATGAAGCACCCTGATCTTCTTGTCTATTATCTCTTAAAAGCAGATACTTTGCTATTTGCCATCTTCTAGATTTGCACATGGGATACAGACCAAGTCTAGTTTGGTGATCCTTTTGGAGTGCACTTTATCTTATCCGATATGGCACTCGCAAGTTGATTGGTGACAACCTCTTCACCCACATCCTGGATGGCTGGCTTCTTGAGAAGGAGAGTGGACAACCTTGGGATTAGTTTCTTCCACCACATATCCGTGATGAAGGTAAAATCTCTTGGCTGATTCATCTGAGTGGTCAGGAATGGTATGAAAGTAGGGTGAGGGAATGGTTCCACCCTCGGGATGCCAACCTCATCCTTGGGACCGTTCTCCCCTCTACACCCCAAACAGATGCATGGATTTGGGGTAATTGTAGAGATGGTCTTTTTTCTTTCAAGTAGGCTTATCACGTGGCCCGCTTCCTCAAGCCCTCCTCTGAGGCTCCTCTTCCTCGGAGAGTTTGATTAGGCGGGGAATGAGAAGAATCAAGAACTTTCATCTTCTGCAAAGAGTCACACTTTGTGCTTGGAAGACCTTACATGGCATTCTCCTATGTAAAACTATTATTTCATACATATGCAGGAAACCCTATGAGGGAGGCTGCCCCACATGTGGTAGCCAACAACACATCACTCATGCCTTTCTTACCTACCTTCTTGTGTGCCATTGGTGGGAGTATGAAAACCTGGACATGCCACGATGATGTCTTGTGATGACGCATTCAGGGATTGGTTCCTTCACTCCTGCCTTCACAACGATCTTGGAGCTACCAAGAAACTGGTCCAATTTCTCTCGAAATTATGGTTTAATAGGTGCCAAATCAAGCACAGTTCAATTGTTGTCTTTGATCAGGGAATGGACCAAGCCATATCCTTTCTTGAAGCCTCCTCAGTTATCTATTTACCTGTCGCCTAGCCGAATTCTCCCCACTTCTCACCCCCTTGTTCCTTGAACATCTTTGTTGATGGAAGTTCAACAAACCTCCATTCAGGAATAGAAGCCATCTGCAGAGAATCAGTGGGCACTATCCAGGGTAGTTTGATAGTGTAATTACCCCATCCTACATCGGGATATGAATGGTGATATAAATGGTTTATAAGGATACATATGGGTTGACTACAATAGTAAGGTCTTCCACTTTTAAGACCAAGTGAGGATAAAGGGCTTGGGGCTAGTTTTCAAGCATGGATGGCTTGGGAGCTAGGTTGTTGGGCAGTTATCCATATGGGGTGTTACAAATGGTATCAGAGCCGACTTAGAACCATGTCAGTATGAACTACCCGACACCTACTAAGGAGGTCCTTGGGTACTTCGATGCTAGGTTTGTAACGAGAACATCACATTTTTTTAGTGGGGAAGTAAGTAATACCCTCATCCCACATCGGGATATGAATGGTGATATGAGTGGTTTATAAGGATACATATGGGTTGACTACAACAAAAAGGTCTTCCATTTTTAAGACCAAGTGAGAACAAACAACTTGAAGGGGCTATTTTTCAAACCCGGATGGCTTGGGAGCTAGGGCTGTTACAGATAGACTACCTTGCTGCATCACAAGCGCCTCAAGTTGATGAAGATTAGGCAACTGTTCTTGGACTTGAAGTAGCTTAGGAACTGAGTGCTAGTTCTGTGTAGGCCCATTTTGATTGTCTCTCTAATATAATGTTTCTAAAGTGTGGGGATCTAATTAGACCCGATGTGGAGACAAATCTCAAGAAAACACTCAACATATCCTCGAACTTTCAATCATGCTTTTGGTTCTATGTTCTAAAAGACTGCAATGTTAATGTTCATAATTTAGCTCATCTAGGCATAAATAATACCTTTGTTGGTACTGGGTGGGAGAAATCCCAAGTTATATTCTTAATTTCGTATCCTATCTTATACTATTGTCTTAAAAAAAAAAAGTGTCGCAATAGTAAAGTATGGGATGCACATCAAGAAAAATTAGTTTTTTTTGGGCTATAGTGTTCGTTATTGTGATATTTGTAAACTAAACTCCACTGTACAAATTAGGGGTGTCAAAATCGGGTTTTGGGTCGGGTTGAGCTCCACCCGAACCCGACCCGAAAATGGTTTAGGTCAACCCGAACCCGACCCGAACCCGGAGCGGGTTATATTTCTTCAACCCGAACCCGCAGCGGGTCGACCCGAACCCGACCCGTTTTTTTAAATATATTTTATTTTAAAAAATTGGATTATTTAATAATAAATATAATACTTTAATATTAATTAATTATTATGTATTATAATTAATCATAATTTGTTGATTAAATGTTTATTTTAGTCATAAATTAATCATTAAACACTAATTTAATCATTAAATATAACATATTTTCTATCTTTAACTAATTATTTTTTTGGGTTACAGGTTACGGGTTGGCGGTTTCAACGACCCAACCCGAACCCGACCCGAAAATTATTTCGGGTCAAAAATCTCAACCTGAACCCGGATTTTTACGGGTCGGTTTCGGGTCGGGTTTCGGGTTCGGATCAAGATTGACATCCCTAGGTACAATCCTTCACCGAACACAACCAAATCATCTAAACACAACCATAAAAATAGATAAATCCTTACAACCTTAAAAATAGCGATCATGATTTTGCTATCATACAAAGTCTAATAATTTTATAAAAATAACTTCTTTTACAAACTTTGAATTTTGAAAATCGAGAAGGATAGATAGAGCTATGGTTGGTTGACAAAGAAAAAAGAACATATAAAGGGAACTTTTATAAGAGAAAAATAAATGGTAAATTATATTAACAACATCGAAAGCCTTGATAAAACCTTATTTTTAATATTAATTAACAGTAACAACTATCTAAAACTCTGAATAACATTATAATATCTGATTTTGAATCCACAGGTCTAGAATGAGGCAAATTAGAGGTTGCGGCGTGCCCGTATACAGTACGGTGCGGGAGAAGATGTGGTAATCCCAGTCAGTGTTAACTGGATTGCTTATGTGTCATATAAGTGATGATAAAACTTTGAATGATTCTAATTTTTAAAATATAAGTCTAAAATTTTAAAAAAATTATATCACTGTTCAATAAAATTCAAGCTCTTTAAAACAAGACCAGTTGTGAATATGTTTTAACAACTTTGAAAAATAATTATTTTTACTTGTTATGTTTTGATTCATTAGTTTTGATATTATGATCCATTAAAATTGTTATTATGTTTCATTAACTAATAAGTGGTGAATTAGATAATAAACTTCGAACCTGATAAAAATCATTATTGTTTTGTAGTGTATTATTGTTGTATGGTGTATTTTAAGCCTTATATGGTGAATCATGTATTTTTAATAGATACCAAATATTATTTTGTGGTGTATTATTCTGTAAATTTTTTTATTCTAATGTGTTTGCGGTGATACACTAAAACGATGATATGATTCATTAAATTTGATATTAATTAATAAGTGATGAATTAGATAACAAACTCTAAAACTGATAAAAATCATCATTGTTTTGTAGTGTATTATTATTGTTATATGGTGTATTTTAAACCTTATATGATGAATCACGTATTTTTCATACATATTAAATATTATTTGGTGTTGTATTATTGTGTACAAATTTTTATTCTTATATGTTTGTGATGATACACTAAAATGAAGATATGATTTATTAATTTTGATATTATGATTCATTAAAAGTGATATTATGATACAATAAAATGATGTTTGAATCATAAGTCAAATTGATATATATGGATATATACATGTAATTAATATAAATTTATAAAGTTCTCAAAACATATTCATGTCTGGTCATGTTTTAGAGCTTGAATTTAGATGAACAATGGTATATTTTTTTGTATTTTAGACTTATATATTAAAAGGCGTCAACAGTTGACTGGACTACTGACTGGATGTCAACTCAAACAGCCGCACATTTACTATATGCAGGCGTCCTGCACCATCGTTAGTCTGCTAGAATGATAGGTCAGAAACAATGGTAGAGAGTAGGTATGATGTTACTTTATGAATGTTTGTTGCCGGTTGCCACGTTTGTGGTCTCTCCAATGGCCCTATTTATTAAAAAAATTATAACTAAATAAATTCTCTTTTAGCTTGGCAACATAACTAAATAATAAAATAAGCAACTCAAAACCCTGACTAGGATAGTTGAGTTGGTGGATGATGGAATAGGAGAGTAAAAGGTCCCGAGTTTGAATCTTCCGAATCCACATCTTACACCTTCTCGGATGACAAGCTCAATAATTTGTTGTATAACATTTGTAACAAACTTTAATGAACAACCCTTGTTTTTATATGTAATACTAATTAATTAATTAAAACGTAAAATAATTAAATACTTATTCATACCAACATATTTTGTGGGGTATTTTATGTGATATTGATATTAAATGAGGACATTGTAACTAAAATTTGTTTTCACAATTCTGCAATTGCGATTGAGTGTGAATTTCATAGTATCATAACGATAATATAGTTTTGACTTCACACTGGTGTGATGGGATTGAGTTCGTTTTCCAGGATCCCCCGTCCATTTTGCTTTCTGGTGCATATTAACAATTTGGGCTAAACTAGAGAAATGGTTGGATGACTAGAATTGAAATTATGATTGTGTTCGGTTTAACGTGTACGAGTTTTCTAATGGGCGGTAGTTGGTTCGTCCACAATGAATTAGGTATCCTATAAGGTCTCTGTGCAATTGTGATTTACCCCTCCACATAGTCCGGACAGGGTTGTGAGGTGCCCCTGGTGAGCGTATTCATGTTTTGCTAAGAGTTTTCTAAAACCTCAAAAAATGTTTTAAAGGGTAAAACATAGTGATTTATTCGACATCGTGTTTTTTAGAGGTTTTTTTTTTGTGTTTTTTAATGATCATAGTTTTGTGGGGTAAGAGAAACAACTCACTAAAGATAAGTAGTTTAATTGAAGATATTAGAGTTGGGCAAATTCGATGCCACAGGCCACCCACACTGAGTTAGGAGTGGGACAGTGATTTAGCAGCTCCAGTCAGCGGACTATTTTACTGACCGGGTCTTTTTACTATATTAATTTTAAATGGTTATAACTTTTAACATATAAGTCCAAAATGAAAAAAAATTATACCATTGTTCACCTAAATTCAAGCTCTTCAAAACAAGACCAGTCACGGTAGACCTGGCAAAAGTGACCCGAACCAGAAAAACTGACCCTATCTAACCTGATCCGAACCCGAATTTAAACCAAATGATATGACCCAAAATGTGACCCGAAAATCCGAACCGAACCAAACCAAAACCGAATCAAACCAAAATTTGATATACCCGAATCCACCCGAACTGAATTCACCCGAACCGAATTGACCCATCCGAATTCACCCAAACCACACATAAAACTAGAAAAACTTCCATTATACTTATGTTTATTATTGGCATGTACGAACGCATAATTTCCACGAACTGGGACTAAAATAAGGAATGTTTTCATTCCATTTTTACAATTCTTGCCATCTTTTGTCATGTCCAAGAAAATTGGTTTAAATGTTGATGAAGTTTTAATTATATAACGTATAAACTTTTTAGTTAAGGAATATACTAACCATGATTGGTGTATAGATGTTAAAGAATAAAGATTACAAAACTAACACCTTTCTTAAATAAAGATTACAAAACCAAGCTTAGGAATGGTTTGAACGTGTATGTGTATATATCATCACATCACTACTTAGGTTTCTTATTAATATCACAAAAGAATAAAGATTACAAAACTTACATCTCACTAAAATATATTTGTATGTATAATTATATTAAATAAGGGTTAAAAATGACAAAATAAGAAGATAAAACGACAACCCCTGCCTGGGAGCGATAAGCTACTGGAGGACGTTCGCACGAGGCGCGCACGCAAGACGGTGATAGGCGGCGCACACACAACATGAAGCCACTGGGCAAGGTTATGACGGGCGCATAAGGGCACAGAGGTGGTGATGGATTAGCATGGACTGGCTCGCTCGCTCGAGATGACGGGCGTTGACGTTGGACACGTGTGGGGTGTGACGGGCGTGGGATGGTGGGAGGTACAGGCACAGCATCAGGCGTGCGGGGGGGGGGGGGGGGTAGACTGGGCGTCGAGTGCCGAATATTGACCACTAATTCACCAATTTTAAAATCTATACTTGGTCGATACAATTAATAAATCTAGTTAAAAATTAATATTAAAAATATTGTCATCCAATTTGTTATGTATAACCAACCAATACACAATAGCAATCTTCATCAAGAGTAACACTATATTAAGAGAATTTGGATCCAAATATGAAAATCAATACAAGTTACAATGATTGCTTAAATTTGTACTTTAAAATTTTTGTCAATTAAGCATAATGGTAAGTCACCCGAATTTGACCCATAACCCAAAAAAACTAAAAAATGCAAAGGCTAACCCGAACCGAAAGCACCCGAACCCGAAATCAACCAAATCGAAGTCACTGAATCTAATTTTAACCAAATAACCCGACCCGATCCGAACCGAACCGAATAGTGAATATCTACAAATTGACCCAAACCGAACCGAACCGAACCCGAATCGAGTGACCTGAATTGCCAGGTCTAATCACGGATATGTTTTGACATCTTAAAAAAAATTACACGTATACATTGATACACTAAAATGATAATACGATTCATTAATTTTGTATTATGATTCATTAAAATTGATATTATGATTCATTAACTAATAAGTGGTGAATTAGATTACGCTCATTAATTACGCTCAGTCGTGTTTTCACTTCGCACAGTCGGAAAATGACCATTTTGCCCCTGCTTTAATATCTTTCAGAAATTACTATATTTACCCACAATTTATGACATATTACGAGGTGACCCCAAATTTCATTACGCACAGTCGGAATTCCAATACGCTCAGTTATAAAATGACCAATTTAGAGGCTAATATAGGCAAAATTTATTAAAAGCGGTTCGAAAAAAGCAAAGAAGGATTCCGAAGTACTTATATAAGTAAAAAAAATTTCATAAAAATTATCAGAAAAGTATACCATGACAAAGTAGACGAAAAGACGAACGTGTCGGCGCAAGCGGATCAAAAAAGAGCTATAACGAAGAAGATATGACAAATTTAAGACCAGAACCCGGTGCAGGCACCCGTAAGGAAGGGCCGGCGCCGGCGCCGGTAAAGAGTGACGCGCGCCCGCGTGCGGTCTTCTTTACCGCGCCGGCGCCGGCTCTTCCTTATCAGCGCTGGCGCCGGTTCCATCTTAAAATTGCCATATCTTTTTCGTTATAGCTCCGTTTTTTTATCCGTTTGCGCCGACGCGTTCGTATTTTCGTCTACTTTATCATGGTATACTTTGCTGATAATTTTTCTGATATATGTATTATTTATTCTTAAGCACAACATTAACTATCATCGACGTCTTGTTCGAAATTGCCTATCAACCACTAATTACATGTCCGTTGAAGAAGAATCTATTTGAAATTCATTGAACGTTTCTATCATTTCCACCACCAATTTCACGTCCATTGACGAAGAATCTATTTGAAACTATCAAAATTTCCTATCAATATCAATATTAACTATCATTATCGACATTAACTATCATTGACTTCTTATTCGATAGTTAAACGAAGCAGGGCTGAGGCGGACCGTAGGGAACACAATGCACGCTACAGGGGTAGTACGAGGAGACGATGTCTCCCGACTTGATTAGTGCAAACACATACTTGATTATGCAAACACATTTGGATTTCATGTACTCGTAGTCAACAGAATTGTTAATTGTTCTAGGATTTAAAATGAAGCATGTGTCGAATAAGTTGTAACATTATGAAAAATGACGTGTGAACAATGTTGTTTGAAAATGACACTCTGAAATAGAATTGCTTTTGAAGTCCTGAAAATATGTTACAAAGATGTATATATTTTCACTTGTTATAAAAAAAAATTTAGGAGCAATCTCCGACGACAAACCGATCTCGCTTTTGAAGTATTAAAAATATATTTCAAAGATGTATACAATTTCATTTGTAAAAAAAACATCTTTTTGAGCAATCTCCGACGACAAACCGATCTCGTTGTTCTTAAAAGAATTCACTAAATAGAATCCACGAGAATCATGATACACTAAAACCTAGACTAATTCCTAACGCCATTGTTCATCCTCTCACTTCTTCTGTCAAAATGTATCAGATTTCTTCTTTCCTCTACCATGTACCCCCCAATTAGGGTTTTCGTGTTTAGTCATTTGAATTGGTAATTGTTCTGAGATTTAAAATGATGCGTGTGTCGAATAAGTTGTACCATTTACCCTCCAATTAGGGTTTTCATGTTAGTCATTTAAGGATTGTGGAATGCATTTCGGGCATCAGTTGTCGAAATGAATTAATTAGTGGAATCGGTGGAAATGATAGACAATGTTAGTGTATATGGAAAATCCCTGCTGTTTAAAACTAAAAAAATCGACATTTACTGCACACTTTGAAGTCTTGATCTTCTTAGTCTTTCCTCATCGCTCTTGCATCTAGTAGAAGATCGTCAATATGAAGTATTTCATGTTTGTTGTCATCATTTACTGCACACTTTAAAGTCTTGATCTTCTTTAGTCTTTCCTCATCGCTCTTGCAGTCTAGTAGAAGATCGTCAATAGAACTTTGTTTTGAGCAATCTCCGACGACAAACCGATTCTCGCTTTTGAAGTATTGAAAAAAAAATGTTCAAAAGATGACATTTTTTTGAGCAATCTTGATGACAAACCGATCTCGCTTTTGAAGTATGAAAAATATGTTTCAAAGATGTATACATTTTCATTTGTTATTAAAAAACATTTTTTGAGCAATTTCTAACGACAAACCGATCTCGCTTTGAAGTATTGAAAATAGTTTCAAAGATGTTTCAGAGATGTATACATTTTCATTTGTATAAAAAACACATTTTTTGAGCAATCTCCGACGACAAAACCGATCTCGCTTTTGAAGTATTGAAAATATGTTTCAAAGATGACATTTTTTGAGCAATCTCTGACGACAAACCGATCTCGCTTTTGAAGTATTGAAAATATGTTTCAAAGATGTATACATTTTCATTTGTTATAAAAAAATAACATTTTATGAGCAATTTCTGACGACAAACCGATCTTGCTTTTGAAGTATTGAAAAGATGTTTCAAAGATGTATACATTTCATTTGTTAAAAAACAAATTTTTTGAGCAATCTCCGACGACAAACCGATCTCGCTTTTGAAGTATTGAAAATATGTTTCAAAGATGACATTCTTTGAGCAATCTCCACGACAAACCGATCTCGCTTTTGAAGTATTGAAAATAAGTTTCAACGATGACATTTTTTGAGCAATTTTCTGACGACAAACCGATCTCGCTTTTAAAGTATTGAAAATATGTTTCAAAGATGACATTATTTGAGCAATCTCCGATGACAAACCGATCTCACTTATGAAGTATTGAAAATATGTTTCAAAGATGTATACATTTTCATTTTGTTATAAAAAAATATTTTTTGAGTAATTTCTGACGACAAACCGATCTCGCTTTTGAAGTATTGAAAATATGTTTCAAAGATGTTTCAAAGATGTATACATTTTCATTTGTTATAAAAAACACATTTTTTGAGCAATTTCTGACGACAAACCAATCTCGCTTTTGAAGTACTGAAAATATGTTTCAAAGATGAGATTCTTTGAGCAATCTCCGATGACAAACCGATCTCGCTTTTGAAGTATTGAAAATATGTTTCAACGATGACATTTTTTGAGCAATTTCTGAAGACAAACCGATCTCGCTTTTAAAGTATTGAAAATATGTTTCAAAGATGACATTCTTTGAGCAATCTCCGACGACAAACCGACCCCGCTTTTGAAGTATTAAAATATGTTTCAAAGATGTATACATTTTCATTTGTTATAAAAAAGTATATTTTTGAGCAATTTTTTGACGATAAACCGATCTCGCTTTTGAAGTATTGAAAATATGTTTCAAAGATGTTTACATTTTCATTTGTTATAAAAAACACATTTTTGAGCAATTTTTGACGACAAACCGATCTCGCTTTTGAAGTACTAAAAATATGTTTCAAAGATGACATTCTTTGAGCAATCTCCGACGACAAACCGATCTCGCTTTTGAAGTATTGAAAATATGTTTCAACGATGACATTTTTTGAGCAATTTTGATGATTGTCAAATAAATTCTTCTTTAATGGACATGAATTTAGTGGAATTGATAGGTAAGTTCGAACAAGACATCGATGATAGTTAATGTCGATACATCTAACTATTTAGATTGGTGTCCAATTCATCTGTTAATTAGAATAGAACATGCTTGATTATTTTACTATGGAATAAGAAGTTAATGATAGTTAATATTGATATTGATAGGAAATTTTGATAATTTCAAATAGATTATTCGTCAATGGATGTGAAATGGTGGAAATGATGAGAAACGTTCAATGAATTTCAAATAGATTCTCCTTCAACGGACATGTATTAGTGTGGTTGATAGGCAATTTCGAACAAGACATCGATGATAGTTAATGTTGTGCTTAAGAAGAAATAATACATATATCAGAAAAATTATCAGCAAAGTATACCATGACAAAGTAGACGAAAAGACGAACATGTCGGTGTAAACGGATCAAAAAACGGAGCTATAACGAAGAAGATATGACAAATTTAAGACCGGAACCCGGCGCAGGCGCCCGTAAGGAAGGGCCGGCGCCGGTAAAGAGTGACGCGCGCCCGCGCGCGGTCCTCTTTACCGGCGCCGGCGCCGGCTCTTCCTTATCGGCGCTGACGCCAAGTTCCGGTCTTAAAATTGTCATCTTCTTCGTTATAGCTCCATTTTTCGATCCGTTTACGCCGACGTGTTCGTCTTTCGTCTACTTTGTCATGGTATAACTTTGCTGATAATTTTTATGATATATGTTTTTACTTATATAAGGACTTCGTAATCCTTCTTTGCTTTTTTCGAACCGCTTTAATAAATTTTGCCTACATTAGCTCCTACATTGGTCATTTTCTGACTGAGCGTATTGGAATTCCGACTGCGCGTAATGAAATTTGGGGTCACCTCGTAATATGTTATAAATTGTGGTTAAATATTGTAATTTATGAAAGATATTAAAGCAGGGGCAAGATCGTAAAGTTTTTTAAAATTCCGACTGTGCGAAGTGAAAATACGACTGAGCGTACGAGTTCAGTTGTTTTGTAGTGTATATTATTGTTGTATGACGTATTTTAAGCATTATACGGTGAATCATGTATTTTTCATAAATACCAATATTATTTGTGTGTATTATTGTGTAAAAAAGTTTATTCTTATATGTTTATAATACACTAAAATGATGTTATGTTTTTACAATGATACACTAAAATGATGTTATGAATTATAAGTCTCATTGATATATATGGATATATACATGTAATTAATATAAAATTTTAAATTTCTCAAAACATATCCATAACTGGTCTTGTTTTGAAGAGCTTGAATTTAGATGACAATTGTATAATTTTTTTACATTATGGACTTATAATTTTAAAATTACAACAAATTGAAGTAATATAATGAAAAAACAGTCCATTAAGTAGCTGACTAGACTGCCAACTTATCTCTGCCATAGCAAGTATCACGCGGGCCTGCACAATCTACACGCTGTAAGAGTTGTTAATTTAACCTTATCCTCAGCAATGGTATTGGTTGCGAGTATGGTGGTAAGGTCCCTAATTTAGGTTCTATTTTGTTAGTCTTTTTAATAACATTTATAACTAGTTTTTGGCAGATAGTAGTAATTTATGTGGTGTTATATTTGGTTTCTGGGCAGGTCTAGTCCTTGTGACAAGAACCACGTGCTCATTCACATTTAGACTCATTCTATTATAAAGTTGAAATTGATAGCAGTTGTCAGTAGAAAAATTAGAGAGAAAAAAAAAAAGAAAATATTTTAAAAAATTGATATAATAATTTATTTATGTAACATATAGAAAAAATTGTTATAACATTGAGAGAATAAGAGAGAGGGTAGTAGACAATGTTGATTGTAATATGCTCACTCCATTTTATTCTATTGTGTCTTTATATAGTACATAATACTAACCGTTACTAAACCATTGAGTGGTAGGAATACAAAATATCAAAGGACTTCTAACGAAGAGTTTTTGGAGGTTATGAGAGTTACACAAACGAAAGGTCTAAGGTAGACCAAAGGATGATTGGATGTACATCCACTAATTATATTATTTATAAACATCCCCCTTCGATGTACATCCTACTGCCTCGTTAAAAACCTTGCCAAGAAAAGCCCATTGGGATAAAAACCATGGTCAAGGAAAAAAGAGTAAAGTTAAAATGTATGTCTTCCCTCAATTTAACAGAATGTCTCTTCAATGTCGTACCGATATCATGAGCGAGCTTCTTAAAACTCTTATAGGAAGTGATTTGGTGAATAAATCAGCTAGATTCTCAGGGGGCTGAATCTTGCGAACATCAAGAATACCCTTGGTTTGAAGCTGATGGGTTGAGAAGAATTTTGGTCATATATGCTTCATTCGATACACCTTGATGCATCCTTCCCTTATTAGTGCGTAATATAGACAACATTATCTTCATATATTATTGTTGGCGTCTCTAGATCAAGCTGAAAACCATAAGAACTTAATAGATGATAGATGACTGATTTGAACCATGCAGATCCTCTTCACACTTCTTATAACACAATCAATTTGGCATGATCTGATGAAGTTGTCATTGTAGTCTGCATCATTCAACAACACCATGAAATGGTAGTTCCACCATATATATCATAACACCCCTCTTCGTACAGAAAACTCATGATAGAATCCTCATTAAAAACTTTGCTCAGGAAACCCTGTGGTGCAAAACCAAACAAAGAAAAAACATAACCACATAAAGATTCTCCCCTGAATTTGACATATATGAATGTATGCTAACATTCATTCCATAAATATGTCATCAATCATCATCATTTTAACATTGATGAAAAGGGAGAATAATGGTGATTTATGTTTACTAAGAATCATCACCTTACCGGATGGTAAGTCTTATATCACCCATTAAATCATTCACAAGTATAACATATATAGTGGATTCTTGACCCGAGCCTCACACATTTTTCTATCATATAAAGGATGATACCTTTGTCTGATCCACTTTGCTTCCAAGGCTATTTGATATTCGAAAAAAAGAGTATCCATTACTAGTCATGTATTATCAACATGACTTTACAAAACTCATATATATGAGACTAGTGTAGACAAATTATATAGTCTCAAGTATTTGAACTTTATACCCACATATATGCCCTCTTAGAGGCTTATGCCATACCCTTGGCTCATTTGATATATCGATATATATAATTTTATGAGTTGTGACTTGATACCATTGATCATATAAAACATAAGGCCTTTAGAGAAAATCAATCTTAAGATTTTCCTCGAATACCATTTCCCGGGATTTCATATGTTCACATTACGCTCTCTTTGAGAGTTTAGATCCTCTTTAAAGGGATACACATAATTTAACACGATGTACTATTTATCATTAACTTTCTTTTGAAAGTTTATAGCTCAGTTTCCAAGGGCTAGACTTCTTTTAAGGGTCTATTATTTTCCACCAAAGTTCATAGCTTCTTTTTCAAGGGCTCGACACCGTTTTCTAGGGTCTACTATCTTCCACCTTTATGATATTAAAGCTCCTTTATCCACTAGGAAGAACGCGTTCATTTCTCATATCAGGGTGGATTATAACATCTCATATGTACAACTCTGGTGCATTTCATGCTAGCATCAGCATTACACGCTTTGGCGTGTTTATGATTTGTCTTTATCAACTTTTGAAAGTCAAACTCTGTACTTCCTTTACTCTTGGAATATAACATTTTCACTTTTCCCTTTCGAGGGTTTGAACTCCTCTTTCGAGGGTTCAAATCCTGAAACTCCTAATTTCCCTTTTTCCTTTTTCGTCTATGTCATTTAAGCATATATCATCCCCCTTTCGAGAGACAGGACTCCTCTTTTGAGGGTCTGAACTCCTCTTTCGAGGGTTCAAATCTTTCCTCATATGTCTTTTCCTTTTGTGTCATTTTGGCATATTCGTCCCCCCTTTCAAAGGATTGAACTCCTCTTTCGAGGGTCCAAACTCCTCTTTCGAAGGTTCTTTGGATCCCAAGGGTCAACCACGCCTCCAGCGTACTTGGGATTCACTTGCCATTTGTTGATTTTCTCCCACGCTTCTAATCGAGCTGGAACATTCACAACTAGTATATATATGATCACGTTACTTTGTTCATATCTGTGAACGCATCAAGTAGTTACAACATTTTCCAAATGAATTATTCTTTGAAGCTCTAGTTCGTTTTACTTTGTCATGCATGAAATAATTCATAGTCCATTAACATTTGGTAAAGGACATTCATGTTAGAGACAACCGCTCATTAATTCTACCTCTTATAAATTCATAAGCATCTTGGACACTCATACTTCCCAGAAGCATGGTTGTAGCAACATTCAATATGTGCTTGCTTTTGTAATCTTACAACAACGAACAATTAGTTATACTCATAAGACTCTGTGCCAAATATCAAACCTTATATCATTCTCTTCCCCCCCAAAGTTCTGACTTATTAAGAGCTAAAGGAGTTCGTTATTCTCAACTTTCCTTTTTGTAACCCTTTTGATACTTTTAATGAGGGAGGTATAGACACAAACCCAATTGTCTAACTCATTTTTCCTTTTATTTTGCTCTACACAATTAATGACTTAATAAAGCCATTCATAGTGAGAGTATAAGTTACTCAATACCATTATTCTTTCAACTTTCTTATTATCCATCTTATTCTTAAAATCTCATGGATAATTTCATTATAGATAGATTTCTCTAAATCAATAGCTCAATGAATACAATACTTCATCTGACCATTATTGATGTATCAAACATCATATGTATCTCAAAGGTCCACATGGTAATTATTCCGCCCATAATCAATTCATGATATTTCATGGGGGTATAAAAATTTTCATCCCTTGCTTTTGAATTAATGGTGGCCATCGGGTCCGGTTCTACCCGGAACCGCGGTCCTACCCGGAACCGATTGGAACCGGAACCAGCCGGGAACCGGTGGGAACCGGAACCGGAAACCGAACCGCCGCCTCAGCGGTTCCGAATAAGAATACATGTTTTGAGATTCGGGCCCAAACTGGGCCCGGAACCGGAACCGCCTAGAACCGCCTGGAACCGCCGTCGGATTCGGAACCGAGAACCGGAACAGGAACCGGAACCGGTGGAACCGAAACCGGAACCGCCCCGGAACCGATTGAAGTTACCGTGCAATATTTTAGAATGTATTAGTAATTTAGTATTACTTTCTTTCCATGTAATCTATTTTTTAAGACTTACAAATTGACATCATGTAACATCTTAGTAGCTGTACTTTTTTCCTAATTAGGGTTTTCCCAATGGGTTTTTACCTAATAAGGTTTTAATAAGACAGTGAATCATATAATAAAATTCTCTTTGTCCTTATTTTTGTAAATTCAATAAAAATTCCTAATTCTTTGTTTCTTACACATTTAAGATTATAAACTTGAAGAAGAACCTATCTAGGAGTAAAGTGGATGAAAAGTGCAACATGTGTGCTCAAACGGATCTCAAATCGGAGCTAAACGAAGCAACTAAAGCCGATCGAATCTTTCCGGAACCGGTCGGAACCGGCCGGAACCGGTTTTTTTGACCGAATCCGAAGCGAATCCAGATTTTAGAACCGGAACCGGAACCGCCCAGACCGGTTCCGAATACGAATACACATTTTCTGGAATCGGAACCGGTGGAACCAGAACCGGAACCGGTGGAACCGGACCCGTGGCCACCATTATTTTGAATGATCTTGCTATGAACTATGTCACCCGAGTAAGAACCCGGAAGCTCTTGATAGTTTAGAAAAACTACTAGTGATCCAACACCACTTTTCTCACAGATGACGCATTTTTCTGTTTCATATATAATGAATATTTTATTGTACACTAACTGCACGTTAGTGACCCCCTTTTTCTTTTGGGCTTTATGGGATTCTCTGTTATATAAACCTATATAACTTGGCACATTTTGTGCTTGTTTCCCATCAATATGAGCATATTTTATTATTAAAAGTGCATTATTCAATGTTTATTCTTGTTCACTCAAGGAACATAATGATGATCTTACGAACATACCATATTTTATTTCTTTAGAGTACCATGAATAACCAATACCCAAAGCATGGTTATAAAATTTTCAAAATTCATGTACTCTAGTACATCTTTTGCACTTTATACACATGTATTAAGGATGACACCTTAACACTTTTTCATCAATAATGACATCATCTTAACGATATCCATCAGGGACATATGATGGCCCGCCATGATGTAAATTGTAAACATTTTCTTTTTTATACATGGTCCAACCATGTCCGGAAGTACAATAATCTATCATAGATTAAAACATCTTTTACATTTGATCTTTACAAGATAAAATGGTCATTTTCATAAGCTAATTCAAGCTTTTAGTTCCCATATCATCAATGATCTTATATATAGATCTTTCCAAAATCAATCTCAAGCTCGACTTCTTTCATAATTATGCATGATATACATTAGCATTTCAGAGCTTGGGTTGGAAATTCACTAGGAAACTCTTTAATTTTCCCATAGTAATCCTCAAATGTAACTCTCAATGGTTACTTGAGAGACCATGTAACTTATACCAAAGTTTCTTTGTATGGAGTTATCTTTAACTCTTCAAAATCTATCTAGCTCTCTAAGAGATTTTACAATTGGTAATCTTATACCAAATGTTGACCATTTTAAAACCATCCACCTCAAATGCAAAGTCATGCATGAGGGAAAACAATAATTTATCATTCTCAACCTTCAATGCAATTATCTTGCACGAGGAAGTATACAGATCTTATAACTCTCAACCTTGAGAGCATAAGTTGGCATGAGGGGAAATAGTACACTATAATTCTCAACCTCCAATGCTTGTATACAATCAAATAACATGATCCTTTTATTTTTCTTCCTCCAGTGCACTCATCTTGCACGAGGACATATACGGATCTTATAATCCTGAACCTCAAGTGCATTCAGTTTTTCATGAGAAAGTACTACGACCTTACCTCAAATGTTAGCGTCTTACACAAGGTAGCATAATCATTAACCTCAAGTGTACCATTATGCACGAGGTAATATTATAATTTACAATCTCCTTTTTAATGATTACAGAGAAGACTTCTTAACCTTTAATGCAACATCTTGCACAAGGTAATATCACCTTTTTTTTACTATCTCAAAAGGGATTGCCTCATAAACGGTAATTCAAACACATCCCTTTTTCTTACTATCTCAAAAGGGATTGCCTCATAAACGGTAATTCAAACCCATCCTTATGGCAATTATGTTTTTCAATCATAAAATAAAATTGAATGGAATGAATCTTACCATATTAGATGGTTCGCTTTTTAAAATGAAAGTATATAACGCCAAAAAAGTACCTTGAGAAAGTGATTATGCAAAAATCATTATGCCACAAAACATATAGTTCTTCAAAACTAAAACAATATATTTCATCGAAAATCTTGCTTCCCTTTTAATGTGGTATTTATTTTTGCTCAATTCTTCTTTTGTTCAATAATGAAAAGATCAACCCCGTATAATCTCATAAAAAACAATCCATTTACCATTTTTTCTTTCTTACAAAAGGTGAAACTTCATAAACAAGTATCAAAATTTCTTCCTTTTTTTGTAGAATATCTCTTCCACTATTTCCACAAATTAAAGACTGTCATTTTGAATCATAAAATAAATAGTGAAATTTGTACTTATTGTATAACAAATAAAAGAAATATAAGGATTTCTAATTTGATTTAGAAAACTCATATATACATATACACAAAATATAAATTATTTTGAGTGTTGCGTCTCACTTACCTGCCTGTTAATATGGTTATGCCGATACAATTGATTAAACTTACTCACACCTTCTAGAATCGGTAGAGTATCTATCAAATGCGGCTTAACATATAAACTTTTCGGCATCGCAGATTCTTGGCAAAGCACAACGATTTCAAGTAGGATCAAAGATAAACAATAACCATCATCTAAAAAGTCGTAGTGAGGAAAAAAGACTCAATATTTTTATCTATGGTGTATGATAGATAGAATAATATATTTTGGTAGAGTCTATCGTGCTGATAACGTGTTATAACATTGAGAGAATAGGGGAGGATAGTAGACAATGTTGATTGTAATATGCACACTCCGTTTTATTCCATTGTGTGTCTTTATATATTACATAATACTAACCGTTACTAAACCTTTGAGTGGTAGGAATACAAAATATCAAAGGATTTCTAACGAAAAGTTTTTGAAGGTTACGAGAGTTACACAGACGAAATGTCTAAAATAGACCAAAGGATAATTAGATGTACATCCACTAATTATATTATTTATAACAAAAATAAATTAATAAGATAAACTCATTTCATAGTGGATGTCGGCAGATTGATGGATTAACAGTAAAAAAACAATCAATTGGATCGGATGGGTTTGGTAAAACGATCAACTATACCCTGTCCCTCCGGTGTATAAAGATCTTGACTTGTGAAGGTGACACCACCAGTCTTACCTCCTGGGTGGAAGTTGAGGCATGGAAGCAATACATGTCCTTCCTTATAAGTATTAGTTTTTTTTAAATTATTACTTCACCTTCTAGTCTTTTTTATGTCAAGAACTTAGCTTCCTTGTGCTTTGAGTGCCTCTATTATACTAGTAGTTTCCGAAGTTTACAATAATGTTGTCTTTGATTAACCAAAAACAAAATAAATTATTAAAGTGAGTTGTTATAAATTGGTCCGGGATTTACTTGTGAATTCTCAGGACATGATCCGACACATTTGGATCATTGTCGAAGCTGAGAGAAATATAAAGTAAAATGATCTATAAAAAAAAGGCTAAAACAGGGACAACATCACATAAACTCTATCCTATATGGAAAAAAAAACTCCCTAAGACATTTAAAGCCTAAATAAGTTCACCCTACGTGGGGTTCCACATCGCCCTGATGGAATAAATCAAGACAAACCGGCATCACTTGTATAACCAGCAAACTGCAAATCACGGACTTTCTTCAGCCAATGCTCAGTTCCATGTCTTTACGCTCTCGATCTGTTTTTTGCCCTTGAAGTTGTAATTTGACAAACTCAAGCTTAGATGCTCCAGATTTCAATTTCATTCGCCGCTCATCATAGGATGCTGTGGAAACAGAAAAATTAGGTTGTACATCATTTCCTTCTAGGATCCCCGGAACAGAGAATGTAGAACATAATTTCACATAGCACAAATGATATCAAGAGAGGGCATCAAGATTTAGAAATCAGTAAGGGAGGGCTCAGAAATAAGCAATTAAAGGAAAACATGCAACTTCGCAGACAGAAGGTCCGTCATATAGTTATGACCATCGTCCGCATATCCACTAATCTGATGGCTGATCCAGTAATGAAGGAATCCTGCAGTACTATAATTATGAACCACTAAATGAACAGGTTACGCAACCAAATAGAGCAAGCTGATTTCCAGCCTCATGAAAGCTTGAGACGGTCAAGCACAACTTACGTTCAGTTACTCTTTTCATGAGAGGAATATGCACAGCTTTCCTCTTCGTTGCATCATGAGACGACCTTTCTCCTATAAAAAAAAACAGCTTCTGGTTTGAAATTCAATGCAAAAGGGACAGTGTGAATTGTGAAGTTTACATACCAAGTCCCGGTGGAAGTATAACAAATTGAGTCCACCGTGTGGCATGCACCCAGGAAGAAAGGGAGGCAAGGTAGAGGGTGAATATTTTTGTACCATTTTCAACCGGAGAGGTGGTTAGCAAAGCTTCCTGGAAAATCGCAGCTTCCATAATGCAATCCTTCCACTTATTTTCTAGATGTATGTTCAAAGCCTTCTGGGCCTCTGCACAATGTAACGCAACATAGTCAGATAGTCGCATCAAAACAGTGCATGATATCTGCACTAGAGATGGAGAGAGTTGCAAAATACATACCTTCTATAATGTTGTGTTCTGAGATAAAGAGTTTCAAAACATGGCGGAAAACATGGATGTGAAAATTTTATTTTTGAAATATGCTTTTCCCATCAACACATTCCAGGAATTCACATCCCAGGAATTCACTTTCCCCGGAGCGCATTTCACGTAGGAGGATTCTATCAAAGAAATGGTATTCATATTTAGGATATCTACCTGAAGAGATGAAGAACTGGAGATCTTCAAATCCACAAGAATGAAGAACCAAGGGAAACTCTGGGGCCATGGTGTACTGAGGTTTCTTAGGCACTTTCTCTATATCAAGTAAATTATCTATGACCTGCAAACAAGAAGAAATATCCAATATTAAGTAATTATCTATGACCTGCTGCGATCAAGAAGAAATATTTTTCCTCAATTCCACAAAATTTTGGATATTCACCCAATTGTAGAAACAGTAACAAAAGATTACTAAAGATTGCATGCAGCATCATGGTTTACACTCACATCAGCGGATTCCAGACCTTGGCCTATCATAAATAACACTGCAACCATACATCTGACCTGGTGCCACAGGAAGGCACTGCCTCGAATCATGATGAACCAAAGTTCTTGAGTTTCCATTCTGCATTCAGCAAAGTAATGTCAATATGTTGCCCCTGAATAATCTAGTTCCAATAAATCCTCTTGGTGTAGGAAGACATCTTTCATTATCATGGCTTTAGTCATGATTTGTCTGTCCCTGGCAGAGTTCTGTTGCTCGAGGTTTACTTATAATAGCTTATAGTCATGTTCAACATAGTCAGTAGAGCAGTAAATTGTTGCTTGCCCAATTTTATGGGTTTGTCTTAGTTCAATCTTTTTAGGTTTGTAATCGTTCTGCTTTTATGAATGTTGTCATAATAAATGATGGCTAAAAAAGGTGAAACCACCAGCTCTCTCTCCTCTGGAGACTTGCGGGCGGTTCTTCTACAATGGGAAAAAAATCCTCTTCAAAGAAAAAGAAACTCCAGTATCCTCTCTTTCGACTCCAAGGCAAGATGACGGGGTGGGTGTAATACCCCCATCCCACATTGGGATAAGAGTAGTAAAGTGATAGGTTTATAAGGATACATATTGGTTGACTACAACATCAAGGGTTTCCACTTTTAAGACCAAGTGAGGGCAAAAGATTTAAAGTGGTTAGTTTTCAAACCCGGATGGCTTGGGAGCTAGGTCGTTGAACAGTTACCAATACAAGGTATAACAAATGGTATCAGAGCAGACTCGGGACCATGTCAGGAAGGGACTGCCCAACATCTACCGAGGTCCTTGGGACTTGGATGTTAGATTTGTGACAAGAACGTCAGGGAGTAAATACCTCCATCCCACATAGGGATATGAGTAGTAAAATGGGAGGTTTATGGATACATATTGGTTGACTACAACAACAAGACTTTCCACTTTTAAGACCAAGTGAGGACAAAGGACTTAAAAGTGACTAATTTTCAAGCCCAGATGGCTTGGGAGCTAGGTTGTTGGACAATTGTCCATATGAGGTGTTACAATGGGGAAGGACAAGGAACTTCAATTTGCAGCTTCTTGAGTTCTGGCCTCTTCAAAATAGTCACATAGCCAGGGAAAAGAACTCCAGATCTGGAGGGTCTGAATCACCAAAAATAGCAAACTAATTCTTATTTGCAGCTTCTAGAGTTTTGGCCTCTCAGGCCCAATCAGTTAACCCTAAAAAACCCAAATCTTCAAATCCCTCAAAATCATGGGCAACTATTAAGTATGTTCATTGATATCAGGTTGAAACATGCTGGAGCTGAACTCAAGTAAACAAGCCTAATGAAGAAGATGGAGAGCTAACTATAACAGTGCAAGAAGAGGAAATCCAAGGAAATATTGATTTCTCGAAAAAACTCAACAGTTAGTTTAGCCTAAGTCTTGACTTACCTATTTTCTACAAAATATTTGGTCTGGTCTGGGTATTGATATCATTTACAGGCTACATCAAGGAGTTTACCTTACCAGATTCTCGAATGAACAGAGCAAATTCTATGCTATTTAAGGAAGATGGGCCTTTAGTGGAAGGCCTTTATTTGTGCAGCCTTGGTCAGATAATTTCAAGCTGAAAAAAGAAGTGGGGAACTCTTTTCCAATCTGGAAGTTTCCCCTCCTTAAGCTCCACTATTGTAACAGGATAACCCTTAGTAAACTTGCAAGCCTTATTGGTTAGCCCCTTTTCATGGACAGATGTACCATCAATAGGGAGCAAACTTGGATTAGCTAGAGTATTAACTGAAGTAGTCAAAGGACAAAAGCTGCCTGGCCAGGTCAGACTCAATAATAAAGGAGGTCCAATCCTCCAAGATGTGGAATATGAATGGAAGCTCATTTGGTGTAACATAAGTAGCAAGATGGGGCATCAAGATGACACATGCAGAGCAACTACTAAGAAGATATGGGTTGAGAAGGACACATCTGAGAGCGCGGAGCACCTTGACCTTTCCACAGGGAAGAAGGAAGATAGCATAGCTTCGGATCAGCAGGAACTTGCTGCAGTTGAAAAGGGTCCTAAACCTCAGCGGATTGTGGATGATGATTTCAAGACTTGCATCCATTCAACGAAAGCTAGAAGGAAAGATTTTTGCCAACACAGCTTATCTACGAGTCCAAATGACATAGAGAGAATAATTGCAGCCACAGAGGGATTACATCTAGAGGTTTTTGTATATAATGATCATAAGGTTGATAGTGATAGGCATTCTGACCAATGTAGTCGATATAAAGGACCCAAATAGCGAGTGGAACACTAGGGGCCTGAACCATCCTAACAAACATGACCGGTCATGAAATGGATAAAGAATGGTTTGACTTCCGGAGTTGTTTAGGAGACCAAAGGTACTATGAATAATCTGCAAAACATAGAGACTTAGTTTGGAAGAAGGAAAGCTCACTCCAACATTGATCATGTTGAGAAGGCTCGTATAATTGTTATTTGGAATGACTTGTACAAGATTAAGAGGCTCATCCAGGATTTGTATTTCTTGGACAAAAGCTGTATGGGTTTCCACAATCAGCTTCAGGAGAACAACTCTCATTCTATTAGCCATCAATCTTGCAGTGACTTTGTACACATTCCCCACCATGCTTATAGGGGGACATTCATTCAACTTCTAAGCAGCCTCTACCTTTCGGATTAACATAGTCCAGGTTTGGTCGGTATTAGAAGGCACATTTTGAGAAAGAAAAAAGTTCCTTACTCCCCCAATTAAATCCTCTCCAACAATGTTCCCATAGAATTTTCTAAGTTGATATTATATTCATCAAATCCAAGGGCTTTTGAGCCCTCACAACTCCTGACTGCCATTGAGATTACTTCCGCATCCGGGATCACTTCTATCATCTCCCTGTCATCTTCCCCTATCTCTGACAGCATAATCTCCAGTGGCAGCAAGTAGTCTTTCTATCGAAAGACACAATGTCTAATTTTCAATTCCATTGATCACATGTGGGCATTAGTTGCCTTAGATTCACGAGAACTCACCGCCTCATCTTACTTACATAGGAAGGTATGCTGGTCGATCAGTCTAGGGAGATGTGCTAACCAAGATCAGTTATGAATGTTAGGGGTTCCGTTTCACCTTTTCAGGAGTTGTGACTTTAGGCATGACTTTATTGTGCGTCAAGTGGGAGATTGGTTCCAGAAGGCCGAACAGAACAGCCTCCAAAAATATGCCACAACTGCTTCTCTTACTTGCTTAGGATTTTATGTCTGGCACCCATCAACTTCTATATAGGATATCTGATTTCTTTTCTTATTAAGCGGTGGAAATATTTTGTGTTCCTATCCAGCACTTCTCTTACTCCAGTGCATTTATTGCCTCCTAATCAGCAACATAATTTGTGTCTCAGTGGCTATCCTTCTACTCATATTCTCCTCACCCCATCCTCCTACATCAGCCATAGACTCTACTCTCTTAATTCCTCCTTGAACTTTGGATATTTGTATCAACATCTCCATACACCTCTTTATTCCACTTTCTAACTGGGGTCTTAAAATCTTCAGTTTTGGATGAATATATTTATTACGCATCTCTTCCCAGTTTGACTCCTCAAAATCTGAGAAGCCTAAAAGTTCTAGCTAGCCGTCAAGGGAGCGAATTGGCTTGAGGTTATTCCGCCTCCATTTGTGCGAGATGTAAATTCGAAAAATCACTTCCTAGCATGCAACCAACCTTCTCATATCCTAATAGCAGGCTTCTTTTGATAGATTATCTACAAATACTTTAGTTCTCTGTTCTCCTATCTCCGCCAGCATTTGTGGACACTAAATCTATCCCAACAAATTTTGTTAGCGGGCTTGAAAAATTAATGTAGAGAAAATTGAGACACCCCATAGAAGATTATGGTGGGTGAAGAGAGCACGAAGATGGGAAAGCAGGGTAGATCAGAAAGCAAAGTTTTGAGGCAGATTACTAGATCATGGAAGATGCAGTTCAGACAGTAATTTCATGGCCGGCGGCAGTTGAGGGTTGACTTTGGCTAAAAGGTTGAGAGGTAACATCGGCTAGAGGTGGGGCTGGATCATATGTATTAAGATTACTGTTATTTGATGTATGCACCCAGAGTCTATTCTCAGTAGTTTTCCGTCAATCCCCACTGATATCCTTATTTATAAAATAAGAGAGACATCAATGCTAACTGCTGGAAATAACTAACTCTTATTCCTAACTCTGTAGTATGTAGCAGTTGATACGCTTGAATATTGCTTATAAAGAAGAATGTTTTGTTAAGTAAGGATCTTCATTGTTCGCATTGTAGCATGCATCTTACACACAGATATCTACTCACACACAAAATGCATGAACCAATGGGGTGAGTGAGGTAGTTTATTGGCAGAGTGTAGCAAGTCCCTGATACGTTTCGAGGAGTATCTCCCTCCAAAAGCCTCAGAATGAGGTTCTATTATTATCTTTCTTCGATGCCTAACAACATGCGCTTATAATCCTAAGTACTAATTGTAGCATAGCAACAACAAACCAGCCAGCTAAGCTGTAACCAATCACTAACTCACAACAGAATCACAGCTGGCTAACTAAACACTCCTACAAACATAAACCTATCCGAACCTTCCTTCATTACTAGCTATAGGAGACATAACAGTTCTCAAATGGAGACCCAGGTTTGAGGCGTGTTAGCCTCACTTCCCCTTCCCCTTGTGGTTCTCTTGTACTATTAGATTAAACTTAATATCATTCCATAAGTTAGTGCTAAAACTACTATTGGATATGCATATTATATAGTACTTTTTTATGAGAGGTTGTTTATTGATAATTGTTGTAGACCTACTTAACTAATAATGGGCCTTGGGCCTTATTCTTTTATCCTTAACCTGTACACTTAATAAGGGTATACTTGTAAATTAGGCTAGTTAGCTTATTCTTTAAGCCACTTTCCTTATAAATAAGGTTGTAATTCTTCTTGTTAACACACATCAATAAGAAGTATCTTCTAACTACATGGTATCAAGAGCCATTATTTTCAAAACACGAGCCTCCCTTTCTCAAACCCTAACCCTAGTATCCTACTCTCTAGACTTAACCCTAACTAGTACCGGGTGATGACGCCGCGGACGGAGCTGCGCTGACGACGCCGGACTGACGCGCCGTGACGACGCCGGACTGACGAGCAGCTGACGACGCGGACTGACGCGTCGCTGACGACGCCGGACTGACGCGACGCTGACGACGCCGGGACTGACGCGATGCTGACGACGCCGGACTGACGCGCCGCTGACGATGCCGGACTGACGCCGCTGATGACGGTGGACTGACGATGTCAGACTGACGACCTCTTTCCATTGAACTGCGTTCTTTCCTCTCGCTAGTCGAATGTCCACTTGCGCAGCGTAATGAGTTGCCCTTCTTCGACTGCACCATCCTCAGCCATCTGTGTGCAAGGTGTTCTAACGGGTGTGATCTTTTGTCCGTCATTATCTATGCCACCTTCAACTGGTCCAACAACAATTATTTCAAACTGGTGCTGTTAGGGCTACCCTAAATTGGTTCTGCCTCAACCAAGTTCTTCTAAGGGTTTATTATACCCATCTTTATCGTTGTGTGAGTCTCTCCACATCGGTTTCTATCATGGCAAAAGATTCTTCTTCAGATTATGGTGTTACTAATACCTTCACCACTCCATCACTCCTGCTGAGTTGAATAAATATCGCATGATGTTGCGATCTCTTGAGATGTCTACTAAATCTGGTCATAGCTCGCTTACAGCTCCTTATTCTCTTCATTCATCACACCAATCCTCTACTCTACAATGGATTCTGGATTCTGGAGCTACCACTCATATGACATGGTTTCTTCTCTCCTTACCCACTATCGTCTTGCTATACTCTGAGACCATTACTACTGCAAATGGTGCGTCAACTACTGTGGCAGGACACGGGGATGTTGTCTTATCGGATAGCATTCAACTTAAGGAAACCTTGCATGTTCCGGGGCTTGCTATGAATCTTGCTTCCATACACAAACTCACTACTGACCTTGGCTGCTTTGCTGTTTCTTTCCGTCTTATTGTATCTTGCAAGATCTATGCACGGGGAAGGTGATTGGAACTGCCAAGCAGCAGGATGGGTTGTACTACCTCAATATACCGGCGGTCCTCAGTGTTCCAAAAGCTCTTGTCACTACTTCGGATACCACCAACACTATTTGGCTTTACATAGGCGTTTTGGTCACCCATCTTTTCATACCCTAAAGACAATGTTTCCCAAACTATTTACTAATATCGATGTTTCAGCTTTTCAGTGTGATGTGTGTGAACTTTCTAAACATTCTCGAACACAATTTGCTCCAAGTAATACAAGAAGCACCATTCTTTTGCACTCATTCATAGTGATGTGTGGGTCCTTTTCTGTTGCTAATATCTCAGGGGCACGATGGTTCGTTACTTTTATTGATGACTGTACTCGGTTTATGTGGGTTTTCGATGAAAACACAAAAGTGAGGTCAGTACTATAATTCCCATATTGTGTACCATGGTTCAAACACAATTTTCCACCACCATAAAACGTTTCCGCACTGACAACGCTACAGATTACTTCAATCAGACCATCACTTCCTATTTTCACTCACAAGGTATCATTCATGAATCTTCTTGTCCTTACACTCCTCAACAAAATGGGTTAGCTGAGCGAAAGAACCGTCACCTTCTTGAAATGAGTAGAGCTCTTCTTTTTCAAACTCATATGCCTAAACAGTACTGGGGTGAAGCTACTAAGACCGCATGTCATCTGATCAACAAATTATCTACTCGGGTACTTCAGAATAAATCTCCTCTGGAATGTCTTCAGACATTTTTTCCACTACATAAAGTTTCTGCTGATCTCGACTTACGGGTGTTTGGGTGCACTGTCTTCACACATGTTCACACACCTCACAGAGGGAAGTTGGATCCTAGATCGACCAAATGTGTTTTTTGGGTTATTCTCCTACTCAAAAAGGATACAAATGCTATGACCCCACTACAAGAAAGCATTATGTTACTGCTGATGCACCTTTCATGAACAAACACCTTTCTACTCATCCTCATCTACCCCTGATCCTACACCTATTTCACATACCGAAACCTCTCCAACAAAATCCAACTTATACCATTACTCTTCCCCCACCAGCCCCTCAGAAAATGCCACCACCTCCTCAACAAGATCAACCACCCTCGCCTGACACTACCCCGAAGATCAGCCTTTGGCTCCTCCGATTGTGCGGGTATATTCGAGGGATCACCAATCCACACCGTGGCTGACACAGGACCAATTGTCCCCCTCAGATAATGATACTACTAATACTTCCTCTCCCCCTATTGCCCTGCGCAAAGGTGTTCGTCAATGCACAAAGAAATCTGTTTATCCTCTGGCTAATTTTGTGACATTTGACAACTTCTCACCATCTCATGCGCTGTTTGTCAAAAACCTTAATAATATTCAAATACCCAAAAATGTCTCTGAGGCATTGAACCACCACTGAATGGCGCAAAGCAATGGAGGAAGAAATCAAGGCTCGGAAAAGAATCAAACTTGGGTTATTGTTTCCAAACCTCCTGGCAAACGCATTGTTGACTGCAGGTGGATCTTCAACCTCAAGTACAATGCAGATGGATCTCTTGAGCGGTACAAAGCCGGCTTGTGGCTAAGGGGTACACTCAAAACTTATGGGATAGACTACCAAGAGACTTTTGCACCAGTTGCCAAACTCAACACTGTTCGTATTCTCTTATCTTTGGCTGCCCATTTTGATTGGCCACTTGCTCAGTTTGATGTTAAGAATGCGTTTCTACATGGGGAATTGCATGATGAGATATATATGCGAGTTCCTCCAGGTTTTAATGATGCATCTGACTCTACTAAGGTTTGCCGCCTTAAAAAGGCTTTGTATGGACTCAAACAGTCTCCAAGAGCATGGTTTGAGCGCTCACAAGTGTGGTCTGCTCTGCCGGATACCAGCAAAGTCAAGGCGATCATACTCTCTTTTCAAACACTCTCGCCCCGGGGGGGTCACTATCCTGCTGGTATATGTTGATGATATTATTGTCACAGGCAGTGATCCGTTAGAAAGAGAACACTTGGAGAAACAACTCAAGTCGAAGTTTGAAATGAAATCTCTGGGCTCTCTTAAATACTTCCTTGGAATTGAAGTTGCTCGGTCATCCCAAGGTATATTTATCAGCCAACAAAAATATATAACTGATTTGCTAAATGAGACCGGCAAAAGTGGATGCAGGCCAGCTACTTCACCCATGGATCCCAATCATAAGCTAGGAGATCTCAAGATGAACCCAAAATTGATGCAGGAATGTATCAACGTCTCTGCGGGAAACTGATATACCTTTCTCATACTCGACCTGACATTGCGTATGCTGTAAGTGTTCTTAGTCAGTTTATGCACGACCCTAGGAAAACTCACCTTGAGGCCGCATATAGGGTTTTGCACTATCTAAAAGGAGCACCACAGGACAAGGGATACTTTTAAAAGGGGGGAACCCATTGACAGTCCAATGTTTCACTGATGCTGACTATGGTGGTTCCCTTGTTGATCGGCGATCCACTACTGGATACTGTGTTTCTAGGCGGTAATCTAGTGACATGGAGGAGCAAGAAGCAGAACGTGGTTGCTAGGTCATCTGCTGAATCGGAATTGAGAGCACTTGCTCATGGTCTATGCGAACTCTTATGGGTTCGTACCATTCTCACAAATTTACGAATTAAATGGACAGGCCCTATGGAGTTGAGTGTGACAACAAATCTGCAATAAGCATAGCTCACAATCCAGTTCAACATGATAAGACCAAGCACATTGAGATTGATCGGTTCTTCATCAAAGAAAAGGTGGAGGGAGGTCTGATCAACCTAAACTACATTCCTTCTGAAGACCAAGTTGCTGATGTCTTCACAAAACCTCTACATAGTCCTAGGTTCCATAGACTTATCTCCAAGTGGGAATGCAAGATATCTACAAACCCAACTTGAGGGGGGGTGTTGTTAGACCTACTTAACTATATAATGGGCTTGGGGCCTTATTCTTTTATCCTTTAACCTGTACATACTTAATAAGGGTATACTTGTAAATTAGGCTAGTTAGCTTATTCTTTAAGCCTCTTTCCTATAAATAAGGTGTAATTCTTCGTGTTAACACACATCAATAAGAAGTATCTTCTAACTACAAATAATACTACTTTGTTGTATTTCTTTATAAAGAAAAACAAGAGTATTCGTTATGTGGATTGTCAAAAGACGGTGTGCTGCTCTCTCCTCCACAACTCCCATGTGTCCTATCTCTTCTGTAATCTGAAGATTTTTGTCTATGTTTTGATTCTATATTCTGAAGGAGAAAACATTATATTTGGCCCAGGCGCGTACACATCACCTTCTTTTGTTAAGTGCCACTAAGCATGACATGTATGTGGAAAAAGAAAAAAGACGGAGGATAATGAAAACTCTGGAATATCTACCATATTGAATGTATGATTTCATTCATTTGTAACTCCGTTTAAGCAATCATATAAAAATTTAATTCCAGGTCTTTTAAATTTTGCATAGCCTAATTATGTTGGGTTAAACGGATCGGGTATGGGTTTAATCATTTATATGGGTTGGGTATGGGTTGATAATTTGTAACCCGAATATTATTGGGTCGGGTATGGGTCAATACAATTTTATTCGGGTCGGTATGGTGAGCTTCAACCCGACCCATTAACCCGAATTGCCACCCCTAGTTGCAAACCATTACCAAGAATACAGAGGTGAGAGTCCACAATGAAGAGATTCAGTGAAATATCAATCGGCAGTCAGTTGGCCCAGAAAAGAGAGCTCAGTTAGTGGAAATTGCTTGGGCAAGGGGGAAAAGTTATCTCCAGTCCCCACAGTAGAAAGGTTGTCATCTCATGATATCGTTATAAAAGCACATAGAACAACAGAGTTGGGAAAAAGAAGAAAGAAAAGAATACCTCGAGAATACGTTTATGCTTCCTTTTGTTCGTTTTCTCGGGCTTGCCAAGGGCATTCTAAGAAGCTTCCTGGCTTCTTTTCTTTCAGCACACTGTGCGGCTGTAACCTCAGCATGACATGTCACACAGAGTGTTCTCAAATTATCCACCCTGCACTCCCCTGAAGAAATTAAGAAAAATTAACAAACTTTATTCTTCTGCTGCAACCCTATGTATATAATATATTCATGGCTATTCAACTTTTAGCTTAGACATATAAGAGAAGCACAAAGAGCAAACCTCCCCCCTGATAAACAGGAATGAGGTGGTCAGCGTGCCAGGCATTGCCCTCAATTGGGTCATCAACAAGCTTGTCCATTCTGTAAAATACAATTCACAGTTATTTGTTATAAATAAATGCTTATTCGTTACTATATTACCAGCAAGAGATCGGATCGATTCATCACACATTCAGGTAAAGCAACTATGAGTGAGATGAAAAAAAAAGATCTGGGTTTATCATTATGAAACGTGATAGCATGGGAACACATGAACAACTCGAGATATCTCACTACATAATATGGCCTTCTCCATTGCGCATGAACGTCTTTAGCCTATGTTTGTGCATGAGTCTATATAGTTCAAAATTTCCTATAACATAGATTTAGTGTTTGGATAGAAGCAAACTTGTAAAAAGAATCTAAAGTTTAGAGCTCACAGATTCTTCTTTCTGGCCAAATTTGGAGCTACATTTTGTATGTACTTCTCCCTTTTGGCAGTTGGCAATTTTTTTAGGTGAGCAACCAGCTTGTGGCAATCGAGCTTGCAGATCGAACAAACACCACGCTCAAGTGAGAAAAGTTCCTAGGAAGCAAGCAACAATTTCAGTGGGCACTTAATTCACAAGAGCAACATCGTACTCGTACATAAGATCTTAAATTGCAATAATCTCAACACTTACCCGACGGTAGGAACCCATTGTTTGTTCTAGTGCGGTACTCCTCATAACAGCTTAAATTGCAAAATAGCTCCTCCAAAAATTCAGGTTTCTTGGCACTGATGCTCCTGCAATTTAAAAAAGTGAATAGATTTTAATATTATATAGTGTTGCTTATGAGCGAGTAATGAGATGATGGGTGCCTTTCTCTAGTCCAGTAAGTTCATTTACTTGCATGGTTCTTGACATAGTTTACAAAGTGGCTCATCCATCATAGTCCACGCCTGTTCATATACTTTTTTCTTTTTCCTATCACTGCCAAGATGAACTTGCTTCCACACTGCACCTGGAGGAAGAGGACGGCTTACATCACATAGAGGTGTAAACCTTCTTTTGCTCCCACCTTTCAACAATCCCTGCAATATAACAAAAGATATTGATCAGAAACAACCAGGACATACATGACCAAAGAAACTACTTGAACAACAATCCCAGTCACTAAAGACAAGAATTAGAAAGTGTTCATCATCATAGTACAAACCCTGTCATCATGATTGGGGTTCTCGTTCAAATACAAGAGCTCAATAATCAAAGGTAGCTGCAAAGTTTTTCCTTGCAGTTTTCTTTGATCTACACGTCTCAAGTTACTCCATTCCTTGAAAAAGAGATGTAGAGTTTGCCACCATGTGGGATTCTTCTCGACGAACTGAAATGTCTTTGCATTGCTAGCATCAGAAATAATTTCCTCAGGGCTAAAACTCACTGAAAGAGGCCTTGGTCTGGAATCAATTTCAGGGGTGCATGCAAACAGGTGAACTCTTTTAGTATACTGGCTCACCTAAAAACAAAATACACAGAAAAACATGATGGAATATGGGGAATTATAATGTATTTATTGGAATACTAAGAACGATATCAATAGTGCTATATAATTAAAACAGGCAGAAAGTACTGATCCATTGATGTAACCTGATTGAGTTAATTGCTGCGACATGAGTTGAAAATAAGCATTCTTAACCACAACATGGAAGAAATAACGACGTAATATGTTGACATATAAATTTAAGAAGCAATCTCAAGCGTGAGAAACTAGATCCGAAAATGGTAACAGCAAACCTGTCCAAAGTGACAAGCTTCACAGCTTAAAGAGAGAGAAATGTTTCCCCACAAATTTAGCTTAATGGATATTAACAAGTAACTATAGACACTATAGGTTATAAGCATTGAAATTATCTTACTGCAAAACGAAGATTCTTTGCTTCAATGGCTTGCACAGCTTCATCATGTTCTTGATCATATGATTTTCCTTTGAGTACATCGTCGACTTTCCTAGCGTTCCATCTAATAGACCATTCATCTGAACAAAAAAACCAGAAGAAAAAAGATATTAAAACGACAATGTGAAGAGGGTGATACATACAAATCTATTAAATATTTTATCTCCAGCGGCAAGGAATCTTAAAGCATCAGCTTTTGAATTCACCTTATTGGTTTCATTCTTTGATTCTGAAACATGAGGATGACTCAGTTGTTCTTGACTTGTAGCAGCCAGAGCTTGAGGGATTCCATACTTGGTTGCGTCTATGCTTTTGGTATCACCAACATGAGAGAATCCATCTACCTATCATTTCATAATACGCCTTCTTACCACCTCAAAAAATGCCATAACTACACAAAGTTTCAAATGATAATCTCCTCGTCTCCACTCCTTTATCACTGCTGTAAAAGGAGCTACGAACAAATCTTATTTCAAGGAATATACTGTAAGCACTCATTCCAAAATTAATCTTGAAAGAGGAAGGTGTACCATTAACTCTGGTACTGCATCATATTGCCGTTTGTTGTTGATGAGACACGGTAGAAACTCTTGTTCAGCCTTTGCCAGCGTGTTTCGTCATCGGTTTCCTAACATTAATATTATACTGACGTTAGATAAGACACAATAGCTATTACAGATCAATCAGGAGGAAGAGAGAAAAGAGAAGATATGCAAACCATGGCACAAAAAATATAAACATTGACTGCATTTGTCTGGCCTTGCCTGTGAGCCCGATCCTCGGCCTGAGATTATTAGACCATCAGTAACAAGCTAATAGTCTAACTGATCAGCTAAACGCATTTATGAAACCTGTTCGTATATAAACGGCTTTTGCCAATAAACTTTGCTGCTAGCAATGAGTATCAAGAGTTGTTTTTTGTTTATAGATATAGTAAGCAACCATTATTGGCACTCTAGTATTCAATTGTCAACTCTGGGATTTTCTGAAGGAGTGAAAAAAAAGTGGCTGACAGATTCAACACAGCACCTGACAGAGGAGAAAAGAATAATTAACCATAGAAAGCTGGACTACATGACTAGTTAGAGCATCAAGGGTAACTCTCCAGCAAAATATATCTGTCAAAACCAAAAAAAACGCCAAACAAATGTGAATTTTTTAAAAACATTGCTTCATCCTGAGCCCAACACTCTACAAAATTCCAATAATATATTTGAGCAAAATATAAACTTGTAATAGTTAGCAAGGATTAAAAAAGTCTAATTAGATATAAGATATAAAAGCTCATAACAAAGCTGCCTTCTTGAAACAACCTTACAAGGCTCTCTAAAGAAACAACATGGTGCGACAAAAGATGCCTTAGGATGTTAAACTTCAATTGCAATGCTGCAGACATATGATATTGCCCAAAAGATGACTTAGGTTGTCAAATGCAATGCTGAACACACAGACGTTGCTCAAAAACTCGTTTCAAATATCACAAAGTAATTAATGTCATCATGACAGGTCTTTTCTATCACTTTTATTCCAAACACAATAGTGCGCCTAATAACTCCCTGGATTTAGCCTTAAATTCCCATTGTCCTCAGACATTTGATTGTAAGGGTTTAGGAATAGAACGAAAGTTTTCTTACCCTTATCCTTTTTCAGATTGTCACTAATACCATTTGTAACACCCCATAATAAATAACTGTCCAACAATCTACTTAAGTTTGGGTTTGAAAACTAGCCACTTTAAGCCCTTTGTCTTCACTTCGGGTGGATGGCTTTGTTGTTGTAGTCATCCCACATATATCATTATAAACCACTCACATTATTTACTCATATCTCATTGTGGGATGGGGGTATTACAATTATCAATCTGGTTAGATAAGAGATGACCCATGAAGCTCCCATTTGAGAGAAGTGAAATCATGCTAGAGAGAAAGTGATTAGCTAGAAAAGCTGACTTTTTGAACTTCTGAGAGGTAAACGCTTTTCATACAACATGGGTACTAAATAGATAGGTCGAGCTTGATTGACTTGTAAACCTATTTTATACCCATATCAAGTTCAGGTTGACCTTTTATAATTGAGCTTGGTTCAGGATCAATTGAACGCTATCTATGAACCTATTTTGCCATTTTTACTCCGATGGATTACAACATAAAAAACCTCCTTTTTAAGGTCCTACTCTATTATTTCACCAAATGTAAGGATAATTTACACAGTAGGCTAAGTCTTCCTATAGCCCAAAGCTTACTAACTAATAGGATAGACAAGTACAGACATACCCCTAACTAACTAATGTATTCTCCGCTGTGTCCTACTGCACTCCCCCCCCCCCCCCCCCCCCTCCAATATCACCTTGTCCTCAAAGTGGGGGGCATAAAAGGAACTTCTAGCATTCTCGAGAAATACAACAAATGTGAAAATCAGATGCAGTTGCAATGGTCGGATTGACTTTTGTCTCTTCTTGGATCTTTGCATTCGTTAATTCTGGATGAGATGGCCTACCAAATGGTCATGGTCCCTCTTGCCCTTAATTGCTAGTTCGCTGTTGGTTGGCACGCGACTGTGGAAAGCGGGAACTGACATAATAAGTTGTTTTGCTTTTATCAGTTATGGGCTTGACCCAACAAGTATTCTTCAGCTTCTAGTTTCTTTCAAAAAAGGTAATCCACTGTCTTCTAGCCACCACTCCCCCAAATAATTTTTCATCTAGATCTTCAGCAGTTTGCCATGTGAAATTCATGATTGTCTTCTCCGGATGTTTTTCCTAAGTCGTAATAATCCCCTATAGCTTTAGTGTTTACAGTTTTCCATCACAAACTAAAAAAGTTTGCTTTCTTATTAGCATCTTACTTTCCCCTTGACATCTTTTAGTTCTTAATTCTTATTTGCATCAAAAAAAGTCAAATAGTAACTTCTAGTGTTAGACGACACAAAGCATTTCATCTCCCTCCTCTCTCAGTCAAACTCCAACCAAGCCTTCATTTTTTTTTACTTAATTCTGCAGTTCCTTCTTGGGTTTTGTAGTAATCCATCAACCTCAGATTCACTTCATAGTCCATACTGATGTGGCAAGACGGAACTTAGGTTGAGGAGGAAATAGAAGACTATATCGAATATAAGAAACTAGCACTGCCAAGTATCTAGAGTACCAATGATTCCATTCAAGCAAAGTAAATTTGGCTATGTCAAAAAGGCTTCCAAGCTAGAACGTTCCATATATAGTTAAGATTTGCTGATGTCTTGTTGAAACTCCACAGTTTCGACGTTTGGGTGTAATTTCTGGTGGTGGGTACTCTTTTTCCTTCCTGGGCTTTTTCCCAATGGGTTTTACCTAGGGAGGTTTTAATGAGGCCCAATTTTCCACTCTTTTTCTAATAAAATGGCTTTTAGCCCTAATTATCAAAAAAATATATAGAATTAAAATGTTCAACCAAATAATTCAGATATATATAGTTGTAGCGATCTACCAAGGATTAAGAAAGTCTAATCATAAATTTGACACAAATTATATAAGCTTGTTATACCAACACATTGCAGATTCAGCGTTCAACTCCAGACACATTTCCAAACGCGTATAGATCACATGAACAAACCTGAAGCAAAGAAGTTGGTTCTTTTGGAAGCTCACAAAGACGACACTCTGGGCTGCAGAAAGATTAAGTCCTGCATACCCCACTTGGATCCCAATCATTGCAACCTTAATCTGACATAGAAAGAAACAAAATTTGACAAAAAAGGATAGCAGAATATAGCATAATTTTGCGGAGGAGAGTTAACTAAGAGAAACAGAAGAGAATGATACTAACAACAATTGTTAGTTACCATCAACCCAAGGTCTACATCAGTCTCTATATAAGTGGAGTGTAGGTTAAAAAAAACATAACATGCCCGGACAAAATGAATCAGGTAATTCAACGGTATTTGCTTTGCCTTAACAATGGGTGAGTAATGATATAGTAGTTGATAATATTCCATATTCATTTTCTGATTATGGAAAGATGTCTAGTCAATTTTGCGCACATACCCCTTCCATGTTGCTGGATACGTCTACACAAACGAAACACATCACGGTTATCAAAGTTGTACTTTTATAGTTACTCCATATGGCAAACAGGGAAAGTTCAAAATGCATCTTCGCCAAATAGAAATATCTACCGAATACATAAGTCATCATCAACTGAGGGCATTGAATCAGGAGAAGCAAAAGTGGACAAAAACATACCTCTTTGGATGACTGAAAAGACTTCACTGCAGCTTGGCGATCTATGTCTTGTGTGTTGCTATCAATGCGAACAAATCCAATACCGTTATCGCAAAAGAACTCCTGAAATTATATAGCTACAACAATCAATGGAAGACCCTTGAAGTGGATCTGGGGTAAGTATTGGTACTTGGAAGAGGGTGTAGACATCCAAATACACGAGACAAATACAGCAAACTAGTACGGCTGTAAATTTATGTGGGTAAAGAACACACACCTGTATTTTGTCAAAAACCTTATGATGATGTCCAAAAATAATCATCTTTTGAGAACTATTACTGGCCCCATTGCTGACATCTTCTGTTTCAGTGATAATTGGGTGAAGGGAAAGCCACTGCAGAACCCAGAAACCTTGGCGATACCAAGCTCTTGAGGTGACAGTTTCTTAGAAGACATGCAACCCCGACTTTCTGAAAATAGTCAGCAGGTATAGTTTTGAAACTAGCCATAGACTTGACACTAGCCATGATGATATGACAAAATAAAAGTCATAAGAGAATGCAATGGCAAGATACCATTTACAATCTAAAACCAAATAATATAAATGTTTAAAAACCACAGGTGATGAACAGATAAATAGAACATCGGCCTTGATGTCATCAGAGTAATATTAACATTTGGCATGACAGTCCTCTGCATTCAGCATGGCATCTATTGAGATAGTTGTCTGTATGAACAAGGCCAGACTTAAATGCGAGCACAGATTAAATTTCAGGGTGACAGCTATACGTGGTTTTTTGAGCTAAGAAATGAGTTTTATTTTAAAAACAACAAAGGTAAATAATAAGCTACAACAAGCTCCTAAATGTTCAAAAGTAAAATATACCATTTGCTTTATCTGAAACATCTGAAGGCACTTCTGAATTCTCATCACTAATTGCAGCAGTTCCATCATGCTTCCGCAGAACATCCTTTGCAAGCTTTATATCTGATATCTTCAATGATATTCTGACAATTTGCCTGCGTTTGGGAGGCAGCTGCACGAGCAAGCTTTCTTTCAACCTTCGTATCTACAAGAAACAATTAAATAAATATGACACTATGTTATGGGGAATGACACGAAAAAGAAGAGATAACTGGCCAGAATAATATTCAGATTGTAACGTCAAATACGAAATGAAATACTCCTAAAACACAAAGATTCAGACTGGAAGTTCAAATAGTACATCCTCAAGTTCCATAGCCCAAAGAGGAATCACAAAACATCTAGATTGTAGGAGCAGGCAACAAAACACCAGAAACAGGAGCAATCTACCGGAAGCGTTAGCTCTAGGACTGAACGCTAAAGTGATTGTTCTAGAACATAAGCTTAGCACAAAGTTGCTAGACCTACAAAAGCATACATTGTGACTAAGGAATGAGCATTAAAGATGATCAACAGATGAGAGTGTATAGTCATATATCTACCAAATTAACCCTTCAAGCAGATAACCAAAAAAACGTAATGGCTACACAGTATACGATGAATTGATTTTCGAAAGCAATGCATTATTAGAAGTAGAAGTAATAACGACGTGCAGAGAAGCATAAACACCATGACACTCTGCCGTAGTAAGACATTAAGCTCCTGTAGGCGGCAGCCCTGTGAATAGTCCTGGTTCCAACGAAAACACAACAGAATGTTTAAATTCCTTGATGTTAGAATGCATAACAAATATGACTTTGTTTTTTCGGTAATGGTGACAAGATAGATTTCACAATTCAAACACATATGACTTCTACTATTTTAGTGAAGCACAGGAAAGTCTTCATGTAACATATCAATAAATAGAGAGTATTTTTCAAGAAATGGTAGGTTATGAGGCATACTTCGACTGAAATACATGTAGTATTGAGAGGAGCATCTGTGTTAGATGGTGTAGCAAAATCTAGCTTTGTAGTGACCATCCACCTTAAAATTTAATAATACCTTATAAATTCTCCCTTGAGAATCACGACATTCTTTGACGGAACAATAAGTTTTTGCAAACTCATACTTTGTCGTCCCCAACAAGCCAGGCCTAAACAATAAAAAGCACTCAAATACTGAAATATAAACAAATATTGAAACATAAAAATATGTGACAAAGAAGTCAGCACTCACCATATCATGTTTATCTGGTGATAAATATCAAATGGCCTATAGTTACCTAGCAAGATAGCATTAGCCTTAGCATCCAAACACAATGAAGAACGAACGAGAAGAAAATCTAGTATATAGACTTTGCAGGTAAAACTGCCCATTTGGAATTTTGGATAAATCAACATTAGCAGGTTAGCAAATTGTCTAATTATAAAAAAGTAGTTTCACACAACCTTGACAATGAAGGTGTTCCAGAAAGAAGAATTAAATGCTGAGCTTTGGTTGCTACATCAAGGACAGCTTTAATCTGTAAGGAAAAGGGCGGATGGAATGAACTCTTTAGATAAATTCAAGGACAATCCTTGCTATCAAAGTAACATACCAGATGGAAATAAAAAGGCAAAGAAAAAAAAAAATTCCGGCTAACAGCTAAGAGGGTGTTCAGTTGACAAATTAATCTATTGCTACATACAAAACTGGGTGTACAGAAAATGCAATACCTCTCCAACTTCTGATTTCGCCTTCATACAACGTACTTGGTGTGACTCATCAACTATCATGACAGCCCATTCAGTTGCCATGAAACTATTCCGCAATCGTGACAACATTGCATATGATGTAACCACAATTTTTGGAGATCTTGACAAATTCGCAGGGTTATTTTTACGCCCGAACACTGGAACAAGTATAAATATAGAAGATGACTGCGAGAGAAAGCAACCAAAAATTGCAAAAAAAAAACATCTTTGAAGCAAATGCTATAGAAACTTTCAGCATGGCCATAAGTTTTAAAAAATTCAAGTCAGAATTTGCAATCCACAAACGTGAGGCAGCTTGTAATATCCTGCAACTTATCTTAGCGATCACCTAGTTACATACATCACTTGTAAGAGTGGACCAGGAGTTACGTCACTCTAGTTCATCACGTGTCTGAAAGCCACTCTTTCAGTAACAATAACATAAAGGAACATCATCACAGAAAAGTATAGCCCCACAGAAGCTAATCACAGCATACTTCAATTATTAGGCCTTTGAATTTTATTTACCAAATTCTGTCTTAAAGCCCATACCCAAACCCGATCACCAGGTACAGAACATATAAAAAAAAAAAAATTTACATTGTGTCATATATATATATTATATATATATATATATATATATATAGATAGAGAGAGAGAGAGAGAGAGAGAGAGAATGCCAGCCGACCTACCTACATGTATATCAAACGGTGAACAGAAGGAAGCCAGCGCTCTAATTCTTCAGCCCATTGATAGCGTAGAATAGCCGGGCAAACAACCAATATAGAGCCTTCATCCTGGAAACAACTTGCGATGGCAATAGCCTGTAATCACATGGTAGGCATGTGAGACATAAACCAGCTAAAAAACTGCAGCCTCCGACTAAGCAAAATAGTATAGCTAAGACACTAAAGGCAAAGCACCTCAAATCAATAGATGCGAACATGATCCCACAGACGTATAGATCCCTAACTGTAGATATATCTTCAGTTCAGAAAGAAAAGGGATATGTAGCATCCCATAGTTGAAACTAAATATGAAGTCATGGACTATGTTCCTATGAGGGTTATTGTTCACCCAATCTTTTTTAGATCCCCTGCAGGGATACGAGACTGTTGTGAATCTTTCCAAGCCACGTCGCTCGAGATGCCAAACCTAGTAAACCGAGCAGACCTACATGCTTGGCACTAAAGGCTAAAAATCATTATGCTTGCAGCCAGGAAAATCCATTAGTCAATTATCTAGAAACTTCAATTAGGATATTATTGATCTTTACTTTCTTACTAACACAAGGGCCGTCATAAATTATAAGTATCATTATTCATAAGTTGATTTACTGGAACAATTTGAAACTTCAGGAAAATTTCTCACAAATTAGAAGCTAAGAAAATGGTGAAAACAGAGATTACAGCAACTTTGTATAGTAAAGCCTGGGTAGATCAACAAGCACAAAAACTTTACTATGAACACATGACATGGATGGCATCAGAAGTTCTCAATCAACGGGAAACAAAATGATACAAGAGACCACGGCACCCTACCTGAAGGGTTTTACCAAGTCCCATCTCGTCAGCAATGAGACACCGGCCATTCCTTTGCAGCCCAAATCTCAGTCCTTCAACTTGAAAGGGATGCAGTGTCTTCAGTAGCTTCATTGGCAGTTTCCTCATCAACTCTTCGACCATCTCATTAGACAAGTGTTCAGGCCTGCAAGGCGTCCATTGCCCGGAGATAGACGAATGGGATAGTCTCTCCACCGCATTATAAGTCTTCCAAGGTATCTCGTCAATCTCAATATCCTTGTAATTCCTCAAACACTTGAGAACTGGTTCATAATCCTTGAGCTTATAAACTGAGGCCCTTATGCCAGTTTGGTCTTGTGTAAAATGAGTGGGCACAACCTAGAAGCCAAACGAAAGAAGAACCCAATCAGAAATCCAATCAGCCTCTGTCTCGGTTTGAATCACAACATCGAATTTTTCTTTGCCAGTTGCCCCCGCATAAAGCTAATATTAGAGAAGTTAAAACCCCTCAATTTTCTTGAAAGCACACATTTTAGCTCACGGAACAAGCAACAAAGTCGAAAAGTAATACATAAATACAGCCGCTAATTCACAATTGTACACCAAAATTACCCGCTAAATCCAACAAAAGAAGGATCAAAGAAAAGAAAAAACCCAACAGTTTGAGAGAGGATGAAAGGTTGATTTGGATAAGTATACATTGAAAAGCCAACCCTCCAATCTAGAAAAGCACTCTGATTCGCCAGGGTAACCAAACCCTTGGATTTGCTCGGGCGTAACACAGAAGGAATCGGGCGAACAGATTTCAAGCCGGACCCGGAACCGTTCGGGCTTTGGGTTTTCCGGCAGAGAAGGCTTTAGATGCGTAGATGGGTTTAGAGAAACGGGTTCGGAGGATAGAGAAGGAAATGGGTGAGAAGACGAGAGCTTCCGACACTTGAAGAGCCCCAAACGAGGGTCTTGGACTCTAGATCCAACGGTCGGGTATATGAGTGATAGTGGCTGTTCTTGTTCGCGAAGTGCTTTGCGCTTAGCTAATGCTCGTAGACGGTTGGCTTCTCTGCTCTCTGCCTTTGCTCTTCCGTGAGCTCCAGGGGCGATGGAGGAGATGGGACTCGATCAGCCATTTGGGACGGAAGTCGGGTAGATTGAGTGACAGCAGAATTATCGAGTGTGAAGTTTCAATCGCCCAAGCGGGCAGTTTGAAGTTTGAATCGCCCAAGCCGCAAGCGGGCCTTGTAAGCACAAACGGCACTATTTTTAGGAAACAAACTGCAACTTCAAGCTTAAAATGGGATGATCTATGATATTGGCTGCCTGCAGTGATAGAGTCAGGTTGCTCTCCTTTCCTCCCCAGGGTGGAGGCGTCATTTTGTCTTCCAATCTTTTAGCCACGTTTCAGTTTCTCCTCTAGCCAATGTCATGCCAAATACTATTGTAGTTGTTGAAATTATGTAATTGATTATTCATATTGATGTGAAAATTATATATATTATTATAAATATTGTTATGATTGTTCAAATTAAATATGAAGGTTGTTCAAGTATGTATCTGATTTTTGTACAACTGGTTATACGATAGCCGTTTTGCAATGTCATGATATACTGTGTGGGTTTTCTTTCAACCATATCACTAACACAAGTGAATACTTGTCTTTTCCGTTTGTTCCTTTTGTTTTCTCCACTGTCAAAGTTTCCAAAAGGTGGTGGGTGACGTTTACTTTTGAATTCATCATTAGCCAGGGTTTTGCATGCAATCTGCATGTCCCTTCCTCTCCTAATTTATTTCTCTCATTCCTTTTCATGTTGTATCTTTCATCATTTTCCTTGTCCTTTTAGCCTTTCTTTTCCCATCTTTCCATGTCCTTACTTTCTTCTGTTTTTTTTGTTTCCTAGCTCGCGTAGTTTCTCTTAGCTCCCTCCCTCTTGGTTGATTGGTATGGAGGATAAGGGTAAGTCCGTCATTGATGATCTGGTGGACCAGTGTGCGGGTGTAATACCCCCATCCAACATCAGGATATGAGTAGTAATGTGAATAGTTTATAAGGATACATATGGGTTGACTACAACAACGAGGTCTTCCACTTTTTATCCCAAGTGAGGATTAAGGGCCAAAGTGGCTAATTTTCAAGCCTGAATGGCTTGGGAGTTAGGTTGTTTGAACTTTGAATGCTTCAATGTAGCTTGTAAACCTTACCTCATTTATAATAGTTGTTTTTATCTCCATTGATGCTTCATTAATGTCTTGGATTGATCACTCATGGCGTTCATTGCAATTTCTAGCAACATTAGGGTTTGAGCTAGAATTGGGAATTTGGGGATAAACCCTAACTTTCATTTCTCTAGAATTAGGGAAGTGGAACTTTAGGACTATTGTTAAGTGATTGAAATTAATGCTACCTAGCGACTCTATCCTTCTTTGAATTAAGGGGTGTGATTAATTAGGTAAGATTTGATTGGTCCAAGATCTGGGAAATCTTTATCTTAGCTCTAATGAACAACTACAATGAAGTGTGTTTATGAGTGTAATTGGGCAATTTAAGTGATACCCACTATCCTAGAGTACTCTTCCATCCATTCTATCTAAACCACTTTAGATTAATGCTTTTACTGTTTTCTTTGTGAAATACGAACAGCTAAGCTTGCCTCTGGTTAAACCTCCTGTAATACCCCCATCCCACATCGGGAGATGACTAGTGATGTGAGTAGTTTATAAGGATACATATGGGTTGACTACAATAACAAGGCCTTCCACTTTTAAGCCCAATTGAGGATTAAGGGTCTAAAGTGGCTAGTTTTGAAGCCCGAATGGCTTGGAAGCTAGGTTGTTGGACAGTTGCCCATATGGGGTGTTACAAAATGGTCTCAGAGCTGACTCGAGACCATGTCGGGATGATCTACCCGACACCTACCAAGGAGGTCCATAGGACTTGGATGTTAGGCTTGCAACGAGGATGTCGCGTTCTTTGAGTGGGCGAGTATGTAATACCCCCATCCCACATCGGGATATGAGTAGTAATGTGAATGGTGTTTTCAAGCCTGGATGGTTTGAGAGCTAGGTTGTTGGACAGTTACCCATATGGGGTGTTACACCTCCATTTACCATTCTTTATTTCAATTACTAGGATACCGAAGCTCGGGAATTAGAAACCAATTTCCTTGTGGATACGACACTTGTTGTACTACAACAAATTTGGTGCATTTGCCTAGTGTTAGCTTAGGTCTTTACTGGTTATAGTATTTTCGTTCAACAAGTTTATGACGTCGTTGCGGGGGAAATTGATAGTTTCTATCATTTCCCCAGTTTTGATATTAGTTTTTTGTTTATCTTTATTTGTGCTTTTATTTCTTTGTTATTGTTGTGTTTAGTTGTTCTTCTTTATTGATAAGTGTGGAATTTATCCAAAACCTATGATTAATTTGATTATTATTTTAGTAGATTATGTGATAAATTCTCTCACTTATATGTTATTTTATGTTATATGCGAAGAACTCCCCTTACTTGTGGTTTTGTGCTTAAATAGATGAAATACTGAAGAAATGACTTAAGAACACATGTCGAGGGCTTAACGACCAAATTGGGACAAAAAAGGAGCAAAAATGATCATTCTGATGCACTTTAAGGATGGTTCGGGTTTGTGTCTGGACTTATAAACCCGAACCAACCCTGAGATGTACCTACAACCTATTTATTGGTGTGGTCCGGGTTTGTCTTCTGGACATCATTCCCGGACCAAGGAACAGAACAAATAAAAATGGTCTTGGAGATGGACATAAGCAGGCGCGAGCCATGTACAAGCTGAGAGAAGGGTTGTTCGTGGACTCTCCTATACACCACATGGGGCTGACAAATAACAGAGGCGCGAGACATTTGAAGTCTCTGGGCCGACAAGAATGACAACAAGAAAAGGTGCTGGACTCATCTTCAGCCGACAAAACGGTGGGCTTCATGTGTACATGCATGAGCAGCCCATGCACGGTCAGAATTCGAGGCGCAGACAAGAACCCAAAGGCGCGGACCTATTCATAGGCGCAGACTGGGACAAGGAAAAAAATCAGAGGGGCAGACATTTTCCTGTGCTGGGCTGACCAACTCGATACACCATAAACAAGTCCACTGTAGAGGCGCAGACCTGGTCGACGGCAATATACATAGGAGAGAGCCGCTGGAATATATATTGAACGAGACAAGAAGATTATTCGACACAAAAACCCTAGCCGCGCATAGAGAACAAGTTTAGACATAGAGGGAGCATCAGATAGTTTTGACATACCGGAGCAGAAGACAGAGACCAGATTCGTCATCGTTCATAATTAGATGATGTTTCCTAATCTCTTTATTATTTTTAGATTATTCTCTTTGAGTTTGGTTTACATCCTCCTCGTATCATAATTATTGTAACTAAGTTAGTATTGACGAGTATTACTTTGTGATAGTACTATGTTTGACCTATCATTTCACATTAATTATGATGGACTTGTTAATCAGATCATCATTCTATACTTAGATTTTAGGATTTGACATTGCAATGCATAGTGTGTTTTTAACATACTTAGTTGTGATTAAGTGATAGGTTGACATAGTTAACTTAGAGTATAGTTCGGTTCTGTAGTCCAATATACCTTACCTCAAGGTGGTTCAATAATTATGATCGGAGTTGCTATTATCACTCCTCAGAGTGATTATTTACTCATTTTTAACAAACTTGAGAGGTTTGCTTGGACGACTAGTTTATCGAGTTGTTAAATACTAATGAGTAATTACTCGATTGATTTGTGGACATAATCATTAACCCCTTGTAGTTATCATAATTAGATTGATCGTGGTTCTCTAACTAAGCCTTTATATCTGGTGTAATTTACTTAGATAGAACCATGTCATTATTATTCATTAATTTAAAGTAACATTATTGTCCAAAAAAACGTCAATAGAGGAAAATTGATAGGAACATGAGTATGTATAATCATTTTGTGTTAAATATATTCTTATTAATTATTACTATATTACGTAATAATTATTGTTCGATTATTAGTTGTTTTTGTTTATTGTGAGATTTTTTTGTTTTCTTTGTACTTTTCGAGTTGTAAATACTAATTCTATACAGATTGTAGTTTTGTTCCTAGTGATTTATTGAATTCTCTTGTGATTAATTTATTGCTTGAGTTTTTTTGGTATGAATTGATTACAAGTGAAAATTGCGGAGTTCATTAGACCTGAAGAATATTACCAGTGAAACTTGAGATGGCAATTCTGGGGATTAGTTGACTAGAAACCAAATGAATCATTAATGCTACTAGTTGATTTGAATTCGTAACGAGAGTTAGGATTTGGGAATTGCTAGTAAGGATCTATCTGCGGGGGGACCGACTTTAGATTAATTTAGATCTGAGGTTGCAATTTAGAATTTAGAAAACACTCAGAAAAGGGAATTGATAACTAGGAAGAAATAGTAAACCAGGATTTGCCATTTTATATTTGTTAGGAAGATCATCTTTTTATTGTTTTTATTTTAGTTTATTTAACTTCTGCATTCAAACCTCCCCCTAATTTATTATTGTTAGTTTTCTTTAGTTTTTAGTTAGTTAGATAAATACTCGAACTAGACACTGTCTCCTTTGGTTCGATAACCTAGGGAATACTACCTTGGAAAACTTGCTATGACAGACCAGTACACTTGTTGCAATACATTTTAAGCCGTATATTTATACTTATATTTTCTAATATTTTGATGTAATTGGTTTTGGTGTTGTTTAGGTACCTTCTATTTCTCGGTGTATGCCAAATACTCGAGCCAAAGGTTCTCCACTTGTTTAGTCTGAGACTCGAACCCAAGCGTTTCTTACTAAGGGCCATTATAAACCTTAAAATCCAACCATGGCAGCACCACAACCAGAGGTACCACCCAGAGATACAACCAGAGATTGAAGATAATGGACATCCACAACAACGAGCTCTCAAAGATTACAACCAGCTAGACACCGAAAGGAGACCTTCAACCATAGTCCTTCCGAAGTTGACACCTCAAGAAGTTGGACAATGGGTTTTTAAAACTCTTTTCATCACCGTATTTCGGGACTTAGGAAAATTCAGTGGGGCAAATCCTGATGAAGCTCTAAATCACCTAAATTTTTTCCTTGACTTTTGCAATTCCTTCGGTAAAGTTGGTATGGTCAATGAGAGAATACGCTTGCAGCTATTCCCTCATTCATTGGTAGACGCTGCATCAAAGTGGTATGGAAGCTTACCCGCGCGATCAATCACACTTGGGCACAAATGGTCAGAAGTTTCTTGCTAAGTACTACCCAACCAGTAGAACAAGGCAACTGATTGAAGAGATCAACACGTTTTGCCAAGACCCGGGGGAGACATTATACGATACTCGGGATCGGTTCAAGGACATGTTGATGAACTGTTCCCACCATGGTTTGGATGATCAACCCCTATGCCTATCTTTCTTCAATGGCCTTGATGATGGGAATAGACTCCTTGTGAACTCCTCGGTGGGAGGAAGCTTCATGACAAAATCTCTTCAAGAGGGAATGGAACTTCTTGAGGTGTTGACTAGTAACACAAGGCAATGGGAGCTATGACCTGGGACTTGGTTTATGGGAAAAACACTTTAGGGCCTGTTGTGGGTGCCCTGTTAAGGGTATTTTTCCTTAGGGAACGTATTCCCTGGCCAGCAGGATGACTTATTTGGTCTAATTCGGGGGACTTTGAGCGCGCAATCGTACATTACTAGATAGCGCAGGGCTTTGTTTGGGCCCGTAAACACGGGGGTGTTACGAGGTTATGCAAAGTGCGGAGCATTGTCCAAGACTGAGAACACCAGATGTCATCGGATAGCGCTGAGCATTGTCTGGATTCGTAAACACGGGGTGTTTACGGGGTCTGGATAGCGGGGAGCATTGTCCAAGACTAAGAACACAAGATGTCACCGGATAGCGCTAAGCATTGTCCGTGTTTTGTGTACAAACCTGTTATACCAAAAATTTTGCCTTCGAAAAATATTACAACTCACAAAGGCAAGATCAAGGGCAAGACGATCAAAGGACACTAGGTCGAGAAACCTTTAAGCGTTAAAAGGGTATTTTTGGGACTTTCTATTTCATATGATTTGATCAACACCTCAAAATGGTTTTAACATCATGTTCATTCACAAAGGGTATTTTTTTTCCTAATTTTAGGATAATTTTATTCTAGAAATTCACCTTTTACTTCCTATTATAAGCTAATTTCCTTTCCAAAAGCCCAAACTTCTAAAAATAGAAAGAAAGGCTTCCACTTATGCAAAATATAACTACCACTTGGTTAGCTTGTCTACTTACGGTAAAAATTTGGCAAAATTCGTTTGGAGCCAAATTCCAAAATTTCAGAGGAAAATTCAAGTTTTTTTAAAATTTTCTCTCTCCTCCGAAAAATTCCCAAAAAAATTTGTAATATTTTAAAACTTCAACACATGAGAAATGATCATATTTGGGAGAGAATCATGTTGGAAATTGGTAATTTCAAATTTCCATTATATATCTACGAGTTATTGAAAGCTCCAAAGTGCAAATTTTTTATAAAATCAATCGTTTATTCAAATGACATGATTCCAACTCTCAAAATTCGAAAAAAATCCTTCTTGATTTACTGTTAAACTTTCATAAACAAAATCAACCTATAGGCTGGGGAACCCATCATTATAAACTTAGCTCTTTTACCGAGATTTACTTTCATCTATTTGCCTAGATCTTTCCTATATAATAACCATTCCCCTTCGACCTAAAACACATTAGAAGTTAGAGAGAACTCTCCTCAACTTGCCTCCCACAAAATTTCATACTCCAACAGCAAAACTTTTCTGCGAAATCTCACCATAAGCAGATAAAAATATATTCTTTACCAAAGTTCCAATCAACAAATTAGAAACCAATGATCATCAAGATGCGAACAACAACTCATAGGAGGCCCCACCAGAAGTTGAAGGTTGTTGCTCAATCAGAAGCCAACCGATGATTCGATCAAAGAATCCCGACGTGTGTGGGTGATCCCTCGGAGTGCTCCAAACAGATTAAAAACTTTAATTCCTTACGCCTAAGGCCTCTAATATCTCTCCCACACTGGTTTGTATTAAAAATTTGCTCCAAACTGTATTTTTATTTTGTGCTTTAACTTGTTCACCAAGTTTCCTTCAAAATTCACCTCTAATCTGAAATTTGAAGTCACCAACGGGTTTAGAATCACATTAGAAGCATAGCCATAACATTTGAGCAAAAACTCTACTCGGAACACTAAAAACCAAGTGGTCTGGTAGGTTTCCTCGACCGAGGACCCCTGGTCCGTGGTCATGGATGGGACCACCAAACCGACATACAAATTGAACATTCGAATTCTCTAGGTGGGTTTTGGGTCACGGACACCCAAAATATATATTTTCACTAATTTCGTGTTTCTGATTATTGGGGTCCGAGGCCATGGACAACGGGTCTAGGGTCATGGAATGACCTTATAAACCCTAGTTTAGGTTAGGTTTATTTTCTCTTTTAATTTTTTTGTCAGAAAATGTTTAAAAACCAAAATACAAAAGCTGATAAGCCTTAAAATGACATGTGTAGAGGAAAAATAGGTTGAAGGATAATGAAAGTAATTGAACCTCGAAAAAAGCTATATACCAAACCCCCAATCCTGAACTCTAACCTTTCCTAGTTTACTTAGGTTAAAACTTGGTGGCGAGTCGATTATAGGTTCTAGTGAGCTAACATTAGGTTATAAAAATTATTGTTTTATAACATAGTTTATAAGTTAGGTTATAAGTGGATCTAGATCCCGAATAGATCTTAAACGCTAGACCACATGGGATAAGTTTGAAAATCCGGGCTCACAGACTGGTGACTCTGTTGGGCTCACGGTTATGTGGGATTATAATCTGGTAACATAGGTGAGGAGAGGAGGAGATTGCATTTCTGGTGTGGTAGAGGAGAAAGAGACAAAGATGAATTTTGGGGTATAAACTGCTGATGAATGTGTGGTGGAATCAAGGATTAAAACAAAAGGGCCAGAGGTGGTTTGAGGATGAGTATGAGAAGAGGAGCTGGAAAAAGAGAAAGTGGATTCATCAAATAAAAATCATTGAAGATATAAATTCGCTGGGAAAGAATATGGTAGCAAATGTACCTAGTATGATTTGGAGCATAGCCCGTGAACACACACTATTTGAACGATATGCAAGTTTGTTTGTGTTGTTAGGCCTAATCTTAGGCCTTACAACACAAACAACCAATTACTCGCAAAGCACAATAAGCAGGATTGTTCCCCATGAGAATCTAATAACGAGAACAATTAAGAACCTTGGTAGGTGTTCTGTTCATAAGAAACACAACCCCTTGTACTGCATAACACCAATGGGATAAATGTAGATGAGCCAGAGCCATGATGGCAAGAGCTTTTACAAGGACAAATTTGTTTCTACTCTTAACTGTACCCTGCTGCTAATGTGAATATGGATAGGAAAATCTGCGGACAATACCTTGTTGTTGTATAAAAAAGGTTAAAAGTTTTGAATTCCCCTCCTCCATCCATTTGGATGGCCTTAGCAGTGGTGGAAAAATGCTTACAAACCAGATTATGAAAAACTGAAAACACCTTAGAAACTTTAGAGTTGAGAGATAAAGGAAACACCCACATATATTTAGTGCAGTCGTCCATAATAAGAAGAATATATCGAGAACCAGCAACAGAGGTAACATAAGAGGCCCTTCAAAGGTCCATAAACAAAAGGTCAAAGGGTTTCTTAGAGATAGAAGGATAAACGGTGGGGAGGGACATGAAGCTTGCCTCTATAACAAGAAGAACAAAACTGAGGCATACCAGTTTTTACAAAAGGTAAATGAAAAGTACTAATAGTAATATTGGTGATATCAAAACTAGGATGTCCGAGGCGCATTTGCCAAATTGTTGGAGAAATCTTAGGAGTCTTGGTGGAGACACTGGCTTGAGAAAGTTGGTTGGTGGTGGAGGGAAAAGTATAGACCCCAATCTTAACGAGACCTTAAAGAAGAACCTTCTTGGTGTGTATGTCCTTTGAAAGAAAATGTTCCGGATATAACTCAAAGTCAAACATTGTTACCTTTACAAAATTGTCTCACTGTTTCTCTTACCGAATTACCGAATTTGTTATCTTTGGTGTATTGGTATACTTCTTTTGCTATGGTCTAGAAGACGTTGCACAAAGTATGTTGCACAAATGCAGCTAATATAGTTTAAGCTCCATCTTTAGTTGGCAGTATAGAAAAAAAGGAAAGATGAAGATACTACCACTTATTTCCACAGGATCTTTCAGGAATACAGGTCTCACGGTAACTGATAGAGAATGTCAAACTTTTGTGCTAAGAGGCTTACCCATTGATTATGATGCTCTTGTTACTAATATTCTGACTCGCACAGAACCATGTTCACCTAGTGATATTTATGCTTTCATGGTCAGTCATAAAGCTCCAGTCACAAAAAAAAAGAGTCTACATATACATTTCACCTCTATGCCACATTCATTGGAGTTAACCAGAATGATACCAAGCCAAAGGTTATAAAACCCACGACTTCACCAACTTAGGTAGAGGATATTAAAACAATCCTCTATAGAGAGGAACGAATTCCACTAGAGATAGAGGAAACAACAAAGGTGGTAGGTTTGCTTTTGGTAGAGGTAACTTCTCCTTAGTAGATCTAACTATGCTTTTTTTCACCGTCCAACCTGATAATAAGCCCCAATGCTAGATCTGCTCTAGGAGGGTTATCTTGCTATTTTGTTAACATCGGTACAATCAAACCTATCAGGCTCCTCCACTTGAATCTATGTCTATTAATGCTACCACTTGAAATACCCCAAACCTTGATATGTTGTTAAACATTTAAACTATGGTATGTAAAGGCTAAGAAGTGCCTTAGAACATCAGTGAACAATTAAACCCATAGTAAAATGCAATAAAGCACTAAGATACAGTTTGAAGCAAAACATGCTCTAAGCTTGGAGTGAGCTTGGTTAGGACCCAAAGAGCCTACAAGACTTAATAATGTTCAATCATGATTTAATAAGGCTAATAAGTCCTTAGGAAATCTTGGTAGACAATTAAACCAAACAAAACCAAATAAATGTCTTAAAGTCAATATGGGCAAAAATGTGCTCTAAGCTTGGGATAAATTTGTATAAGACCTAAAGGTCATACCTATTACTTATAAATATGTTAATGAACATATTAAATCAATTACCAAAGAAAACCAAGCTTGAAAACAAGTTAAAACACAAAATGTGCTTTAAGGAGTCTTAAAGCACGTTTTGAAAAATTGTCTTGTAAATGAGTTTTGAATGGCTAAATGTCCATCATTACTCTTTAATTAACATATGTACTACTTAGTATCACATTTGGAAGTCTAAATCAATGTGAAATCAAAAATTTCACATCTATGTGCCTTGTTTTAGTGAATAGTAACAAAATAAGCAAGTTTATAACATAAGTGTATATAAGTAAGTTAAATGGTCAACAAAGACCAAAACACCCTTATTATTAAATGGGGGCCGGTTTTTGTAGGGTGAGTCATCACCATTTACAAATCAATTAAAGAAAAGAAAAGTGAGTAAAGTAAAGTACTATTTGCTTTATATGTAAAATATCTTAACAAAAGGCATACCTCTCACCTCCTTTGTTCATTTCCTCCATTCTCCATCGGTTTCTTCATCTTCTCCCAACTCCAAAACCGTTCTCAACAGCACCATCTCATTCTTCATCTTCTTTCACTTGTAACTTATGATTCCATGCTCCAAAATCAATTTCAAGACTACCTTTGTCTTAGTTAGATCAAGCTCTTCATTTCCCTCTTTTCAAATCTTCAAGAGCTCAATTTTGGTGCCATGGAGATTCACCATTGAAGGAGCTTGAACTCATATTTTCATGCCTTGTCATTCTCTTATGCTTCAAGGTAAGGAAAATCAAAGAAAAACCATGTTTCCTCTTATTTTGGTACATGTCCGAAAATTCACCTCACAATGGTGTTTTGTCTTGCTCTCTTCTTAGCTTAATTCAAACTTCAAAGGACTAGGAGGAGTCCTCTCTTGTTACATATTCAAGTTCTCTTTCAAATTCAAAGGTAAACATCATTTTAGTGTATTAAAACACTTATGTTAAACCAGGGTTTGTATATGAGTTTAAGTGTGAATTCTTAAGCTCATTACCCTTATATGTATATTGAAGAAAGTTGACAAGTGATCAAACTCCTTGCTGATTTTCGGTACAAGGAAACAAGAAAGAAGTTTGTGAGGAAAAGAGGTAAACAAACTATCTCAATGTAGTTTAAATGCCTTAGGAAAAATGAGCTTGATTTGCTTGATAAAAATGCCTAAGGAGCCAATGGTGAATGACCTAGTAAAATGCTCTCAAGGAAACTATTAAAGGGCATATGTGTTGTTAAGTGTATTTGCAGGTTAAAGGCAATATGTTATGTGGGAAATTCAGTGTTTAAGGTTTATGCAATTTAAGGGCCTAAGAGCCATGTTATTTAAGGGCCTAAGTGCCAAGCAATTTAAGTTTATGCACTATATTGTGATGTAGTGTAGTTTAAGGATTTAGATGTTTGTAAAGAATACTCTTGATGGATTTTAGGTGTTCTTGAATGAAATAAGGTAAAAACCTAAGTGTTTGGATGTGAGAATATACAAGAGAAGCTATGACAAAATTTGGAAAATGTATAAGGAGTTCTAAGTGTTTTAAATGAGTTTTGGTGAACTAGGAAGTGTTAAAGGTGAACAAGTGTTTTACTAGGGAAGAAAGCATGTATTAAGGTGATTTAGAGTGATACAAGGATTTAGGTATTATCTTGGAAGTTCTAGGAATTCAATGAGTGTGTTTGAGGAATGTATAAAGTCTTTGAGAGTTTTGTTTAAGGTTTAGGTAATGTTGATATACAAGGAATAAATGATGTTTAGGTAAGATGTGGAAAAGGAGATTTAGTTAGTAAGAAAAAAAGTTTGAGAGATGATGTTAGGTGTAGAGGAAACACCTTGGTATAGTGGTCATTATAGGTGAAATACCACTTAGAAATCTTAAGGAGGAAACATTCCAAGTGCTAGGAATTTTGTAAGAAATTTGTGAATGATAAGATGGTTTTGGTGTGTGATTTAAAGAGTTTAGTACATGGCTAAAGGTGTGTTTGATGTGCCAAATGATGTTAGAAACACATTAGGAGGCTTAAGGAAAAGTTTAGAGAAAGTTTGACAAGTTTTGGACAACTTCTGATGTTGTCCGACCCAGTGGTCCGACCCAGGGGGGGTCGACAGCTCTGTTAAGTCATCCGTTGGAGTTTCTGGAATGGTCCGACCCAGAGGTCTGGGTCGGACAGTCGGACGAGGAGGATAAGAAGAAAAGAGAAGGCTCTGGAACGGTCCCGACCCAGTTGTGGGTCGGACGGTGGGTCGGACGGCCCAAAATATGTAAAAAAAAAACAAAACAAAAACATTGTTTAAGGTATAGGATGATGGGGATTATTAAGTAATGATGTTATAAGATTGTTAAGGACGTGTTAAGTGAGTTATAATGACAATTTAGTGGGGGAAAAGTTGTATTAAAATGTAAAGGTAAAATAAGTTAAATGTGAAGTTATTTAATTAAGTTAACGGGGATAATTATGAGCATTAGACTTTAAACAATTATGTTAACCCGATGTTAATAAAATTACATGTAATGTTATCAGTTGTTCGAGAATTGCTCGAGGAACATAAGTGGACATGATAGAGTGGACTCCGGTGACAGGTATGGTTTTCTTGCAACCTGTGTCCTACCGGATTACACCGGCTTGTATGCCAATGTGTTTTTCTGTATGTTTGCCACGTTGTAAGATAAACATGTAATGAGTTTACAGTAATTCATTTATGTGGCGTGTTCAACTCCGATACCATTTAACCTCGGAAGTGTTAACCTTAGTTAACTGAGTCTAGGATCACATGAGAGTTCGGTATTCGGATTAAACGACCCGAACCATGGGACGTTCTAACCACGGCTATGCGTGTGTTAATTGTGTGATATGTGTGTGTGAATGTAGGGATCTCCCTTGTATGTTTAACCCAGTTGTAATACTGTATGGTGTGTAGATGTGATAGACTCCATAGTGTGAGGAATCCGGTTAGGCCGGTCGCGCGTTGTTTGGGAGTGGGTATCCTTTTTAGCCTTACCCTTCTCTCTGTTATGGTTGTTTCCCTCACGGGTTATGATCTCCCATTAGCTTACTCCAAAGCTTAGCTATTCTGACTTATGATCGGTTTAGGGGGAACATGTGTTTGTGTGGTGTGTTCGGGTCACAAAACCCGAACCATCTTAACTTAAGTTACTCGTCCGACTATTAGGACGGTAATGAGTGTTGTATAACGAGTTTATCATGAGGGTGACATCATTCTCCAGATTCACCAGTGAATTAACAATGTTTGGGTCGGTTCCTAAGAGGACCGCTCCCGTTATGTTATGTATTGTTGATGTAATGCAATTCCTATTGCGATGTTATTATGTGCACGTTGAAACGTGAAAAGTTGTTTTTGTGTGATGTATATTATATGTTGTAAAATGTGGAGTATGTGGATCATGGATATGAATCCCAGTTTGTGATAAGAGGCGTTTAAGGGTAACCCGATTAATGGGTAAGTGTCGTCTATTAAGGAAGTAGCTCCATTAGAGGAGGAACACTCTAGGGGTAATGAATACCATGAGTGACCTATCAAGTATGGATGGGTTATCTGTTTGTTGAGCCCATTGAGGCGGAATGTTATGTGTTGTGTGTTTATAACTACATGCATGATTTAAATATAATCAACCGCATGCTAAGACGACAATTAGTTGTGCGTGGCCCGGTAGCATGCGGGCTGCGGGATTACCATACCAGCAAAGGTGCTGAGCCCCTTGGGGGCCACCCTTTCTCTTCTTTTCCTATTTCAGGTACAAAGAGCTGGAAGCCGTTCGAGAGTAGGACAGGGTAGTCGTTGTACATGGGTAATCATTTAAGTTGTATATATACAGTAGGTGTAGTAAGACCGAAATTGTTATCGGCATTAGTTTGTGAATACTCGGTACAGTTGGAAGGTGTATGTTGTTTCTATTGTTAATGGAAGGGTTAGTAATGTGTAGTCGCTCGGGAATCTAGTCCATCAGACCGGTACAATGTATATGTAGTAGCCTTGTTAGCCACGTGGGTGGTTAACGGCGTGTAACACCAACGAGTTAAGTAATGTGATGAAGTATATTTCCGCTGCAGATTGTTGTTATGTGTTTGTTGTTGGATGGGGTGTTACACCACTAATTATTCTCTCTTTGAGTGGTTACCTGATACAGCTATTCTCACCATTTTACTGGTGATCTCTCTTGTTTAAGCTTATGCTCATCATATTATACTGGAACAAAGATGATAAGTCTTGGTGACAGATCTACTCCTCTTATCACTCATGCAGGTAGTGGACTTTTCCCCACCCCAATGGTAATCTCTCTCTTCTGATCTTGATTATACCTGTAACACCCTGAATTTTGCCTCAACTGAAAGAGCACGTCGATACGGAACTAACGCCGCAAACGAACCGAAAACGGACTTCAAACGAGTCCTAAAACTGAAAAAGAAACTTTGTCCTAATTTGTGTTCAGACGTTGATCTTGATTATACTTGTAACACCCTGAATTTTGTCTCAACTGAAAGAACACGTCAATGCGGAACTAACGCCGCAAACGGAACCGAAACGGACTTCAAACGAGTCCTAAAACTGAAAAAGAAACTGTCTTAATTTGTGTCCAGACGTTGATGTTCAGACACAAGCCGAGAAGAAAACGTATTGAGAAGTCCCAAGTGTCCAAACTTGTGTCCGGACATTGATGTTTTGAGAGTTTGAAAACAGAAGGTGAAAGCGTCCGAACTTGTGTCCGGACATTGACATTCGGACACAAGTCGAGAGTTAAACATATAGACGTCCGGACATGTGTCAGAACATGTAAGTTCGGACACAAGTTCTGATAAAATCCAAGTACGTGGTCCAACGTTGTCCGAACATGTAAGTTCGGATCAATGCCGAGACTTACAGTTCAGACCCGTTCTCGCATGTTGTCCGAACATGTAAGTTCAGACAAATGTTCGGACACGAGTTTAAATGGGAAAATAAAACACTCTCGGGGTCTGTCCGAACATGGATGTCCGGACGGACGTTCGGACAGATCCAAAGTTGCGAAAATCAAAATGCAAACAGAGGTAGAAAAAGTATAAAATGACTACAAAATTTAAGACCAATAGATTATGAATATCGTATAAGCGAATGCAGTAAATGTTACCATAAAACACATCGAAAAATACTTTGAATCTAGAGTGCTACCGCCACACTCAATCCTTTGAGTGCTCAGACTATACTCAAAACAATCCAACAAAATACTCAAAATTTGTAACACAAATAATGTATCTCAACTACTAGAGCAATATCCCTAATGACTAAGTGATAGCGTGATTCCCAGCCCCACCTTCAGCAATCCAAACCTACGATCAGAAAACAATATACAAAACACGAAGGGATCACGCAAATCAGTGAAACAGAGTAAATCCTACCTCACTATGTAAAATACGTTTTGAAATTCCTTTTTTATCCACAAATCAATCCAACAAGGAAAGCACAAGCCAACAATAAAACCATTCTTCCAGCAACCAAAGTAAAATCGCTAAGAACAACGGGGGAGCTTCCAACAGGAATCAACCACAACACAAATATGGACAGTCACCTATGGGACCGTCAAACACCACCTCGTCCTAAGTCCTTAAGTGTGCACACCCCCTATGAATCATCACTCCATAGAGTAGATCATATATATATATGTAGATAGGTACGAGGTACCAACAATCAATATGGAGCACCTATGGCTCCATCGGCAAAGCAATTAATCCTGTGAAAGACTCCCAAAACCACAATCCAATATCCATCGATAAACCTCAATCGTAAATGTAATTCGCGTATAGATAAACCTCAATCTAGAATTCTCAACCAGGGTTTCCAAAACATTTTCCAATAACCACAATTTCACACAATCGGAACAAACATGAGTACATAATTTACCTGGTTATTCACGTGACTTAGGATGACAATTCAACAATATCACAGGTAGCGCTCGCTGTCGATTTCGGTGTCTAGAATGATAAGAACCACTAATCAGAAACCATCAATTCACAACCAAATAATCCCAAAACCTTACCAGGTATTAGACCTTACCCTTCTACTCTAATTTAGCACAAGGGAAGAGACTTGGAAAGAGCAGGAAAAAGGAACGAGAGTTTGTGAATTTGGAGAGGAAGAGCGTAAGAGCGTCGCGATGAGGATGAAGGATGAGGGAGATCATGTTATAAATAGAAAATTAATTGTAAAAGAGAGGAATGATAATAATTAGATAATAATGTAATTAGTTTTAGAAGAGGAAAATAAATAATTAATTGTTGTAAATAATTTTGGAAGAGGAAATAATTTCCTACCAAGTAACTAATTAAGAAAGAGGAAGGAATAAATTACTAATCAATTAGAAATAAAGTGAGAAGGAAAACAGTTTAGCCGTTGTGAAAGGGTTTAGCCGTTGTGAAAGGATAAGGATGAACGAGATTATCTTCTAGGGAGAGACAATTATTTAAAAGAAGATAAAATAATGTTGGGAAATCAATTTAGAGGAAGTAAGGAGATCGTGGTAACATCAGTAGAACATGAAGATATTAGTATTAAATAATTTAGGAGGAAATAAGGAAAGCGTATATAATTATCATCAATTTAGGAAGAGGAAGGAAATGTAAAATAATTATTTTAACTTCTCTGGGCCCATCAATAACACTAACCTCGGACTAGCCAACAATTCTATATTCATTCCAATATAGCGATTAACTTACTCACATCAACTATATATTATACATATCCTAACTCGAAATCCGTGGGTATTTCAATACCACTTAACATAATCTAGATTTACAGATCCATCTGTCATTGTTTTTGTACAAACATATGACCCATCTACATACTTGAACATGTCATTTCCCTTGAGGAAGGGAAGCATGGGAACCGGAACAAGTGGAACCGGAACCGGAACCGCCCCGGAACCGGTTGAAGTTACCGTGTAATATTTTAGAATATATTAGTAATTTAGTATTACTTTCTTTCCATGTAATCTTTTTTTTTAAGACTTGCAAATTGAAATCATGTAACCTCTTAGTAGCTGTACTCTTTTTCCTTATTAGGGTTTTCCCAATGGGTTTTTTACCTAATAAGGTTTTAATGAGGCAATGAATCATATAATAAAATTCTCTTTGTTCCTTATTTTTTGTAAATTCAATAAAAATTCCTAAGTCTTTGTTTCTTACACATTTAAGATTATAAATTTGAAGAATAACATATCTAGGAGTAAAGTGGATGAAAAGATCAACGTGTGCGCTCAAACGGATCTCAAATCGGAACTAAAACGAAGCAACTGGAGTCGATCGAATCTTTCCGGAACCGCTCCGGAACCGGTCGGAACCGATCAGAACCGGAACCGGAACCGGCCGGAACCGGTTTTTTGACCGAATCCGAAGCGAATCCAGATTTCAGAACCGGAACCGAAACCGGAACCGCCCAGACCGGTTCCGAATACGAATACACATTTTCCGGAACCGGAATCGGTGGAAGCGGACCCGTGACCACCATTAGTTTCTAACCAAATACATCCACAATCTGCTCCTCTATTCTAAAGAGATAAACGATCATTGTTCAATGATCATATTTTCCAATTCTTCTCTAATAAAACGTTAATCAATCCCAATATGCTCATCTTTGTTAGAACATCAACAGGAAAGAGACACCTTAGAAGAAACGAGGGACAAACTCTGCTAACTGCTCTATAATATAACATGCAGCAATAAACAAGTTGGGACCAACTCTCTCTATCGCGCACATTACTAAATTTATGCCCCTCCTTTAAATGGCAAAGAACCAACAAAGCACGTGAAATGCTTCCTAAAAAAACAAAATAGAATAATGAAGACAAATTCTTTGACTCTCAGATCATTCCAAGTAAGAAAATGTAAAAGGGAAAGAAAGAAAATGTTTTCATTTCAAGTCTAAGAGAGGATAAGAATCAGCTTCTGGCACAGTCCAACTATTTTGACTCTCTGATCATTTCCAATTTCAGTATGCTTTGTTGACTTTAAAGAACTTCTTTCGTCTTTCTGTGTTTTTTCACAGTTGGGGTATATATAGAAATTCTGTTCCATTTACAGTAAACCATTTTGTACTAATGTCATGTCAGAGATATAAGGACAAGACCATGAACATGGTTTTAATCATCATCTTCATTTAGTTCAATCTTACACAGATATTTCAACACCGGGCAGAACTCATGATTGACGATTTCTCGTATTCACCAGATAAGGCTCAAACCCCACGGATTTTTTGAACCGGTATATATGCCAACCTGGCTAGCAATTCTGGCATTTGATTGGCTGCCTAATATATAGGGTTATGGACTGTGTATACAGAGTGGGTCAATCCAAAGGTACAGTTGAAGGATCTATATCAAGAATTATAGTGGCTTAAAAAGATAGGTAGTGACACGTGGACTCCACAGGGAGAACCAAGGTAGATTTGGCGACATGGAAGCATGCCTACTGTCGTTCGTGTGGAGGCCCAGGAGCCAACTGTATTCATCTGTGCTATCAATTATCATAGCGCAAGTATCCGGTTTCCACATCTCCGTTTTTCTCATTCATCATACATGTAGTAATTTTGGCCTTTGAAAAGTTGTTTGGCTTTTTTGTTTATTGGGATACACCTCCTATTTTTGTGAGTTTACTTGAACGAGATTTTTTTCTCTCTTGATAAATCACTTATATATCAATGTTACATCAATTTTTTTTTCCTTGTATTTTTCTCTATTTTTTTTTCTAATTATCAGCTGTCAACTAGGTAAAGAATAGCGCTAAGAAGTCAGTCCTGGATATCTTATTATAGTAGCAAAGTAATTACAATGAGATACGTACTTGAAATCGGTGTCAACTTCTGCCATGATGATGTAGTAGTGTAGGGGGTCTAGCTCACGGTTGGCCTGAAGCGCTAAGGCTTTGGAGAAGATCTCAAATTGCTTCATCATCTTCTTAATTCTTTCCTTTACCTGCAGTAATTAAGGCACATTAATTAGATAATCTGCGAGCAAGGAGGATGAGTAAGGTGTGAACTTAGCATGAAAAGAAAAAACAAGAGTTGTTACTGAACCCTCAATAGTTTCCGTTATCAACCTCATATTAGAATAGCATAATGATACATTCCATTATCCAAATAGTTTATTTTTGGATGAGTTCTACAATTACTACCAGTATCATAAACGACGACCAGGTATGTCTGTCTCTAAAAACGGTACACACGAATTCAATTTAGGAATTGACAAACTACGACTTGTTTATAAGTTTTGGGTTTAGTTCTACCGACAGTGGGCACCTTAAGTAGCCATATATATTATTATTATTATTATTATAATTATTAGTGGCTTCATATACATACTACTACCAAGTACCAACCATGATAATGGGAACTTATGAAAACCACTCAACAAAACAGCGCTATCAAAGCAAAGTGGTGGAGCAGCAACAACACGCTTCAAAAATAATTGATTTCCATGGACTCACAAACTTACATACATATAATGCATGCATTTGTATACTGTACACGTAGACACGTATCGATCCCTGATTGTCACATACACGCACGGACGAGGTGATGAATCAGAGATGAAACTTGATGGAAAGATCATGGAGAGAAAAAACTGATAGATACGCTCATAAAAAGATGATGATAACATAACAGTCAGTACTGAGTACCCATCACCCCTTCTCTTCCCCATGGGGTCAAATTCTGAACTTGCTAGCTAGCAGCAGGGACAGAAAAAGTTTGTGATAAAACAGTGTTAGCTAGGGACCCATTTGAAGAAATAATGTACGGTCTAGCTTACCTATGCTATTTTTATATATAGCTATTTAAGTCAATATATATATATATATAACAGAATCAGACTTTGCATATGAACACAAAGAAGGTTGGAATTTAATGGTGGCCCCCTCTCATTGGTGGACTCAGAGAGAGTATTTGAAAGGTGACAAATATAGCATTGATTACTTGGTTCCCTGTCTGTCAAGTAGTCCCCCCGCTCACCTTCTTCTTCCTTCCCTCTTCTACTTCTTTAGCCCCTTCCAGCTGGTTTTCCATTTGATTTTATTCTTGCGTCCTACCTCATGTTAGCTCCTGTTAAATGAGTTGATTAATGTTGTATGCTGAAGCTAGCTAGAAACTCCAAAGAAGGAAACAAGAGAGTGAGCTGAGTGTGGTTGGAAGTAATAAATAAAAATCAAACGAGAACAGATTGACCTTCTACTGCAATTATAATTGACTTCTGTCTTTAAATGAAAGATAGATATATAGAGAAGGAACAGAGATCATCATGGGTGAATACATCATGCCAAAGGATAACTGGACTAGTCTCTTCAATCACCAAAGACGACAACGAGCTGAGAGATTATTAGTCCAAACAAAGCATGAGGCGGAAGAGGAGGAGGAGACAAGACCATCGTCCTCAATCTCAGACGTGCAGAATTGTCAACCAAGCTTTAACTATATTGCTCCAATGTATGCTAAACAACCAACCAAGCAATTATCTTCCATTTCCTTCTTCTTTTCAATGATCTCAGCTACATCTTTAGGTTGTGCTAGTACTAGCTAGATATGAGTCCTCCTTTTACAGATTATGTTACACTAACTTCAGACCTATTTGATGTGAGTTTCACTGACATCTTATTTGCTGCCATGAATTCAAATCAGGTCAAATGAGCATGACATAGCAGAGCTTACCTGGGAAAACGGCCAACTAGCATTCCATGGATTCAACGGGCTGTTCCCTTCATCTTGCCCTACAAAGCCATTGCAGACATGGGAAAGAACCGGTGACACATTAGAATCAGTTGTGCAACTGGCAACCACAGGCAGCAGGAGACTTGCCAACAGCATTACAAACCCTGCAGTGGAAAACACCAGCAAAAACAATAATTCTCACGAAGATCTCATAATTCCAAATGTGGTGGGTTCGGTTGTGGCGTCTTCAGGAGGTCTTAACTGTTGCAACCAGACTCAGAGTTCCAGTGGTCAAGTCCAGCTTTCTGTAGGGAACGATCAGATCAACTGCTGTGTTGGGAGGAAAGGCAGCTTCTTCTCGTTTAGTGGTGAGGAGTTGCAGGATCAAAGGGCTTGTGCTAGTGCTAGTGCAGCGTTTTGTGGAGAGAATAACAATAGAAGTGACAATGATACGACTGTGATGACTGGGGCATCCTTAGACAGTTCCAAAATGGTCACAGATGAGGATTCTGCTTCTGACCATGCTTTATTGGTAGGTACTCATTGCTCTTCTTCATACCAATATCCCTTCTGGGTTCTATTTCATAATTCAAATCTGATGTTTCAAGCGCAGCTACAGAAAGTGCTGTAACTCTGAGAACTCCCTATCTTTTTTCATTTTATGGAATTTCAGGGGAAGGAACAGAAGATGAAAGCAGATACAGTATCAGGTAGAACCTCTGCAACAAGAAGAAGACGAGCCGCAGCCATCCACAATCAATCTGAAAGGGTAATTTCTCCTACGCCCACCATAATGGATGAGACTTTGATCTTCAGAGAAATTTAATGGCATTTAACTAATGTAAGAAGCCATGATTTGTGTGCAGAAGCGAAGAGACAGAATCAACCAGAAGATGAAAGCTCTGCAGAAGCTGGTGCCCAGAGCATCCAAGGTTAGTACAAAGAATCAAGTAATACATTTTCCATCAGTTGCGCCACTTGTTGGAGAACTTAACATGAAGTTCCAATACTCTGTTGATAACATGTTCCAATACTCCAACAAATTCTCCAACGTTGAACTATAATTGAAGGAAATTATGTGGAGCAGAACGCTAGCCAGTAAAGTTCTACTTATTCTAAACTTTGAAATATTGCCCTTTAGTTCACTTGGGACACCCTATAAAGAGTCGGTTCAACTCTTCAAACCCATATATAGTAAAGTCTCAAGTATATTTTTTACTTCAGTCAATGCAGTAGCATCACTCAATTCAGCACTTTGATGAAGTTTGACAGCGTACTCTTTGGCACCTACCCTAGCTTGAAGAACTTGTACTATTTCTCCCTATGGCCTTAAAAAATATCATGATTTGAAATTTAAACTCTTTTGACGTTTCAGACTGATAAAGCCTCAATGCTCGACGAGGTTATCGAGTACTTAAAGCAGCTACAAGCACAAGTACAGATGATGGCAAGTACAAGGACCATGTCACAACTTATGATGCCTTTAGGAATGCAGCAGCAACTGCAGATGTCTATCCTGGCCCAGATGGGAGCAGAAGTAGATCCGAGATCAGGGATGGGGATAGGAATGCTTGATATGGGGAAAGTTAACGCTGCCACATCCTCAATGCCTCAGCATCTTTCACCAGGAATCCACACATTTCCCTTTGCTCCTCCCTCCTTTCTTGTTCCCTCTATGCTCCCTCTTCAGCAACCAAATCAGGATCCAAGAAATAGCGCTTCAAGTGGGATGCAGAATCCTTACCATGCATTCCTAGCACAAGTAAGCAAACAAATGTCACTGATAACTAGACATTATAGCAGGATTGTTAGATTCTGTGGTTTACCCGTAATATATAACTATATGAAGTCTTTTAACTTCTCATGTTTAGGAAAACAGATGGATATATGGTGAGTCATATATTTAAAATAATGATGAGAGCGCCTTCTGCATCTACTCAACTTTTTTACCCTAAAGTGATAGCTTAGTGCTCCAAATAGAGTGCCAAGCTATCTCCAGTTTAGTGCCTGGCGCTTCCAATTTATAATAAAAAAAGAAGCTACCTCCAGTTTACAGTCAGATTTTTGCTACCCTTGCTTTATAATCACCCTAATCAGTTCCTGTTGTTTCATATTTGAAGCAGTCAATAGATATGGAGATGTACAATAGGATGGCAGCTGTGTACAGACAGCAGATGCACCAAGCTATGGGAGCAATAACAGGTGATCAACATCTGCAGTCAAATTCCATGCATCAAGGTTCAACGCTGAGGTGATTCTCTTGGACGGTCAATCCGCATGGTACAATGAGACCATCTGCTCCATGAATGGATACTATTGATTTTTCAGCTAGCAAATACTTACACGAGAAAGGAATGGTAGCCAAGTCACTATATGTTGCCGATGACGAGACTGATGAGTTTAAAATGTACTGCTACATGTACAAAGAATGATCATTCTTAATACTCTCTAGCTTGTAGCCATATTCTTAGATTTTCTTCTATTCCCTATCATCCTTCCTGTTTTCTTGATGCGGGGTTGTTTCCGCAAAGTAATTACACAAATGGACAAACTTGTCAACTTGCCAACCCGATTTATATCTGGTCAAGGTACCACCATCAGTCAACATCTATACAATATTACTCGACAAGAACACTCGCAATTTGCAGATACGGATATTTTAATACCTGAAGTCTCACTTATTGCTACTATTGTCTTCCAATGTCCCTTTTGACATTTGCCATTCAAGGGACCAGTCACTGTTAGAGTCCATTACTAGATGCTGTCCCACGTAAGAGGATATTTTGAGAATCGTCCTCTTCAGGATAACTACGTAGCTCAAACCCCTATCCTTTTTGTGGATAGGATCATAGGAGAGAGTACCAACTAATAATAATAGTACAGAAACTACACGTGTAGCTTCAATTTTTTTTCAACAGTGTGGCAAATCGCAATCAGATAATCATTTACAATAAACTGATATCTGGTAAGCTACATATCTAAAAGAGCTTTTTTTTTACAATTTTGTTCAGTATAGATGTCTACTAGGATTCACAAGATCAGGTATTCCCCGACACTCCAGTCTTAAAAAATTCTTAACCAGAGATCCAGCATCTACGAGGTTGATTTGTAAAAGCGCTAAGATCAAAAGTAAGGGCGTACCTGTATCCGTCCTGGAACCATCCAAGTACTCTAATCGAACCATCACGCTATATTTCACCTAAACGCATCAAATAAGAATGTTAGGGGACCAAAAAATGTGCTAGAAACAGGAAGTAGAGTAAAGGAGGACGCTTCTTTCAAGAATTGGTCAGTCAGACCTCCTCAACTTCTATTCTTGTTTCGTACACTCTATAAATGACTTATATTTCTAATCCTGAACCAAGTGCTCGATCTGAGATGGAGCAAGATTGTAAAAAAGCATGATCCAAGTAGAAGATTATATGATAGTAACCCCAACCTATTCGGGCTCATTTCAAGCATGATTGTAAAGTATGATCAAGTAGAGACTACTGTTAAACCAAATGAAGATAGTAGCACCAACCTATACTCCGGTGCACCAGTACATGAGCACAAGAATGAAATTTCAGACATAAAAATGGTGAAATTTTAGACAAATGCAATAGCAATACAAATGGGAAAAAATACACCAGAATCTTTCCATGAACCCCCTCACCCTTCACTCTCATAATTTTCCATCTAGTACATATCAATTTATCAATATAGACAAAATAAGCTGAATTTTCCCCATCCAATTACTATATCCACAATGCAACCATAGTGTTTAATCTTCCATCGACATAAGGGCTTCAAGACAAACGCACCATTGCCTTCACTTTGGTTCTCCCAACTTTCACAAGCTTACTAACATTCTTCCCTATCACATTGTGTAAGTCTACAATCTCTTTCTTTGCTGATTCTTCTTGTTGTTTGTGAACTTCCACTGACCCATATTTATTTCGCTCAAGCCCATCTTCCATGGCATCATCATTCTTGAGATTTGTCTCTTCAACATGAAAATTCTCAATCAGAGAGTTCTCTCTCTCGAGCTGAAGCTTTCTTGGGCTACCAGTCACATTGGATGGAGTCATGGTGGTTTCTTCCACATTTCATCTCCCAACTGAAGCCTTTTTTCTTCCACATGGATTCCCTTCTGGAGCGGTATTTCTGGGCTTATCATCGCTGGAAGCAGCAGGTTCATTTTGTTTTGTAGCTAGCATTTTTTCTGGCTTTAATATCTTCACTCCCAGGCTCAAGGGTGTCTTCTCTTGCTCCTACATTTTTCTGTTGCGAATGAGAAGTTTGTCCTCCATTGCAACTCAATCTTTGAGCATGATTTACTTCTTCAAGATGATAAAGAGAAACTCCTTCACTATTTTTTTCCGGTTCCTCAGCTTGTTGAAGATTTTCTCTGGGTCTTTGCACGCATTGAGCTGCTAAACTCGTCGCAGACTTTCGAAGTGCTGGTTTTAGATCTCCCCACCTGTGGCTTAAATGAAATAACTCACTAGCAGGACAGAAGATCTTCCCTCCCTGTTGCTACAGTTGATCTCTCTGACTTTGGGGGTTGATGTATCCAGCGAGTTCTGACTCATACCCAAAGGACTTTTGACTGACCTTGATTCCTTAAAATCCTTTTCCACAACAGTCACAGGCAAAGACAATCTCCTCACCCCTGATATCTTCCTGCTATGTGCTCCAAATACACCTCCAATAACATCTCCATGTTCATCGATTGTCTATTTACTATGAGCCTGGGCCACCTTCTCTTCCAGTGAGCCACTCAACTCCTTGTAGACTCTTGAAACCGGTGTTTTAGATCTCTCCAGCTGTGGCTTTAAGGAATAAACTCACATGCCAGGGCAGCAGCTCTTCCCTCCCTGTTAATACACTTGATCTCTCTGGCTTTGGGGATGAAGTATCCAGCGAGTTTCGACTCATACCCAAAGGACTTTTGACTGCTTTTGATTCCTTAAAATCCTTTTCCCCAACAGTCAAAGGCAAAGACAATCTCCTCACCTTAGATCTCTTCCTGCTCTTTGCTCCAGATACACCTCCAGTATCATCTCCATATTCATTGATTGGTCTATTTACATAAGCCTGGGTCACCTTCTTTTTCTGTGAGCTGCTAAACTCCTTGTAGACTCTCGGAGAGGTGGTTTTAGACCACTCCAACTGTGGCATTAATGAAACGAACTCACTTGCCAGAGCAGCAGATCTTCCTCTGCATTACTAGACTTGATTTCTCTGACTTTTGGGGTTGACGTATCCAGCAAATTTCGATCGACTCATACCCAAAGAACTTCTAACTGCTTCTTGACTCCTTCAGAAGCAACTTGCTTTCCTTTTCCCCAATAGTAACAGTCAAGACAATCGTCTAACCCCTGATATTTTCCTTCTCTGTGCTTCAAATACATCTCCATCTTCATTTCTTGGTCTATTTACATGAGCATGGGTCGCGCTTGTCTTCCAATGGATCCCTATGTCCAAACTTGCAAAAATCGTGGCAGATCCGCATGAATTTTTAGATATCGAGAAGACACACTTCCCTTGCCTATTAGACCTTGACAAAGCTAAGATTGTCTTCTCATACCACCAGCATTGAACTCATCTTTGCAGCTTGTAGTGTCATCGTTGGGAAAAAAATTCAGTCATATCTTCATCTGGTTTCCGTTTTCTCTAGGTCAGTTGATTTAGCTTTTTTGTCTTTATCGACTATTATTAGTTCTCGCCCTTCATTGGCCCCATCAATTCTCAATCTCATAGCGCAGTTGGTTGATTCATTCCTCTTTCATCATGGGAGTGGCATTGGTCTCCATGGCAACAATCTTTTTCGTGGAAATTGATCAATATTCCAAATACCGACTTCAAACTTATACAGAGAACAGCTTCCAGAATGAGGAAGATAGTTTAAGATGAAGCAATCTGCGTCCAAAGATAACCAGAACGAAGTGACTTCAACAAATGAAACAAAGCTTTTCAGTAGATGCTTTACTTAAGAAGATATTACGGCCATCACATTGCAGAAGGAAACAAATTAATAAGCTTAACCAAGCCTTCTTTAGTTTGTCCAGAAAATGAATATGCAACAAAGTAAACAGATACATAATGGTGTTCAAAAGCACTAAACAAGATGTTTATAAACTTCAATTCGGAGTAGAACGAAAAAAAGTCAGATTAAAGGATATGAAGAAGAAACAATGTCTCTTCCTTTTAAACCACGCACCAAGTTTCGTGGAAGATACTCAGTAGCAGAAGGAAAATTGAGGATTTGGTGATACCAATTCAGGTTGAGCGGAAGAATATAAGGATGTCTGAAAATCACAATTTTTAACAACCATAAGATAACCTAACATACTCAAGCTGGAAAGAAGTTAACGGTTTTCGTTAACAGATAAGAGGCAGGAAATAAACGGCTTCGTTAACTGCCCATCAGAAAAATAAGGGCATTGAACGGAAAAATAACGGTAAGATTATCATTAGCATTTTGGGCATCTAAATACACGATAGTACAATGCAGATCGACGAGCATCCATACCCACAGTCATACCGACTTCATCTCAGATCAATCAGGGAACAGCTCAAAGAGCCAATCATTCATCGATGGGTAAAATTTTCTTGAGTTCCTTTGTTTAACTGCTAGCGACTTGGGTCCCGCGTATTTCGGAAAGGTTCAGGGTTCGATCAAATTTACCTAAAGGCAATACTCTAGTCCGTTGAATTGAACTAACTTTTTCCTTTTTTTTTTAGAAGCAGATAAATTGAGTGGAGTATGTATAGTCCATAATCGGTGATCTGTACTGATTTTTTCTTAATATCTTAAGAATTGTCGTTTTGTCGCGAAAAAAATTCCGAATAACACTTCTAAACAAACATATTACTTATATAACTCTCTCCTAAAACTAATTCCTAAAATAACTCTTCCATGAGAAATCGTGAAGGAGCCGTTAATTTTTTTAAACTGGTGAAATCGTCTCTTCATGAGACGATTTCTGTTGAAATATACATGAAATCGTTTCATCATCTGTTCACAATACTTGGAAAATTTTCCAAGTGTTGGAACACCACAAATTCATCTCTAACAACCTGTACATATTGTAAACTCCCACACAATCACGATACTCAGAAACACTTCAACACAATTGTGATATTACATAAACACAAGAAATCAAAATGTGTACCATATTGAATAGTTTATAAAATAGAAAACATAAACAATAGTGGCACAATGTCAAGTTGTTTACAAAATGTAATAAGTATGAGGTCTACATCATCTACGCCTACGTCGTACATATGTCCTAGGCCCACTAGGTGTAGGATTCTCAACCGCTGATGCGAGAGTAGGATCCTCAACGCTGATGCGAGAGTAGGATCTAAGGGCGCGACACTAAGATCCCCTACTTCATAATGATGTCGGGAATCCCTATCTCTAAGTGGTGCTCCTGGAGTGGAAGTGGATGCTAAAGCTAGGGTTGTAGCCGTTGTCGTAATGTCGTAGCTCGTCCCAGCACCGGAAGATGATGCACCCTGATAGCCTGAGCTGCTGCTAAGATACGTAAATCCAGTAGTATCGACCTGCTGCGTAGGATCAACGACCTGAGACATGGTCATGCTACTGGTGATGTCAAACGCCTCCTGATGATCTACTGGCTCTGCAGCTCGACCACGTGCACGTCCTCTCCTCTATCTCGACCACGCGGACGACGACCGCGCCCTTCTCTTCCACCCTGCTCCACATCCTCATTTGCATCTTCATCGTCAGGGGCAGCTGCTGGGACCATCTGTGGCGTGAGGGGACGTACTACTGTGTTTGTTCATCTCTTCATATCATCATCATCGTCGTACGCCTACCTAACTCATCTCTCTCCTCATCATCATCATCGATAAACCACCTACAGGCCCTTCCATCTCATCCTCCTCGAATTCTTCCCGAAAGTCACCGTCATCATCAAAGTATCCAAAATCATGACCAACGTCAAGTTGGAGGAATCTTCAACTGGTGCTAGGTGTGACGGATGGTTTGTGTTTGTGAAGAGGTTTGATCTTGAGGAGGAGCGTCAAGTAGGAGATGATCTTCAACTGGTGCTTGGTATGAAGAATGGGTTTGTGTTTGTAATGATGTTTGATCTGGATGAGGAGCATTGAGTAGAAGAGACTTGTTTGTGATGATTTGTGTTTGTGTTGTGAACATGAAGAAGCAGGGGTTTGGTTTTCAGGTGGCGTGAGCTTGGAGGCCTTGGTGTTGATAGGATGAGGAGGTGATAAGTGTTTGTGTTTGTCGGTTTTCTTGTATTTCAACATACAATTCGTAGAATATATCTCGCGGCCCATCACCCCTATAGTAGAAATGACATTTTAACATCCCCATCGTCATCGATGGGTATCACCGTCCACTTCGTAGTACCGTCATTCTTTGACTGACCCATCCTCTGTGACACCTTCACTTTGTGGGTGCACAAGTCAATACAGAAACGACTAACCAATCTCATCAATAAGCTGCTCATAATTGGCATCGATACTAACTAAAAGGAGCTTCTTCTTCCCACCCTCGTAATCTGCTCCGTTACCACCCCGTATACAATTTTGCCACTAATACGACACAAGAACTGGATAAAAAAGGTCATATCCACCTATTTCATATCACCATCGAACAATCACAAATTTTAATAAATTATCCCAAACATTCGGCTGATTGCAAACACAATCACAAATTTAATAAATTATCCCAAACATATAATTAAACACTTCATTATCACTAGAATCTCACAATAATCAATTATCAATACAATTTAACACAAAACCACATAAAATAAGTTACTAATTTAACAATTGACTAAGAATCCCCAATTATCTAACAATCCCTATTTTCTAGGTTAGAAATTACCTTAAAATATGATGTAAGTGTTGAAAATAATAGTAGGTGATGTTTGCAGTTGGTGGCACCGGAGATTGGCGGCGGTGGAGGCGTTTTTCCGGCGACCGGTGGAGGAGGTGGGGCGGTGGAGTTCGAATTGCTCGCAAGGGAAGGGAGAGAGGTGGGTTCGTCTGATGAGAATGGGGAAATGAGGAAGGGGAAGGAAAAATTCGGGTTATAGGTACAGCCCGTGAACTCGTCTTTGCAAAAGACGATTTCTTAAGTAGTGAGAAATCGTCTATTGAAAGGACGATTTCACAATGTATGCGAGACAGTTTAAAAAATTAACGGGCGGCGTCGGGAGAAGACGAGAAGACGATTTCACCTTCTCCCATTCCAGCCAACTCAGCACCGATGTGGCGCGTAGAATAAGTTAGTAATGAAGGAATCGTCTCTTAAAGAGACGATTTCTCCCGGAAGAGTTATTTTTATGAATTAGTTTCAGGAGAGAGTTAATATAAGTAATATGTTTGTTTAGAAGTGTTATTTCGGAATTTTTTTCCTTGTATTGTACCCGTCCCATTCTCGTATTAGTAGCCGTGTAACCTAACGTGTAGATGGTGTAGTTTTTTTTTTTTTTGAAACCAACGTGTAGATGGTGTATGAGTTTCATATTCTGCCCTATATATACAATACGTATATTGCACATGAAGTTATTATAATTTCATCATTCTAAGTAAGCATATATAATACAATACTTCCTGTCGCTATCAACTTAATTTGATTTTTTTTTTCTTTTTAAAATTTTTAAGACTTAAAATTTGAAATTTATTAATTACAATTAATCAAATCAGTTTGTATTACATTAAATTAACAAAAAATTTCAGCATATAATGACTAATATTTCGGGTATAGGTATGATTAACAACCTTTATTTATTAGTTTAAGTTTTAATATACAGAAAAAAGGTAATCATACACATTAATATATATATCATCCATCATATAATATATATATATAGATGATATAAAAACTATATGTCATGTATACATAATATGATCACGCGCGATTGTATATCATTTATATATAAAACTACTCAATGTACATTGCTTATTGACTAATTTATTGGCTAAAAGTTTACACCAATCTCCTATTTATATTAGTTGAGTTTTAAAATACAGAAAAATGTTGGACATTAACATTAAGAAATATATCCCATTTATACAAAAATGTATGTCATAGATACACATAATATTCGTGAACGGTTGTGACAATTGATTTAGCAGATTTTTAAAGTATATGTTAGGATATATTTTTTTTTAACTTGTTCTACACTTTATAACATTCCAATATCACAAACCTAAAAATAAATCTTCAAAACATTTTAACTTTCCAGTAGTGATTTAACGTTTCAATTACAAACCTAAACCTTATTTAACCTTAGAACACCATGCATGCTCATAAATTACATTTACCCTTGCACTTCTATTTCGCTACAGAAACCTTATTTATTCTACAAAAATATGAATTCAACAATATAATTTTTACATATATAGGTAAATAATTGTAATGAATAAAAACAGTTACATATCACGAATAAGTAAAGTTGATCGTATAAAACAATGTAAAGAAGATAAACCTAAATATGTATTTAATCTAACCTAACAACAAAGTACACGAATTCCACCCCCCCCCCCCCCCCCCCCCCCCCCCCCCCCAAATTTATGTGATGTCAAGAAAAAAAGAATATACATACACTACAGTGTGGGTTAGATATACTCCAAAAAAAGGGTTGTGCTATGTTAATATCTATATTCAATCATTACTGACTGTCCATCAACTGTCAGGTTTAAATGAAACAGAAACTCAATTTCTTGTGGGGACAGCGGATAAGTTAAACACATTCTCTTTTTTGTAAAAGAATAGGGTAAACTAATTGCTAAATAAATGACAAGAAATGAAATAATCGATGTATGAATCCGCACGAGTCCTATATTTCATGATTCGTACAACAAAGGCCACCTTGATCTCTTTGAATGCCACGCACCGACAGAACTGTAATGGTATCCTATTCTTCTATTACCAATATTCTCAATAAAGTGACGAACTAGCCAAAATTCATGGATATTCCACATGATGATAATCATTTCAACCAAACTTCCACAGGTAACACAGAACTAAGAAAAAAGAAGAAACAAAACAGCAAGAAATCTCTCGATAAGAGAAAAAGGAAATTTCACGATATACCCCGAGGTTTGAGCGAATTTACGAGATACCCCTGAGGTTTCATTTTTATTATGAGACCCCTAAGATTTCATTTTTTTACGATATACCCCTGAGGTTTCACTTTCATTACGATATACCCCGAGGTTTCAATTTTATACGAGATGCCCCTCAGTTCAGATTCTAATATATTATTTTTTTCATATCCTCATTTTACCCTCACACCATATACCCCACAATGACCTCACAGGTTTCTGGTTAAATTTTTTAAATTTAAAATATAAACAAATACACATAAAAATTAAAGATCAATTAAAATTTTAATTCAATTTAATAAATATTAATAAAAGTATAAAAAATTAGAATAAAAACATTTAAAATAAATAGAATGACTAAACAACAAAAAAAATAATCTATTTAAAAAACTTATATTGTTACATAATTTAAACTGTGACTTAAAATCATAAATTTTTTATAACAATTATATTAAATGCAAAAATTATAAATAATTTTATTTTTAAAGATATAGTTATTAACAAATATATTATTTGATATCAATAATCACAAGAGAAATTATTATATTATGATTTTAAGCCACCGTTGTAATAGTATATATAAAAAACCATAAAATAATGATTTCAAGAATTTAATTATTTTTCTAATTTAAAATATTGATTTTTGATATCAAATAATATAATCATTTCTTTTGTGATTATAGTATAAAAACCATAAAATATCTCTCCGTCCTGAATTGATCGTCCTGTTTGCTTTATGACACGTTTTTTCACTTCAATATTAAGCATATAAGATAAAAAATTTTATAAAACTAACTTTTGTAACTTATAGTTTATCATGTAAGGAATCATATGCAAAATTTAAATTTTCAAAATTAATTTATCTTATATATTAAAAATTGAAGTCAAACGATATGTCCAAATAATAAACAGGACGGTCAATTCAAGACGAAGGGAGTAATCATTTCTCTTGCAATTATTGATATCGAATATATATTCGTTAATAAACTCTTACTATAATTGATAAATTATTTCTTCTATTTAATATAATTGTTATAAAAATTTATGATTTTAAGCTACCGTTCAAATTATGTAACAATATATTTTTTTTAAATAGATTATTTTTGCTTTTTAGTCATTTCTATTTATTTTAAATTTTATGATTCTAATTTTTTATTTTTTATTATACTTTTATTAATGTTTTTTTAATTGAATTAAAATTTTAATTGATCTTTAATTTTTATGTGCATTTTTTATATTTTACATTTTTAAAAAAATTGACCATAAACCCGTGAGGTTATTGCGGGGCATATGGTGGGTGGGTAAAATGTGGATATGAAAAATATAATATATCAGAATCTGAACTGAGGGGCATCTCATATAAAATTGAAAACTCAGGGGTATATCGTAATGAAAATGAAACCTCAGGGGTATATCGTAAAAAAAATGAAACTTCAGGGGTATCTCATAATGAAAATGAAACCTCAGGGGTATCTTGTAAAATTCGCTCAACCTCGGGGTATATCGTGAAATTTCCCTAGAGAAAATGACAATTTCCTTGGTGCAACATTTCCAGGAAAAAAAACAGACGAACGTCTTGGAGCGATAATCACAGGAGACAGATAATGGTAGAAGCATATTCATTCATATTCTCTCTAAAAAGATGTCACAAGAAACCCAGCGTAAACCAAAACATGAAAAGACTTTAAAACGTGCTAGTGCTAAAAGAAAAGGTATAAACAAGGGGGGCTCATACAAATGGAAACATTCAAAACCAACTAGACATCTAAATCGGACTGTTATTTGGTACCTAACACCAGGATTCTCATCGGGTAAAAAAGCATCACAAGTGTACTGGACACCTGACAATACCAGTACTCCAGTTTTTGAGGCTGCTAATGAAACTTTCAGCAGCTAGTAGAGTCGACAAATTTTCAGGAGGTAACCCGGGATGAATGGCCAATACGGGTGCGTCACAGGCATGGAAGCATTTGCCAAAGTGTCCAGTCTCAAGAAAAAATTTCCCTTACCACCAATCCAGGCTGGGGTAAGCAAAGTAGAGCACAAAGAAAGATGGCAACGCAAATACCAAGGTGATGAGAATATACAGAGCCAAGATGGCAGCACTGGCTGGTATAGCATATAAAATGACGAGAAGAAATATAACCACCAGTGGAACCTTGCTCATTGCATGAGCCACAAGAGCCAAGGACTTGGAAATTGATGAGTCGGCCCTCCCTGTTCTGAAGTAGTGATCAATCATCCTCCCAACATAGCTCGCTCCTGCCAGATGACCTGACACTCTACCACCTACTGCTTCCCCATGATTGGTGGCAGCCTCGCGGTTTCTATTTGGTTGTCCCATTGGTCTATGTTCCACTTGGAAAGGGTGTGTTTTCATTGACCTCTCACCATTCATCCCCTCAACCATCCACAGGATAAAGTAGTTTTTCCTGGGATATCGAAGAACACACCCTTGTAGAGAAGCCGAAGGGATAAGAGGTTGCACCATGGGCAAGATATGAAGAATGGAAGTTGGACAGGCAATGTGGGCAATTTCAAAGCAGCCCACGGCACCAAGCACACAGTTCTTGCAAAGTGTATGACCACACCATAAGACATAAGGGACATTCTCCACAAGGTTAAATGATTCCCAGCATATAGGACACTCCAATCCTTCTTCTCCACTAGATGCATTGGATATCTCATCATCTGAGCATTCTGAGCAGGAGAATGCTTTCTCTTAGAAACATTGCATTTAGACTTCCCGTTCCCATAAAACGCATTAGAAGCCAGACTCCACATTGTCATGTTGTTTAGTGGAAGCAAATTCTTTTATCCATGTTGTTTCCCAGAGACTTAGGATCTAGCATTCCCATACAGGTATCAGAATTAGCTTCTTAAAAGTAGACATCAGGATCAAACTTGAATAGTCTAAAAATATAGACAAATCATGTAGTTGGATCAGCAAGCATATAAATCACAATTGTAAGGTAAACAACAAGAGCAGATACACGGGAAGCAGATCTGACCTTTCAATCAAGGAGAGCTTTTCCCCTAGAATTAGAAATGAATGGGTTATAGCAAATAATGATGAAATTCCAGTGAACAATGTAAAGGATAAACACCTATTAAGAACTAGGTTTCTGCAAGTTCATTAATCCTTTCGTCCGATACCGTCTAATCATCATCGTTTATTCTGTTAATTCCCGGATTATCGTACTGACCTAAAGAGACCATTTTATATCCCCATGAAACTCTTCTCACGCAAGTATACCAATAATCAGGTTATCATTATTTCTTCTCATGTTTTCAGTTAAAAAATTCAGAGATTCCACAAGTTCACCAAGCCTACCCTTACATTTATAGCATTAGGTTGTCAAGCTGTTAGCTAAAATCACGGGGACTGCATCGCATAAAGATGACAAAGAATAAGGCAGATAAAAAAAAAACTAGAAAAAGTTTAATATAAAAAAAAACAGGAATAAAACAATCAACAATTAGTAGAACTTCCAGGAACAACCCGAACAGATTCCAAATACAAGAATTTAGGAAGCAATCATCACTCCAGATAGGCACACAACAGGATGAAAATGACAAATGAATTTGTCTCTCTAAATCCCTACTCGCCTCCTCTCAGTAATCCAATGATTACGAATCTACTGCTACAGAACGACGAGGAAGGATCTAAAGAGGATTCAACCAAATCATGATAAAGTAAGAAAAGATTAAAATCACCTGAACCGATTAACAGCCTAATCTCAGCTCTCCGTGTCTCGATCTGCTATTTCTACAGTTACACGACGGCTACTTCTCTTTCTCTCTCACGCGCGGCTGAGACACAGCAAGGACGGCAAAGAGGATTCACTCATAGGTACACACACAGAGGACAGACCAAGAAGATCTTTTTCTTCGTTCTTGCCCCTCTCCGTATGGACTCCTTGCCACGTTACTGGTTGCTATTTCTGTCATTTAAAAAGCACTTTCTTCTTTTAGGAAAGTATTTATAAAACTTTATGATTTTAAGGCCCTTCGAGAAGTGGGCTAAGATTATCGTAACATGTCAATACAGAACGAAGAAGAGCCTGTGGGATTATGGGCCTTTCTTTCCTTTGACCGGTAATCTGAACATGTAGCTTTTCACGAGATATCTCTGTTTTCTTTTGTAATTCACAATATATCCCTGTGATTTTAGTAATTTAACTTAAAACATGCTTAAATGTTGTCCAAAATTGATGAAACTTTACATGGACGATGCTAAAGTTTTATATTTTGGCCTAATATCAATTTTGAAGCTTTTTAAGCTCACATGTAACCCGTGGGACTCAATGAATATGTGACTGTTCATTGGGTCCCACAGGTCACATGTGAGCTTAAAAAAACTTCAAATTTGATATTGGACCAAAATATAACACTTTAGCATCGTCCATGTAAAGTTTCATCAATTTTGGACAACATTTAAGCATGTTTAAAGTTAAATTACGAAAATCACAGGGATATATTATGAATTACGAAAAAAAACAAGGTATCTCGTGAATTTTCCCTTAAAAAATTATACCTAGGGTTACTGCCTACTGGTCAAGAAAAACTAGATGAAGAATTGAACGGGTATGTCTTGCTAGAAAAAAAACTTTTGCAAATATTGAATAAATGCAAATAAAAAAAAAGCATTCACTCTGGTTATTAATTTCTAAAATTCTTAATCAACTCATAATCTTTTAAGAAAATGCCACTTACACATGACATGACACCCACTCCAAAGAATAAAAATAAGAGTGTATATTTTTTAAACTAAGTAGTAATTACTGAATTAACCTTTATAAATATGTCATAAGTCAATTGTTTATGTGGATATCTTTGACAGTCCGTACTCCGTACATATAATAAGGCTAATGCCCCTTGCTCAGGTCCTCATCCTTTCTTGAATTTCTTATTTGTATTAACTCACTCCAGCCAGGTTTGAGAATTTGGGGGTCATGTTAATTGATCAAAGACGCCCCTTGGGAAACATTGCAATAATATCTTCTTGGTCTCTTATGTCCATATATATATTGCTTCTAAAAATTCATTTTGCTTGGTGGAAAAATTGTGAGGCCACACCACAACAGACCCTTCCACTATATATGGAACCATTGATATGCAATTAATTAAAATTGGCTTTGTAGTTGTTGATTTTGAATTGTCATGAATATATTACGCCCTAAGTGAAAATGACTAGACGTTGCATTTTTTGTAAGTAGTTGATATTATTATAGATAGTGAAGTACTAATCAATGATTATGTATGGAGAACAAGCTCAACCCTCTCTAAAGAAAGCAGCAACGTACATAGTATATGAGGTTGTTTCTGGACGGGAGAAGACAACTAAGGAGAAGAATTAGAAGAGGAGGAGGAGGGGTATTTTTGAGAATTCTTGAGGATCTTAGAGAAAGCGGCTTTGCCCAGATGGAGACCACAGACATCAGCGAGTTGTATTAGGTAAAGGAGGACGTCTGAGATCTCGTCGGCAAGATGATCTTTCTCAGCTTGTGTCCAGTCAGGAAGTCCTCTTGCTACCTCTCCTTTCCATTGGAAGATTTCTGATAGTTCTCCCACCTCACCCACCTTTAATATATATTAATCGTTTAGATATTTATTTTTCACAATATTAAATTGAAATATATTAATGATTATAATAGAAGACAACAGCTTACGCACAAGAGCCAAGAGAAGGTTTCGAGGACTATGGTACACTTGCCACCCTCTGGCTATAGCGAATTCCTGAAGCTTTCTCTTCAGCTCTTCAAGGGACACATCCTTTTCTTCTTCTTCTTCTACTATTTCTTTTCTGCCGCCTACACACTCATACAAGTCTCCCATCTGTCTCTTTTTTTGTTGCTTGCCCAGAGCACCCGACATTCCTGTATATATATACACAACAAATTTATAATGGCCCCCGGCCGATTTAATTCTTTCTTACTCTCTTTTGCACTTAACATGACTTTCCTTTTCTTCCCAAACAAACAGTATGATGTCACAGTGGTATTCATAATTGCAGATTGGACCACAATCTTATCATTAATGCCACTTTTTGTCATATATGTGCACACATAACACATTCCATATAGTTCTTTCTACTTAATATCCTAAACATAAGAGGGATGAGCAGTGTTTACAACTATACTTTTTCATTATTTGTCCACATTTGACCTTTTTGATTTTTATGTTTAATATATAGAATAATATAAGTTTTTAAATTCAAGTTTTGTTATTGGGTATTTATATCAAAAGATTATATTACGTATAACAAAGGCACATTTTGTTTAACAAAGGCAAATATTCTTGCTTAAATCCAAGAGATGCAGGAGGCCCAACTGACGTAAAGGTCATGAAATGTCTTGAAAAAGGGATGGAAGCTTAAGGAATATTGATGGGGTTAAAGCTTTCTGAGGACTAATAATTGTTCTGCGAACTATGTCTTGTTCTGCTGATGATGTATAGATCATGTAATTGTGAGTGGTTGGGGTTTTTCGTTGGAGTGTGATGTCTTCTTGCTGGTGGAGTGATTGTTTCTAGTGCGTGTTTGGTGTAGGTGGTTGTTTCTTCTGGAAGATGGGTTAGGTTGTCGTTTATAGTGGGGATCTCTTAATTTGTGGAGGTTGTTTCGTGGGATTAGAGTATGTTAGAGGGGTCACGTTTAATTTGTTAGGTCCATTTGTGCGTTTATTCGGGGTATATAAGTTGACTATTTTGTTTGATGTAAGTTGTAATTGGATGTGGTGAGTACTCTTTTTCCTTCCTAAGCTTTTTCTCTTCAGGTTTTGCTTAGAAAGGTTTTAATGAGGCCCAAACAAACCCATCCATTATTTCATCTAAAATAATATGACTATATGCCCAAATTATTAAAAAAAAACATAACATTCATATTCATCACGGTGTCGTATACATATTAAATTATTATTAATGGTCCCGACAGTAATATAATTGATTCAATTCAATTTTGGGAAAATTCACGATATACCCATGTTTTCTTCCGTAATTCACAATATACCCCTGTGATTTTAGTAATTTAACTTTAAACATGCTTAAATGTTGTCCAAAATGATGAAACTTTACATTGGCGATGCTAAAGTGTTATATTTTGGTCCAATATCAAATTTGAAGCTTTTTAAGCTCACTTGTGATCTGTGGGACCCAATGAATATGTGACTGTTCATTGGGTCTCACAGGTCACATGTGAGCTTAAAAAACTTCAAATTTGATATTGGACCAAAATATAATACTTTAGCATCGCCCATGTAAAGTTTCATCAATTTGGACAACATTAAACATGTTTAAAGTTAAATTACTAAAATCACAGGGGTATATTGTGAATTACGAAAGAAAACAGGGGTATCTCATAAATTTTTCCAATTATTTATGAGTGTTTAATATACTTTTGTCATCGACCGTAATAGATGAGAGTTTTGAACCAAAATCTTTTAGTCAAATATATCTCTTCATTTTTTCAACCACCGACCAAGCCGCCGGGTTCAGGGGCGGACCTATGTAGGAGCGTAGTGTGTCTACTGACACACTACGGAAAAAAAAATCCTAAAGTTTTACTTATTTATTTTAATTAGTTGTAATTAATTTATCAATGAGTCTTATATTTTGACACATATGTTATGAGACTTAAGCTTTTTAGATACATGATCTTATATTTTGACACATATGTTATGAATTCCTGGGTCCGCCACTGGCCGGGTTGACATTTGTATACATAGTGGCGGGCACGACCATGATATATAGCAGCAGCAGTATATAGTAATTCGTAGGAACATGCGGTGGCCGGATTTAATGGTGGCCACGGTTTCGTCGGTTCTGATTTTGGTTCCACCAGTTCTGGTTCTGAGATATATGTATTTAGGTTCAGAACTGGTCAGGATGGTTCTGGTTCGAAGGTTATATTCGTTTCGGATTCGTTTAAAAAATCGGTTCTGGCCAGTTCCGAAACGATTCCAGAGTGGTTCTGGCCGAATCCAGTTGGTTTGGTCCAAAACGACATCTTTTTTCCCATTACCAACGGTTAATTGACCGGTTCCTGGGTGGTTCGGTTCCAGTTCTGGTTCTCTGCGGTTCTGAATCCAAAGGCGGTTCCGGTTCCGAATTTGGGCCCGATTCAGTCCCGAATCTCAAAACGTGTATTCATATTCACTTCGCATGGGATGGTTCCGGTTCTGAAATCGGTTTCGGCCCGGTTCCGGTTCCATTGGTTTCGGATAGAATCGACGGTTCCAAATAGAACCAACAGTTTCATGTAGAACCGGACCCGATGACAACCATTAGCCGAATTAGATTGAAATTAGGGGTGGCAATTTTAATATGTTGTGTTTGATTAATATTAGTCGTTAACCCTGACACTATACAATATGGTATTGGGTTTTGATTTAGCATCGTTAGTATGTTCAAGTACTTTATAATTTTATACTATTAAATATTAATTAATTTTTGTCAATGTTATTAAATTTAATTGGATATATAAATATTAAAAATTTAAAATTTTATTAAATAAAATTAATAATATTATAAAAAATTACTTAGTTATATTATTTTTTATATATAATTAAATATATTATGTACATTAAATTTGAGTTTAATATATGGATTGAAGTTTCATATTTAAATATAATTAATTAATTAGATTGAATTAATAAATAAATAACATTTTATATTTTAAAATTAGATTAAATCAGATCAATTCAACAAGTTAACCACCCTACTTAAATGATAAGTATGAAACCTCTTCGGTTAGATTCCTTCTTTCTTTGAACATCATGTCAGAAACCCCCACAGAAGACACTACTCCCTCCCGTTCTAATTATAAGTCATTCTAGACTTTTTCACAACTTTTAAGAAAGAGTTTAAAAGACTAGTATATCCTTACTTTTTGTATTGGGAGAATAAAAAAGTAAGTATACTTTATTGATAAGATAAAAAGTAGAGTGTAATGATAATAATAATTAGAAAAGTAGAAAGAGTAAAAGTAGAAAGATAGATACAAAAGTCTAAAATGACTTATAATTTGAACATAATTCTAAAGCCTAAAACGACTTATATTTATAACTGGAGGGGTAGTTTTTTTTTTATCAACCTGCAGAATATTTTGATATGTCTAAAAATCTTGAACTCAGTCTGTGCCGACTTGAAATACTACCTCTGTCCCGTCATAAGTGTCCAGTTTGTTTTTTGGCACGTTTTTCCACCTCAATATTAAACATATAAGGTAAAATAATTTTATAAAACTAAATTTTGTATTATATAGTTTATCATGTAAGGAATCATATCTAAAACTTAAATTTTCAAAATTAATTTATCTTATATGTTAAAAATTGAAGTCAAACGACATATCCAAATAGTAAATAGGACGGTCAAGGTGGGACGGAGGGAGTACAAGTTATCTCTTCGTTATTTTCTACCACAAAAATGTCACCTCAGTTGAATGGGATTGGCGATGCCCAGCCCAATAACAACATGCATATGTTTAATTTGGCCGGTTGGTAGGAGCCATGAGTACATATGTCCTTGAAATATTCCTTTGAAAAGAGTGCATGAATCTACACTGTTTGAATTTCCACTTGACTTGTTTTAGTGCTTTGAATATTATAGTCTCATTATCACCATTAATTATTCTGTACTTGTGGCGGCGACCTCACTGTGGATCTGGTTGGTGCAGGAGCGTCCAGATGGCAAATTCGTACACACGGCGGTACCGTGCACAATACCGTGCGACCCTTGTGACATGGCATCCCAGTCAGCAGCTGACTGGGTTATTTTGCTGACTGGGTTGCTTTTTTTATTATATTAATTTTAAATGATTGTAACTTTTAATATATAAGTCCAAAATAAAAAAAAATTATATCATTGTTCATCTAAATTCAAGCTCTTCAAAACAAGACCAATCATGGATATGTTTTGACAACTTTGAAAAAAAACTTATTTTTACATATGTATGATGATAAACTAAAATCATATATGATTCATTTAGTTTTGATATATGATTCATTAAAATTGATATTATGATTCATTAACTAATAAATAGTGAATCAGATTACAAATTTTGAACCCGATAAAAATCATTATTGTTTTATAGTGTATTATTATTGTTGTATTAAATCTTATATGGTGAATCATGTATTTTTTTATGTATCAAATATTGTTTTGTGTTGTATTATTGTTTAAAATTTTTCTTTTTATATGTGATTGATGATTCACTAAAATGATGTTATGATTCATTAAACTTGATATTATGATTCATTGAAATTGGTGTTATGATTCATTGAAATTGGTGTTATGATTCATTAACTAATAAGTGGTGAATTAGATAACACTCCGGAACCGATAAAAAATCATTATTGTTTTTAGTGTATTATTATTGTTGTAAATATTTTATAACTTACATGGTGAATGATGTATTTTTCTTACGTACCAAATATGTTTTGTATTGTATTATTGTTTAAATTTTTATTTATATGTTACTGATGATACACTAAAATGATGTTATGATTCATTACATTTGATATTATGATTCATTGAAATTGGTATTATGATTCATTAACTAATAAGTGGTGAATTAGGTAACAAACTTTGGATCAAATACTAAACCATTATTGTTTTGTGGTGTATTATTAGTGTTATATGGTGTATTTTAAACTGTATGTGGTGAATCATAAGTGTTGTTGATATGTACATATAACTAGCATAAATTTTAAAACTTGTCAAAACATATTCATGATTGGTCTTGTTTTAAAGAGCTTGAATTTAGATGAACAATGGTACAAAGTTTTTTTATTTTGGACTTATATTTTAAAAGTTATGACTATTTAAAGTTAATACAAATATTATACCATTTTATTATGCCACATAAGCAGTCCAGTCAGCTTAGTGACTGGACTGCCACATATACTGCCGTACCATGATGGGAATAAAACCCTTCCGCACCATCTACCGTCTGCGTCCAGACCATTTTCTGTCGGTGCAAATCGATCGTAATCTGAATTTGTCTGTTCAGATAATACTACCTCCGTCCCGTCATCCTGTTTGCTTTTTGACACGTTTTTCCACCTCAATATTAAACATATAAGGTAAAATAATTTTAAAACTAAATTTTGTATCATATAGTTTAGGGAAAATTACATGCCCCACCCATGACGTTTGGCGCAATTACACACTCCACCCACGTGGTTTCACAAATTACTTTCCCCACCCATGTGGTTTCCCTTTTTTACATCCAGCAACTTTTCTAATTTTTGTTCAATTCAAAAGATGCTTAAACGTTGTTCGAAATTTATGAAACTTTACATGGATGATGCTAAAGTGATATATTTTGATCTTATGTCAAATCCGAAGTTTTTTAAGCTTAAATGTGACATGTGGGACCAATAACATGTCACATGTTTCATTGGGTCCCACGGGTCACATTTAAGCTTAAAAAACTTTAGATTTCTCACTGAACCAAAATATGACACTTAAACATCGTCTATGTAAAGTTTCATCAATTTCGGACAACGTTTAAGCATCTTTTGAATTGAACAAAATTAGAAAAGTTGTTGGATGTAAAAAGAGGGAAACCACATGGGTGGGGAAAGTAATTTATGAAACCACGTGGGTGGAATGTGTAATTGCGCCAAACGTCATGGGTGGGGCTTGTAATTTTCCCTATAGTTTATCATGTAAGGAATCATATGCAAAACTTAAATTTTCAAAATTATTTTATCGTATATGTTAAAAATTGAAGTCAAATGACATATCCAAATAGTAAATAGGACGGTCAAGGTGGGACGGAGGGAGTATATGTTTATAAATAAATATACTACTCCCTCTGTTGATTAATAACTGTCGTTTTAGATAGTGATTCTTGTTCAAAAATATCTGTCATTCTAGCTTTTTGACACATCTTTTTCCACTTTTAACCCTACTATTCAATAAAAGTAATTATTATCTAGATGGAAAAGTAAAAAGTAGGGGTACAGACGTCATTTTTCTATTTTCCTTAATAAGTATGCAAGTTTCTACAATGACAGATATTGTTGAACAGAGGGAGTACTTGTTATTGTAATACTCCCTCCGTTCAAAAATATCTGTCATTTTAGAAGCTTGCACACTTATTAAGAAAAGTAGAATAATGACGCATGTATCCCTACTTTTTACTTTTCCATCAAGATAATAATTACTTTTGATTGAATAGTAGGGTTAAAAATGGAAAAAAGTGTGTCAAAAAACTAGAATGACACATATTTTTAAACAAAAATCACACCCTAAAACGACAGATATTAATTAACGGAGGGAGTAATAACTGTAAATAAAACCCCTTCGTTCAAAAATATCTGTCATTTTAGAAGCTTGCACACTTATTAAAAAATGTAGAATAATGACGCATGCAGGGGCGGAACCAGGATTTCAAACTTAGGGGGCCAAAAATTTTTTGGCTATATATTTAATATAAATACTAAATATATTCTGAAAATAAATAATAAAATTTTAAAATAAAAATACTTACAACATGGTTTAAAGGTTTATATTTTAAATATAGATATAACTTATTAAAATATACTCTATCATACTTTTCATAGATAATTTTCACAAAACACGAAAATTAAAGAGACAATTTTTGGACTAAAATTTATCCTTACTTTTTCATAAGAAATAGAGAAGTTGTGAGTGAGAGAAAAAAGTAGGAGGGTATATGAAAATTGAGTGAGAAAAAAGTCCAAAATATCTTATATTTTGAAAAATGGCAACTTTCAAAACATCATTTATTAAAAATAGAAGGTAGTACATAGCTCATTGACTTAACTTTAAACTAAAATTTGATCAACCCAATTAATACTTTAAAAGCAAGTTTTTTAGTTCAAATTATGGTTATAAAAATAATAATATATAAAATATAAGACACTTAATAACATCAACTAATGTATTAAATGTAATTTATTATTTCTATTTATAACACTAAACAATTTAAAATTGACTCATATTAATTAAAAATAATAATATCATAGATACTTTTAGACAATTTTAATAAATTCAACTTAACTTATAATCAAATAAACTATATTATATAAAACTAGTAATAAAAAAAATGATGTCATCGGGACAATTGGGGGGCCGAGCCCCTTAACTTCTAACGTGGCTCCGCCACTGGACGCATGTACGCTTGCTTTTTACTTTTTCATCTAGATAATAATTACTTTTGTATTGAATAGTAGGGTATTGAATAGTAGGGTTAAAAGTGGAAAAAAGTGTATCAAAAAACTAAAATGATACAAATTGAACAAGAATGACATCCTAAAACGACAGATTAACGGAGGGAGTAATTTATATTACAAAAGTTTTACTTTATTAGTAAAAATATACTGTATTTAAAAAAATGCAATTAACTTATATTTAAATAAGAAAAACTAGTATTTGAACTCTAAATATGTGAATTTGTTATTAAATGTGCTGAGTAAACATTTATGAATATAACAAAAAAATTATTTATTTTAGAAATTTACACACTTATTTAGAAAAGCAAAAAAATGACACATGTACCTTATTTTTTACTTTTCTATTTAGATAATAATTACTTTTATATTAAATAATAGGGTTAAAAATAAAAAAATATGTCAAAAAATTTAAAAAACATATATTATTGAACAAGAATCACACCCTAAAATAACGATATTAATTCACGGAGGAGTACAAATTTACAATAGAATCACATCACTAACAATTATCGGCAAATAAAACGCCACCGTACAACCGTTAACTTAGTGACACATAATATATTAGTTGTAACCTAAATAACATTGTGAATTTTCCCTTTAAGATATAGTCGAAGAGCCGCCCACAAGCGTACTTGAGGAACTAGAACGGCACAGAAGTGCAAGTGCAACGCCAACTAATCGTCCCAGCTACAAGATTAATAGTTGAAAAAAAAAAACCGCCAAGAGCCTTGAATGGTCAGGAGGAAAAGGTCGAGTTCAGTACAAGATTAATATAACGAGAAAAGAACCAAAACCATTCATCTTTGAATACCATCTTATATAGCATCCCTCGACTGTTGGACTTCATCTTGACCGTTCTAGACCTGAAATCTTTACTCCCAACCAGAATTTCCTCAAATAGAAAGAAAGATTACCTTTAACTTATACCTACTTCGTAAATGGGGAACTGTAAACCAGTACACCCAACAGCAGCAGAAGGATCAATACTACAATTTTGGATAGAGAAACAATGGAAACAGGCAGTTGAAGCAAACAATTATCTCAACTAACCTTGGACACGGTTGTCACTATTATAATATGTAATATCTCTAAACTCACAGTTATTAGTAAAAAAAAGACCCTACAGAAGCACAAAATCAGTTTTCTGCTAATCCCCCACCTGACAAATTTGAAACATTGTATACATCTACAGTGAGAGTAATATACAGAAAACACTGGAATACTATGCCTTCAAGAAGTCCCTATCAAGCTGCACAGAATCATTCCTGATTTAATGATGAAGGCAAGCATACAGAGGATGTAAGACTATAGATGTGCATTGTTGTTTCTTGATTACAACAAGTGCCCAAAAATAGGTAGAGTTAAGTAATGAATATACGTGAGCTCAGATGGGACATACAGCACCTAAAAAGAATCAGTGAGCACACTGCCATCATCTTCATCATCATAGCCATCAACTTCACTGGAATCGTCATCATCTTCATCTTTGATAGCTGGATCATCTATATGGACATTTAACAGTCAAGAAAGCATATGGATAGCTCAAACATGAATTGCAAACTACGATACAAGACAGATGAATATGAAAATATCTTCTCATGGCAGATGTAAAAAAAGTCTACAATTGCAGTGATGCAGATCAACATAATACGGTGAGATTTTAACTTCCTGAATTATAAAAAAAAGATGGAAGTACAATATTTAAATACTACTTCAATTTATATATAAGTTGTACAAAAGAGGATGCACTCAAATTGAATTGAGATATATGTGTAGGTCATGAATGATCATATGCGGAAATCCAAAATTTATGTCTCGGATTCAGACAATAATCCTAGCTCAGTGGATTCAAAACCTTTATCAAAGTTTGGATCTGAGACATAAATTTTGGATTTTCGCATATGATAGCCAACACAACCATCTCCACTCCAATGAGAGCATCATATTTTCCAAAAGTGTGTTAGCTTTAATTGTAGATTTTGTTGCTACCAGCAATGACAGGAGATAATTTGCTCCTCACTTTTGTCAACCCCTCATATGCATACATGGGAATATAAGCTAGGATAATAATACCTTAAACGCCTTTACTAGAACAAAAGGGCTGGAAAGAGAGAATTATTATAAATGGCATGGTGGTAAAGGGCTGGGAAATACCTTAAATGCCTTTCTTTATGATCGGGGATATAAGCTAAGGTGTCAATGTATATATAACAAAATGCATCTAGACTATTACCATCCACACGCATGAAGTGAGTGATCAATTTTTTCTTTAATAATACTATTTTGTTGGTAGTAGGAGTGTGTCTATAGGAGCACAAAACATTTAGAGTCAGCTCTAACCAGATTCTTCTTGCGGACGGAGCCAATCTTGTAGGCAGACCAAAGCTTGGGTTGTCTCTGGCAACGATGAGCTGTGAATGGCTGGTGTCCGCTTGCCACCGATGTAGAACGATAATTTCAAAGTTGAAGAAGACACCGGAACAGATAGCAAATCACGTGCCAAAAAGGACAGTTCTGGATATCTCATTGAGCTTTTACTCCAAAATTCAAGCACATCCAGATCATAATTCAAATCGAAGCTCGGTTCCTCCAAATATTGATCTAACTCTGATTTGCTACCTCTGGGATTTGATGACATGCTTAGAAACTGATTATAGTCACCAAATACATCTCCATCATCACCACTACAGGGGAAGTTAGTGCTAACACCAGACGATCCAATAGACGTAGAAGAAAAGGCATATTGTTGTTTATACTCAGCCAACAAACAATAAAGGGTATTCACAACCCTACTCACACGCTCACTGACATTCTCATCTCCAGAGAGTTTCATGTAGCAATATTCCAGGAATTTTACCTTGTAACGTGGATCCAAGATTGCAGCACAAGACAAGACCAAGCTATTTTTGGACCAATAATCATCAAATTTCACTTCCATTTCTCTTATTGTGTCACTCATGAAAGTATGAGAACCACTAGACAATTCTAGTAACCGCCGATGAACCATAAGCAGCCCTTTGAGGTATATATTTGCAGTTGGGTTTTTTGAAACAGCAACCATACATATAACATCATATAGTATCTTCAAAAACCTGTGCACAACACTCAACCGTTGCCACTCTTCATCTCCCAATTGATGATCCTGATCAACAAGATGCTCAAACACACTCTTGTAGAAGAGAGCACGGTCAATCATTTTATATGTGGAATTCCATCTGGATGGCATGTCAACCCTAACTGTCTTCCTGGGTAGCAGCTGAAACTTTTTCTCTGCAAGGGCATAGAATTTCTTCCTCTGAACCGGTGATCTATTGACATGGTTCACCAAGTCACGAATTTTATCGAGACTATCACTGACTAGTTTCAAAATAGATTCAGCTATAAAATTCAATATACACTCATAACAACGCACTTGAAAAATTGAACCACCAAGTAAAACTTTTCTAGTGAAAAGACCCCTTTCAAGAGAAGAAACAATGGATTCATTGTGACATGAATAATCCATTGTAATGCTAAGGATCTTGTGTCCAACATTCCACTGAGACAACAGATATGCCACCTCATCTGCAACAGATATTCCATCAAAAGCAGGGACCAATGGTCTGATACACAAAACCCTCCTCTGCAACTTCCACTGTTCATCAATGAAATTCGCACTTACACAAATGTACTTGTTTTCAGTGTCACTGGCTTTCAGAGTCTCAGTGGCCAAAGATATCATTCCAGGGGCTTTTGTCAAACTCTCTTTCACTTTATCTCTTTCCCTCATATAAATAGAGAACAACTCTCTCTTCATAACAGATCGACTAAATGGAATGTATTGGGGGCATGCCTTTGACATCATCTGTCTAAAACCTCTCTTTTCCACCAGATTGAAAGAATAAGGTCCATCCATGATGCAAAGCAAGGTACATCGTACAAGCTCATTCGGTCTAGGTTCATAATTCTCAGAACTTGCACATTCAGTTTTATTTCTCTCAGCAAATAATAAGGTATACCACGATTCCCCTCACCCCCAACGGTTACACGACTTGGACATTTCTCTAAATGCCGCTTTAAATGTGAGGTCCCATTTTTAGCGGCCGCAGAAAGAACAGTGTTGCAATGCTTGCACTTAGCTTTCTGTTCCTCAGAATTTCCACTTTGAAACTTCTCAAATTCATCCCAGACCTTGGATGTCCTCCTTCTATGTACACCGCAGTCAATGCTGATCTCAAAGTCACTAGCTCCACTCTCCATTGAAATGGGTCTTATGTCAAGGACCAAGCGCTTCGGGCACCTTTCAACATGCCGCCTCAAATGTGAAGTTCCACTTTTAGGAGTTGCACTCAAAACCATATCGCAGTGCTTGCATTTGGCCTTTCCTTCTTCCTTATTTTCACCTGGGATCTTTTGAAAATGATCCCATGCCACCGACCTCCTCTTACGGTTACTGTTACTGTCACATTCTACGAGTCCATTTTCTACTGGGATAGGAATTATACTATCCATTGAAACCTGCAACGATGACGGAAAGGAAATAGTTAAGCCCACGTAAAACATGATAAGTAGACCTAAAATTAGTTTAGGCAGAAGGGAAGAAGCAGGAGGATGGTTAGGAAACTCAACGATCCAGTGAACACCCTTTGGATAAAAACAAGAAATACTTTGGCTGAGAAGTTAGCTTTCTGCATCCCACAGCGCATCAATGCGGTAAAATCAGCATTTCGCACGGTCCCAGCCGAGCATCTTAAGTCGTGACACTGTATAAACCATTAGCTTGGCTTGGAATTGCATCACGTGAAACAAACCAAATTGGGAGGTAAAAGTTACACCCAACCTGAAACACACGTACATACACCTCCCCCCTGTGTCGCCCCCGGGCGACATACATAGTGGAAAAAAAAAAAGCCGGGACAAACCCAAAAATGCAGAAATTGACTACGCAATCATGATTTCGAATTTTACAGCAAAGAGAAAGAGAGATACAGAGCTTATGATTTTGGAGTCAAAGAAAGCAATTTACCCAGCTTGCCCTCGAGTGAGAACCAATGATAGCACCAGCGAAGTAGATGTCGTGTTCTATTGATTCGAAGTTATAGGCATTCTCAGGAGATTGTGGAACATTTGGGGAAATTGAGAGGGAGAGTCGGGGTTGAGAGATGATCGACGATCTAGGGGAAGGCGAGGAACAGGGAAGGGCATTCCGGAGAGTACTCGGCGTATTTGGACTTGCTTACGAGTGTCCATCTTTCTTATGACTTCCAAGCTACTCTTTTTTTCTTTTTTTTGTCTACCACCCGGTTGTCCAATTGGACTACATCCGGATCGGGGATCAGCTATGGGTCGATAGGTTCCAGTCCCCTACAAGTTCTCTTCCAATCACCACTGAACTAACGGGGTATTGGTCCAAGCTACTCTTTTTTTCTTCCTCAAAAGAACACACCATACATTAAAGCATAGTAACTTTACATGCCTAATAGTTATTTGATGACCTAGTTCTCTGTGTATGTCACATGCATCAATTATCATATCAACTATTTTTTCTCTCTACTTTTTCTAATTTCAGCTGACAACTGAGCAGTTGACAAAAGATTGGGGCCTAAGTTGAGAGTCTTCCGATACGGGGTGTTTCCAAGTTTTCACAATAAGGTTGTGTTCTTTCAGCAACTTAATTCATTTGTTGAGATTAATGTGACATATATTTGCGGACTCAGAACTTTTATTTACGGGGGTAAAAAAAATTGACACTATTGCTCTTTAAAACATTATGATATTTTGTATTTTTCAAAAATCATAAGAGTATTTTGTAAATTTTCAACCGGCCCCTTTGCGTCCGCCCATGGTGATATATGTCACTTTTTTATTTGTGTTACTTTTCTATTGACCCCACCAAAACTTAAATACTCTACTCTCATTGGTTAACCAAGCTTTATCTTTGAAACTCATAACGCACCTAAAGCTGAGTTTTGAAGCTTTATGATTAAGGTCACCATGATTAATCAATAAGGGTAGAGTATTTCAATTTTAATGGGACCAAAAGTTAAAGTAACCCAATAAATAAGGACATGTATCACATTATCTTAAAAAGCTATAGAGGATAAGAAGACCGGGCGCGAAGGCCTGGTGCAAAAGGAAAGGTGAGACCAATGAGGAAATGTAAACAAAGTGAAGTGTTTTAATAAGGAAAGTGTGATAGTCTAGCACATAGGAAACATAATGTAAAAAAAACTATAAATAGGGGTTCACCCCACATAACAAATATATCTTAAACCCTCCCATAATTTTGTTGCGCTCTCTCACTCTTCCCCTTGCTTTGAAAACATATTTTTGGAGTTCTATAGTGCTTGTATAGGTAAGATTTCAGCCGGTTTTAGAAAATCATAGCATAAAAGAGAGAATTAAGAAAGATACTCGAATCCAGAGATATGAACAATTACAAAGCCAACATGGAGCCAAACCACCATGAGCCAAAACAAAGAACAAGATCTCATCCCCTACATGCCAACCAAAGTCCTAACGATGGTTGCATAAGCAAATGGAACTGAAACCTACCAATTTCCTCGGTCGGTTCAAGAAGCCTAGCATGCTTCTTCGGATTATTATCCTATAATGAAGTTTTTATTTTCTTGAAAATTGTTAGCCCCCTATTCGGATGAAATATATAATTGTTTCGAACGATTAGTATATTGTAGGTTGATCTTGTATAAATTTATACTACATAGTTATATAATTATTTATACTAGCATGTATACAATTGAATTGTTTGTATATGTGTTAGGTGAAGCATATTTATAATTGTAGGCCCATTGTTTAAATATCATTTGTAAACATACTTATATAATTTTTTTATATTTTATATTTTTTTGTTAAAATAAAAAATTCAGATTATATGTTCAATAACTTTTCCTAATATCTTGACCATTTTGGTGTATATTGACTTCAAATTTGTCACTATATTTCAACCACTGTTCACATTTATAATTTTATTTTAAAAAAACATTTACAAGTAATCATCAAGATTTTTTGGAGTACATTAATGTTAGACATATAAGTCATTTGAATTATACTCACATCATCAATCAGAGATAAGATCTTGTTTTGTTGAAAGTATATATATTATTACTAAACAAAAAGGTATTGAATCGTTTTTCCAATGTTTAGCATTTGTACTGCACTTTCATTATGTTTAACGTTTGGTTTTCGAATGTCATCTGTTGCCCCTATATTGCGTGGCTCCTCGCAAAAGTTCAAGGTCATCTCTCTTTTTCTTTTTGATCGAAACAGTCGGGGCCAATTAGGCCTCCTCTCTTATTGAGAAGATAGAGGATTTCTCCTCAGAAAGTTGGGATAGAATACATGGTGGGGATGACTAAAGATAATACATCCAAAGGGTCGATCTAAACCCAGCTTAGCTATACAGTCTGCGACTCTATTGTAAGTACGGGGAATATGTGCAACCACTGCATTACGAATAGATTGGATATTGGAGGAGCATTCCTCGAACAGCGGCTTCAGAATGTGTGCGGGCGGACATTCCTCAATTAGCTTGACCAACTGGAGTGAATCCGATAGGAAGCAGACTCCCTCTAGTTTCCTGTCCAACGCAATCCTACTGGCCTGCACCAGCCCCATGACTTCAGTGTGCAGAATGCTCTGAAATCCAAATGTTGTAGTAAAGCCACCAATCCAGTCACTGTGTGCAGATCTCCACAATCCTCCAGCAGCAGCTTTACCTGAGGAAAAGCAAGTAGCCCCATCAATAGTGAAAACAATAGAATTAGCATCATAAGTTAGGCTGATGAGCTCCCTGTCAGAGTGGTTTACATCCATTGGCCCGAAGTTCTCAAGCTCCTTAATGTAAGCGTGAGCTCTTTTATTCTGCTGACATTTCAGGATCACATGTCAAAAAGGAAGAAACAGTCTGTCCTCCTTGCCAAATACTTTGTTATTTCTCCAGTTCCAAAGCATAAAGCAGATAATGGGAAAAACCATTTTCCACTTAATATTAATTAAACAACGATTTCCTTGCAGCAAGTAATTCCTGATCCAATCCTGCACATCTCCAGCAAAGAAGTTAGATCTATCACTAGTGTATATAATTTTAAACCATATCCTTTTCGCAATAACACAATCACACAGAATGTGGATAGTTGTTTCCTCATTGCCACAATAGTGACATGATTTATCAGAAGTGAAACCCATCATGAACCTTCTTGAATTTGTCATCAATCTGTCCAATAAGATACGCCAGAACAAAACCTTAATGCGCTCTTGAACTGGAAGTTTCCAGACAGATTTGAAAACTGCATATTTCTCAACATTAGAGCAGCCATAGTTCATGGATAATAAATTGTAAGCTGACTTAACACTATAATTACCATCACTCTCGGCCACCAAGAAAGAAAATCATTATCAGACTCGGGATAAACAGAATGATTTGATAACAGATTGAGCACATCATCAGATAAACTATTTGACAGGACTTCCATTTTCCAGCCTAGGATGTTATCCCAGTAGTCCGCTACTGTTTTGTCAATATCTTGACTTGGAATTGGATTAGTGGCCTTCGATTCCAGATTAAAACCCGTATCCACCTATCCTTCCAGAATTTAACTGTTTTTCCATTGCTAACCACCCAACGAGAGCCATCAGAGATTAAGGGTTTACATATTTGGATTGCTTTCCAATTACTAGAACCCCTCTGCGAGTCAGGGTTTGGGTATTTTTTGTTTAGGATCCTAAAGCATGGTTTGTCTGTTTTCCGAACCAAATTCCATACAATTTTACCAAAACATGCTTGATTCATAACCCTAGCTTTCCGAATCCCTAAACCTCCACTGGACTTCGGTTTGCACAAGGTATCCCACCCTATGTCATGTAATTTCCTGGTATTAGAATCATGGCCCCATATAAAGTCTCTACACTGCTTATCTATTTTTGTGCAAACATTAACTAACATTTGACACTGCATCGTATGAATAGGGATTGAAGACACCCAACTTTTGACTAGGCAAATGCGACCAGCCATAGATAAAGACTTCGCTTTCCAACCAGCAAGTCTGTTACGGATTTTAGCTAAAAGAAAGTTATTAGATTGGGTGACAGACCTACCTTGTTTCAGATAAACTCCAAGATATTTACCAAATTCTCTTGTAATAGGGATATTAGCCTCAATCCTAATAGCTTCATCTTTTTCTGAGGAGATGTTATTGGACAGAAGAATGGAAGATTTTTCAAAGTTTACACATTGACCAGAGGCCTCACAGAACTCCGTAATACACTCATCATGATCCTAACTTGGTTTAAAGATGCAGTCCCAAACATAACTAAATCATCAGCAAAGAAACAATGAGAGAGGGAGATCCCTTTCCTACCTAAAGTAATAGGTTTCCACTCCTTCCTAGAGACTTTGCTATTAATCAGATAAGCAAGTCTCTCAATACAGAGAACAAAAATAAAGGGGGATAATGGGTCCCCCTGCCTAAGCCCTCTACCCACAGAGAAGGATTTAGACAGCTCCCCATTCCAACTAATTTGAAAGGTCACTAAGGTTATACATTCCATGATTGTATTCATTAAATTATGAGGAAGATCAAGACAGTCAAGAGTATCTTTAATATCTCCAAGAGAGCCTGTCGTAAGCCTTGGATAGGTCAATCTTCATAGCAATGCAGCCCTCTCTACTCTTCGTTTTTTGCATAAAATGTAAGACTTCCTGTACAATGATAATATTCTCAAATATACTTCTTCCAGGAACAAAACTGGCTTGGCAATCAGAGACCCACCGATGCATGAAAGGTTTTAATCTGTTAGTAATCACTTTTGCAAATAACTTATACTGCATCTGGCAAAGAGAAATTGGGCGGAAGTGGCTGACCTGGCACGGGGCCTCAACCTTAGGGATTAAAACAAGAATTGTTTCATTTAATTTAGGATCAATTTTCTGAAGCCTAAAAGATTCTTGAGCAAAAGCCAGGACAAAGGACTCAAAATATTCCATAATTTTTGAAAAACGCTGCAGGATAACCATCCTTTCCAGGGGCCTTGAAGGCCTGTATGGTTTTTAAAGCTAAATTAAGCTCACCAAGCTCAATAGGTTTGGCCAGATTCATTTTCTCATCTCTGTCAAGGATAGGGAAATTGTGACCTATAGAGTTACCCTGATAACTAGGATCAGCAGAGAATAACTTTTGGAAGTGCATTAACATTAGATTCTCAATCTCGCCCTCATTAGTGACCCAACAACCCTCACTATCAAGAAGTTTTACAATTTTGTTATGCTGTCTGCGAAGCTTGGTTTTCAAGTGGAAAAATGCAGTATTCTTATCTCCTAAGCCTATCCATTGATCCCTAGATTTCTGATGCCAAAGGGATTCCTCTCTTTGCATCCACATGTCAAGATCTCTTAGGAGGGAAATCTCAAGACCTCTTAGGTTACTCCCCTTACCTTCATCTATTGCTTTTGGATACCCCGCAATCTAGCAATAATTCTTTTTTTAGAATGTGTAATGTGGCCAAAGACTTTTCTATTCCACTCAGAGAGAAAACAAGAGAGGTTTTGAAGAGAAACATTAAGAGGCATGTTATTAATCTAGTTCTGATGGACAGCTTGGTAAAAATCTGGATGAGAGAACCATGCAGCAAGCATTTTAAAAGGCTTAGGACGCTGGATACATTTCTGATTTTGGTTCAGAGAGAGTACAAGAGGGCTATGATCAGAGGCAATTCTGGGTAATACATCTACAACCGCATTAGGAAACATATTAATCCAATCCTCCGAAGCAATGACACGATCTAGGCAAGCTCTATGATTGTTATTGGTCTAGGTAAACCGATTACCAACAGTTTTTACACCCAACATCCCTCTGTTATGGTACCAATTTTCAAATCTTCGATCAATTCCAAAGTTATTCAAAGAGCACGGGGACCTATCCCATGGAAAAATAATTGCATTAAAGTCCCCCCTACAACCCATGGGGTAGAGTTTAGAGGCTGGATAGAATCAAGTTTACTCCATAATGAGTTACGCAAAGAAGGGTTAGGTCTCTCATCTCTCTTTTTCTTTACAATGAATCTATGTAAGTAAGTGTTTTTCCTCTCGGAACGATCTTGGTCAGTTTATCAGAATTTCAATCCTTTCTTAATAAATTTCATCTAGCTTCACAGTCAAACCTGGTCAAATTGATGTTCTAGAATGAAATACCCCAAATCTAAATAATATTATTAAATCATTACTTATTGGAATATAATCCAAATATAAATCATTTCACGTACGCATGCAAACCCATGCATGAAAACGTTACGTAAAAATAGTCGTTTTTCCATAAACGCTAAAACGCCTTAGAAACATGTGATCAAGCATGACCTAGTATGACCTTCTAAAACTCAAACCAAATGGTCATACACTCATTATATGAATATATAAATATATTCCCTAAGCTATATTCAGTCAAATACGCAAAATGCTCGGGAGTGCTCTCGCCCGCTCCTTAAAGCACGAAAGTCCGGAGGAGTGCCGAGGTGGCACGAACCCTATAAAATTAATTCCTAGAGTTCCTAAAATCATATTAATCATTCTAAAGAGAACCCACGAAGTGGTTTCTCAAATTCAGCAAAAACACAGGAGGATTTCTTAGCGCTCCTTTTTGCCCGGGTGTGTCCCGATGGCCCGTAAATTATGTCATGGGTTGATATAACCTCATATAACCCAATTTAACATCTTAATATATATTTATTTACTATAATAAGTGTTTACAAACACTTGGAACTCATAAAAACAATTGGTTTCCCAAAAAGTTCCTTAGAGCACAAAAACACACCTTCGGGTGTCACGAAATGCGTTTTACGCAATTGCCTTTAGTTTTTGACATGCCACGAATTGGTAATCTTAAAAAGGGTTAAAATGACCTTCTAAATCAGTTGGTGTGACTAGTAAACAAGGCTCTCTATAGGGGCCGAAATTTAGAGCAAAAACTAGTATAAAATTTGCCTTTAAAGTTAAAAAAGGCTTTAAAAATAATGACTATCATCCCATGGTTATATTACTAATGTCAAAGTATATAGGTCTCATATGACCAAGCTGTCGAATTAGGCCATGGAATAAGGCCATGTGAAGCTAGAACAAAAACAAATGAGAAAAAGCAAAAAGTAGATCTAGAATTCACTTTTCTAGATTCCTTCTTTTCCATGTGACCTAACATGCTTGTCCTTGGATCTTCAATGTCAATTAAGACACCCCATTTGACCCTTGAATTCGTGACTCTACAAGGGAGGAAGAAGACAAGCCTAACTTAGAAAAATCAAAAGAATAACTTACCTAAATTACCTTGTCTTCTAGCTCACAATTATTTCCTTTCCAACTCTTGCCTTGTCACACCTCACATGTCCGATTTCTATGCTGGAAAAGAGGACATTTATTGAGCCAATCAACCATGAAATAAACTAAGAAAAAATAAAGTCATTTGACATTAAAAATTGAAAAACAAAATCAAATTCCAATTGCCCTCTTTCATTTACGTGAGCTAGGTCTCATTTCCCTCCTTGCACATTTCCTCCACGGTTTAGTAAGGCTCCCTCCTCTCTCTTCTAGCTTCATCTTCTTCCTTTGAAGCTCTTAAGTCCATTAATGGAGTTTTAACTTCTATCTTCATCTTTAAGGTAATTTCCTAGCATTTCTTGGCAAGTCTTGAAACAAAACTCTTCCTAGCATAACAAGGTGTGTTCGGCATCAATTAGATCTCCAAGGGGTTGTCCAAAACAACATTAATCCAAGGAGCATCTCAAGGTTATCTTAAGGTAGGTTTCAAAGCTTGAAAATCCTTAAAGCACATTTTTATGTGTAACCAAGTTCTACTTCTTATAAGTCTCTTTTCTTCTTCATTTTGATGAAGGAAAACTTGTTCTTCACCTACCTTAGGGGTGCCGAATTTATAAGGAGAAAAGTCTAAGGTAAAGTCTTGTAAAACTACTTCCAAATCTACTTAAGATCTTTATTCAAGATCTAACTCCTAAACACCTTCACCTCTTGCATAAAACCGAAGAGGAGCATCAAGTTACCTAGGAGAAAGCTTGGAGATTCAAGAAGAAGTTCAAGCACTTAACCACCTTTGTTAAGAAGTAAGTTTACTAAGTAAATCTTTATGTTATAAGCTTTGTTAAGCTTCTAAAAATTGTACAAAAATTATGTACATCTCCTAGGCTAAATAATACCGAAACTATATGGTTTTATATGCCAAAAATATAATCTATAAATATATAGAAAATATTTACCTTAAGACACATTTTTGTGTCACAAAATTTATTTATGTTACAAATAAAATAAGGCCGAAATGTCTAGGGCAAAAATGTTTTATTTTGAGCTAAGAATCAATATAAGACCTTACAATAATTTATACACGAGTTATATGACTCCTATGAATTTATGTATAATTATTATGACATATAAATCCACTTTTATATACTATATGGTCACTAAATATTTATGGCCGAATGCTCTAATTGATAAATGGGTTTTAATGACTTACTTAGGTATATAAACTTGTATTATAAAGTTTGGAGAGTTAAAAATATTTTATTAGTGCTTAAATGGCTAATTAATTAAGTTATGTGGTTTAAATGTAATTTTTACAAGTTTAGTGGATTTATTGTGAAAGCCGAGAGTTAAAGGGGTATTTGGTGTAATTATAATATAATATAAGGTTAGGAATTAAGTTTAAGAATTTTAGATTTAAACAAGCTTAAAATAACTTTTTATTAAGTTTTGGGCTATTATGTAATTTATAAAAGTTGTTATGAAAGTTTAGAGTTTATTAGTGGGCGAATTCATAATTAAAAGATTTATTAGGCTCACTTTCGAAATTTTGAGGAATTAAATATTTAGACTTTAGTTTATAAGTTATTAAGAAATATTATAAAGTTTTGGGATGAAAGTGTAATTAGGAAGAATAAATGACAAAGCCGAATTACTTTGGGGTTAGTTTGGTAATTTAAGAATTTATATATATAAATTCGGCATTTATGGAGAATGAAAATTAAAACTATAGTTTATAAGGCATTAAGCAAAGTTTATAAGGTTTGTGATTAAATGGTAATTATAGGAAATAATTATTATTGCCAAGAATTTAAGGGGCTAAGTTGCTATTTTTGAGAGTTATAATATTTAAAAGCTATATACCAAAATATTAGTGTGAATGTGTAATTTAGCTAAATAAGAAGTTAAAACTCTATAATATAAAGAGATTAGAATTTAAGTGTAAAGTTTATGAATTAATAGGGTTGATTTATAAATAACCGAAATGCAAGGGGAATAATTTGGATTTAAATAAGTATAGGTCCTATATGGATATTTGGAGGATTTGAAGAAAAGAATTTTAATTAAAGGAATTATGGAATTAGAACTATGGCTTATATAGTTAAAGGAAGTTAAAGGAAAACAAAAGATATTATTTATGACTAAAAGGAGAATAATGAGATTTAAGAATATTATGTCATTGTAAGACATTTAAATATAGTTAAGAAAATTATAAGTTGTTATGTCACTTAGACAATTAAAATAAACACAAATATAGTACATGAATATATGAATACATATATGTACATTAAAGGATTTATAAATAAATCAAAAAGGAATAACAAATAAGTTATACATTAAGTCATGAGGTAATTAAAAGAAATAAACCTCACATGAAATAACAATACGAGATTTGTTAAAAGATCCAATAGAATTATTATCTAAGGGTAACATAAATTAACCCTCTCAGTTAATCCTATTCTAGGACTTTGTTTGACCAGACGTTGACCAGGGTATAATCAACTGCAACCTACGGTGAACGGTATGGGATTCTTGCAACCTGTTTTCTACCGGATTACACCGGCTTGTGTGCTATCTGTTGTTTGAAATAACGACCAAGATAATTAATGTAAACTGTTGTTTTACTCTTGCACACTGTGATATTATTTTATGTGCGTGAATGTTGCTGACTACAACGTGTATGTCCCACGCATACCAACACTACTATACCAGTGGATTAAATACCTGTGTTTCAGTATACCGAGGACTTGTACTCAAGTCTCTCACTAACTTCACTTTATAACAAACGTCATTATCCTAAACGTGATAATTGACAATACACATTGTGTTCTTGTTTAACGTCTTTATATGACACTTAACAATTCTATACTTCGAGAACGAGGAGCCCAGTTGGATCTGGCCATGCATGCTACAGGAGTTGTACCTGTCTCAGGTCGTCTCCTACTACGTCGCGACGGAACATTCAGTTGGGAGGAAGACTCTATTCCTCCGGGATTCAAATGCCCATCAGTTCAGTTTGAGGAAGACTTCATTCCTCTAGTGGGATTCATTTTCCCACGCCTCTCAGTTCAGGGTTTAACTACGTTATCTCCTGGGGTTTTTATACCCAACCTTTCTCTATAACGAGGTCACTATACCTCCACTATATTGATATACTTTTATACATCTGTCAGTCCCATTGTGTGGACCCGACAGCTATCAGACATTTCAGTTCAGCTAACTTGACCTTCTGTGTCTTGTTCTATGTGACATTATTGTCCTTGTGTGGATACTTGTTATCATCAGATTATGCTTGTTTACAGCTTTATAAAAATGAACTGCATGTGTTCGACAAAGTAGTTGGTGTGGCCCGGTAGACGATGGGCTGCACGTTTTCCATACCAGCATTGTTTGCTGAGCCCCTTTGGGGGCACCCCCATTTTTCAGGTACCTGAAGTTAAGAAGATTACCACACCGAGTGTAGGTGGGGTAGATTCAAGCTATGGGAGTCTTCTAGACATTTGTTTTACTTAAGTATTTTACATTTCAGTTGATTCCTAGTATCTCGGATTGTATTCGTATTCAGACCGTGACTTTTGGAGATTGTATTTGGACTTAGCCTTGTTGGTCACAAGGGTGGCCAACGGCATTGTAATACCGCCCGGTTGTTGTATTTATTTCCGCTGTAGTTGTATTTTATTTGGGAGTGATCGCCGTTCAGTTTATTGGATTTCGGGTTGGGGTGTTACAAAAAGTGGTATCAGAGCGTAGTTACGCTCTGGATACAAGGATACACCGAGATTAGGATTCTAAGACTTAGATTAAGGGTTGAGAGATAGTATTGAAAGGAGTTTAAGTTAGTTTTACTTAGACTACTATCCAAGACCAGATTGTGACCTCAGTATTTAATATACCTCGACATCCTGCAGATGTCAGGAAGAGGAGGACGACGTAGACAGGCCGATGAGGAGCCATCAGGCTGGCAGACATTGCCACCTTAATTGCTCAGGCATTTGCACAGGCGGGGGTTGGGCAGCAGCAGCAGCTACCTCCACCACCACCACCCAGGGAGAGAGATTGGGTGAAGAGTTTGGCTGATCTGAGGCCAACTGCATTCAAGGGGCAGACTGACCCTGCTCACTTGGAGACGTACATCATGGAGATGGAGACAGCGTTCGAGACGCTTGCAGTCCCAGCTAGGGAAAAGTAAGGCTTGCTGCCTTTTATCTGAAGGATGCAGCGAGAGATTGGTGGAACATGGTGAAAGCCGACCACCTAGATGACCCCGCTTTCACTTGGGGACATTACACTGCACTACTTAGGGGCAAATACTACCCGGCCCACACCAGGATGGTGAAGACTAGGGAGTTTGATGCATTGGAGCAGACGGGGAAGATGACCGTTGATGAGTATTATGCTAAGTTTACTTCACTACTCCGACTACTACCCGGTATAGGATACTCGGACCAGGTGTTGGTCGACCGGTTCTACGGGGGACTGAGCCCTCGACTTCAGTTTGGGATGGGACCAATCATCCCTACCAGTTTGCAGGTAAAACAGGAGAAACATAAACCAGTTGAAAATTTTATTACCTACTATACCCCGTCATGGGAGAATTGGAGATTTATACCTTGAGATTTCAGGAATGCTATCATGCCGCCTCCGTGGCGGAGATCACTTGTAAGAGAAGGGATGCTTTGAGCTCCCAAAAGAGGAAGGACGGACCTGGTGGCGAAGATGCCAAGCAGGGGAACTCCAACAAGAGGAACAAACCCTATCAGAAAGGCCAAGGGTCCTATCAAGGGAAGGGGAACCAAACTACTGGGAACCCCCAGTCAGGAACCCACGGGGCAGCAACTTCACAGAAAACCTACCCATCTAAGGGTTCTGGACATGGCTCAAACATGGGCCAGAAGTATGTCCGCCGTTTCAACTGTAAGCAGTGTGGAAAGGATCACCCCGGCGTAGACTGCCAAGGGGAGAAAGTCATGTGCCGCTACTGTCAGATACTCGGGCATCGTGCCTTCGAGTGTATCCGAAACCCGGAGAGCAGGAACTACCGCCCGGGAGCAAAGCCAAACACCGGCCCTAAAAATGGAGCTAGCGATACTCGCCCCCCACCAACAAACCAGGCTCAGGGATATAAGGGCAAAGGCCCAGCATCGGGACCCGCCCTGCATGTCATGGACCGCTCAGATGAGGCTGGTCCTTCTACCAACCCAGGTATTTCTAAACCATGTGAACCTGTTATTGAGCATGGATGATGTGAATGAGTGCTTGCATGCCTTGATTGCCTAATTGAGTAGGAAATATTAGTAGACTCACTAGTAAAATTTAAACCACGTAGGAAGCTATAATATATGCTTTCCTATCCCCTCACCCCGCCCTCCCTGGAGGAAACCATTATCAAAGTACAAGAACCAGAACGAAACAATGTAAGGTTATCCAACCAGGTTTGATATTACTCAAAGGATACCTAACACCGGAGACACAAATTGCAATCATTAGAAAATGTCAGAATTGGGAGCAGGACCAGGAGGGTTCTACACTCCAGAATTTCCAGGAGGATCAAAAATGAAGCTGAAAATGATGTGCTTAGGAAAGGATTGGAATCCTTACTCAAAGACCTACCAAGATACAAGAAATGGAGATGGAGCACAAGTGCCAAAAATCCCAGAAGAATTTTTACAAATTGTGGAACAAGCAGTTACACCGCTCAGCAGATGAAGAAGATCCAGTTCCCAACTTAAGGGCTGATCTATGTATCATCAACTTCTATGAAGAAGGAGGCCGCTTAGGACTACATCAGGACAAGATGAAACAAAGGGTCCCTCGATCAGGGGATACCAGTATTGTCTTTGTCAATTGGAGATGACGCAGAGTTCCTTTATGGCGAGCAGAAGCGTGTGGACCTTGCAAAGAAAATCATATTGAATTCAGGAGATGTTTTAATAATGGGTGGAAAGTCAAGGTTGCTATACCATGGAATCAAGAGGATTAAATGAAACAGCACCTTCGACAGTGATAAACACCACTCACATGAAACCAGGAAGATTAAATTTGACTTTTAGAAGTATTAGTGTTGTAATTGTTTGGACATCCGAAAGGAGATCATCTCATCAGTGAAACATTATTGTTATGAAAGTGAATGTCTTTAGACCCCATCACATATCAAAGTACTTACTCAGATTCTGTTATTAGGTTGTGCTAAGGAGACGGAAGGTGCCTTAAGTATACTTACTAAGGAGGAGGCCAGCAAGGGCGGCGCGATCCTCACTGGTACCTTTCCGGTTAATGGAGTGGATGCATTAGTACTTTTCGACTCCGGAGCCTCACATACTTTCGTTTCGCCTTCGCTTGCGGGGAAGTTGGGGCTAGACGCTGTAGAGTTACCTGATTTTAAGGTGGCACTCCCGTCTAAGGAGAAGATCAGTTGCACTCGTCTTTATAGAGGAGCCACTATCAGCATTAAGGAGGAGGAATTTCCTATTGACCTTATTGAGTTCAGAGGTCTAGGATTCGATGTTATAGCCGGGATGGACTGGCTGGGGCGGCACAGAGGCCGCATTCTTTGTGCAGAGCGCAGACTACTACTTAAGAGCCCATCAGGGGACAGTATCTTACCGTCAGAGCCCTAGAGCACCGTCGATAAAAGTTATATCTGCTATGTCCATGTACAAGCACGTCAGGAAGCAGAAGGAAGTTTACCTATGCTATGTTCAGGATGTAGAGCACGACCTGATTTTGATCCAAATATGCCAGTGGTGTCAGATTTCCAGATTTTTCCTAAGGAACTTCCAGGCTTACCGCCACCCAGAGAGGTAGAGTTCTCCATTGAATTACTACCAGGTACCGGTCCCATAGCTAAGGCACCGTACCGTATGGCACCAGCGAGATGGCAGAGTTGAAGGAGCAGTGAAAGATTTATTGGACAAGGGATACATACGACCTAGCGTATCTCCTTGGGGAGCACCAGTTCTATTTGTGAAAAAGAAGGATGGAAGCCTTCGGTTATGTATTGATTACAGGGAGCTTAATGCGTATCGGTGAAGAACAAATACCCACTACCACGGATTGACGATTTATTTGATCAGCTAGAGGAGCAAAGTGTTTTGAAGATCGATTTGAGATCAGGCTACCATCAGATACCCATCAGGGAGCAAGACATAGAAAAGACAGCATTCAGAACACGGTATGGCCACTATGAGTTTACAGTTATGCCTTTTGGCTTGTCAAATGCACCTGCAGTCTTCATGGATTTGATGAACAGATTATTCAGAGAGCAGTTGGATAAGACCGTGGTTGTATTCATCGACGACATTCTCATCTATTCAAAGTCTAAGGAGAGCATGAGAGTCACCTCCGACATGTACTTGAGATCTTAAGGGAGAACCAGCTTTATGCTAAGTTCTCCAAATGTGAGTTTTGGTTAGACAGAGTTTCCTTTTTAGGACATGTTATCTCTGATGCTGGGATCGCGGTGGATCCAGCAAAGATAGAAGCAGTTCGCACTTGGCCTAGGCCAAAGACAGTTACGGACATCAGGAGTTTCCTTGGTTTAGCAGGTTACTACAGAAGGTTTGTCAGAGACTTCTCCAAAATAGCCAAACCTATGACCAGCCTAATGAAGAAGGACGCACCTTTCACATGGACTACTGAATGTGAGACCTCATTCGAGCTTCTGAAGAATGCTTTGACATCAGCACCAGTTTTGACTATACCTGAAGGCACAGAAGGTTATGAAGTTTATTGTGCATCAGGCAGGGGATAGGGTGTGTACTCATGCAGAATGGGAAGGTAGTCGCCTACGCTTCCCGACAGTTGAAGAAACATGAGGAAAACTATCCCACACATGACTTAGAGCTTGGAGCTATTGTTTTTGCCTTGAAGATCTGGCGCCACTACCTGTATGGTGTCCAGATGACCGTATATTCGATCACAAGAGTTGAAGTATGTATTCACCCAGAAGGAGTTAAACATGAGACAAAGAAGATGGGTTGAATTTCTTAAGGACTATGACATTGATTTGCAGTACAAAGAAGGGAAAGCTAATGTTGTAGCAGACGCACTTAGTCGACGAGCACATTCTCTAAATGCCATTGTGACTAGCTCGAGTCTTATGGACGACATACGCAGAGCACAGCAGAGTGATCAGCGAATGATGGAGATCAGTCAGAAGTTGTCTGACGGTACGGTTGAGAGTGGTAAATATGAGTTTCAGCTACATGATGATGGACTAATCAGATTGAAGGGAAGATTGTGTATTCCCAGAGACAGCACAGATATAAAGGAGCATATTCTTCGAGAGTCCCACACTTCTTCCACATCTGTCCATCCAGGAGCCTCTAAGATGTACAAAGATCTAAAGAGGTATTTCTGGTGGAGTGGTATGAAGAGGACGTGACAGAATATGTGATTCGATGTCTCACTTGTCAGAAAGTGAAATTCGAACATAGACGACCAGGAGGTATGGTACAGTCTATGCCAGTTCCAGAGTGGAAGTTTTATGATATCTCCATGGACTTCGTGGTGGGACTACCACCTACGAGAGGAGGCCTTAATATGATTTGGGTTGTTGTTGATCGACTGACTAAGTTGCTAGGTTTATTCCGATGAAAGACACTTGGAAAGTGCCAAAGTTGGCAGAACTATTTGAGCAGGAGATTATCAGATCATGGAGTACCTAAGACTATTGTTTCAGATCGAGACACTAGATTTCTCTCACGATACTGGCGAGCTACTCGCGAAGCACTTGGCACTGAATTAAAGCTTAGCACAGCATTTCACCCTCAGAGAGATGGCCAGTCAGAGAGGACTATTCAGACCTTAGAGGACATGCTACGAGCATGTGCCTTGGATTTCCAGGGCAGCTGGATAGATAGACTGCATCTCATCGAGTTTGCATACAATAACAGCTATCACGCCTCTATACAGATGTCACCTTTCCAAGCCTTATATGGCAGACCATGTCGCACACCATTGTGCTGGGACGAGTCTAGTGAGACCGTCATCATTGGGCCTGAGTACTTAGAGCAAGTCCAGGCGGAAGTACAACAAATCAGAAGTAACATGAAAGCAGCACAAGACAGACAGAAATCATATGCTGATGAGAGGCGACGAGACCTTGAGTTCGCAGTTGGCGACCAGGTATTTCTACGAGTATCACCCATGAAGGGTGTATTCAGATTTGGGCAAAAGGGCAAGCTAAGCCCGAAATTTGTAGGACCCTACGCTATCATAGAGCGGGTGGGCCTTGTGGCATATCGACTTGATTTGCCAGCTGAGTTGGGCAAAGTACATAATGTTTTTCATGTGTCTCAGCTTAAGAAATACATGCCTCATCCTTCTCATGTTCTACAACCAGAGACACTCTCATTAGAACCAACAATGCAGTATGTGGAAACACCGCAAAGAATCTTAGACAGAAAGACACGAGACACTCGAAACAAATCTGTGAGCCTAGTAAAGGTTCTTTGGTCGAACCACGATGTGGAAGAGGCCACATGGGAACTAGAAGCTGATATGCGAGCGAAGTTTCCCTCACTATTTACCGACTAGACACTTTAGTCTAGGGTACGTGGGCGTACCCCTCTTTTTTGGGGGGTAGAGCCTTTTTCGTTTGTGAATTTAGTATGCATTTGGTTGCACTTCGTGCATTTCAGTGACACTTTGTCTTATATGTGTTCTTGTGTAACACTGTTCAGTATATTTCAGTGACACTTTGTCTTGTATGTGTTCTTGTGTAACACTGTTCAGCATATCTCAGCGACACTTTGTCTTGTATGTGTTCTTGTGTAACACTGTATTCGAATGCACTTTGTGCACTATTAGATATGAAAAGTGACTGTGTTATTACATCACACTATATTGTTCCAAAGTATTCCTGTTGTGTTTGATGTACACTGTGAACTTAGGAATATAGAGACTTGGGACTTGATCCCTAAAAACTAGATTGAGTTGTGGATACTTAGGGAACTTGATTCCCCACAACCTTATAATTTAGATATGAGACTTCGGGGCGAAGTCCTTTTTAAGGGGGGTAGATTGAAATACCCCAAATCTAAATAATATTATTAAATCATTACTTATTGGAATATAATCCAAATAAATCATTTCACGTACGCATGCAAATAGTTGCATTAAAGTCCCCCCTACAACCCATGGGGTAGAGTTTAGAGGCTGGATAGAATCAAGTTTACTCCATAATGAGTTACGCAAAGAAGGGTTAGGTCTCTCATCTCTCTTTTTTCTTACAATGAATCTATGTAAGTAAGTTTTTTTCCTCTCGGAACGATCTTGGTCAGTTTATCAGAATTTCAATCCTTTCTTAATAAATTTCATCTAGCTTCACAGTCAAACCTGGTCAAATTGATGTTCTAGAATGAAATACCCCAAATCTAAATAATATTATTAAATCATTACTTATTGGAATATAATCCAAATATAAATCATTTCACGTACGCATGCAAACCCATGCATGAAAACGTTACGTAAAAATAGTCGTTTTTCCATAAACGCTACAACGCCTTAGAAACATGTGATCAAGCATGACCTAGTATGACCTTCTAAAACTCAAACCAAATGGTCATACACTCATTATATTAATATATAAATATATTCCCTAAGCTATATTCAGTCAAATACGCAAAATGCTTGGGAGTGCTCTCGCCCGCTCCTTAAAGCACGAAAAGTCCGGAGGAGTGCCGAGGTGGCACGAACCCCTATAAAATTAATTCCTAGAGTTCCTAACATCATTATTAATCATTATAAAGAGAACCCACGAAGTGGTTTCTCAAAATTCAGCAAAAACAACAGGAGGATTTCTTAGCGCTCCTTTTTGCCCGGGTGTGTCCCGATGGCCCGTAAATTATGTCATGGGTTGATATAACCTCATATAACCCAATGTAACATCTTAATATATATTTATTTACTATAATAAGTGTTTACAAACACTTGGAACTCATAAAAACAATTGGTTTCCCAAAAAGTTCCTTAGAGCACAAAAACACACCTTCGGGTGTCACGAAAATGCGTTTTACGCAATTGCCTTGTAGTTTTTGACATGCCACGAATTGGTAATCTTAAAAAGGGTTAAAATGACCTTCTAAATCAGTTGGTGTGACTAGTCAACAAGGCTCTCTATAGGGGCCGAAATTTAGAGCAAAAACTAGTATAAAATTTGCCTTTAAAGTTTAAAAAAAAGCTTAAAACATAATGACTCATCATCCCATGTGTTATATTACTTAATGTCAAAGTATATAGGTCTCATATGACCAGCAAGCTGTCGAAATTAGGCCATGGAATAAGGCCATGTGAGCTAGAACAAAAACAAATGAGAAAAAGCAAAAAGTAGATCTAGAATTCACTTTTCTAGATTCCTTCTTTTCCATGTGACCTAACATGCTTGTCCTTGGCTCTTCAATGTCAATTAAGACACCCCATTTGACCCTTGAATTCGTGACTCTACAAGGGAGGAAGAAGACAAGCCTAACTTAGAAAAATCAAAAGAATAACTTACCTAAATTACCTTGTCTTCTAGCTCACAATTATTTCCTTTCCAACTCTTGCCTTGTCACACCTCACATGTCCGATTTCTATGCTGGAAAAGAGGACATTTATTGAGCCAATCAACCATGAAATAAACTAAGAAAAAGTAAAGTCATTTGACATTAAAAATTGACAAAACAAAATCAAATTCCAATTGCCCTCTTTCATTTACGTGAGCTAGGTCTCATTTCCCTCCTTGCACATTTCCTCCACGGTTTGGTAAGGCTCCCTCCTCTCTCTTCTAGCTTCATCTTCTTCCTTTGAAGCTCTTAAGTCCATTAATGGAGTTTTAACTTCTATCTTCATCTTTAAGGTAATTTCCTAGCATTTCTTGGCAAGTCTTGAAGCAAAACTCTTCCTAGCATAACAAGGTGTGTTCGACATCAATTAGATCTCCAAGGGGTTGTCCAAAACAACATTAATCCAAGGAGCATCTCAAGGTAGGTTTCAAAGCTTGAAAATCCTTAAAGCACATTTTTATGTGTAACCAAGTTCTACTTCTTATAAGTCTCTTTCTCTTCTTCATTTTGATGAAGGAAAACTTGTTCTTCACCTACCTTAGGGGTGCCGAATTTATAAGGAGAAAAGTCTAAGGTAAAGTCTTGTAAAACTACTTCCAAATCTACTTAAGATCTTTATTCAAGATCTAACTCCTAAACACCTTCACCTCTTGCATAAAACCGAAGAGGAGCATCAAGTTACCTAGGAGAAAGCTTGGAGATTCAAGAAGAAGTTCAAGCACTTAACCACCTTTGTTAAGAAGTAAGTTTACTAAGTAAATCTTTATGTTATAAGCTTTGTTAAGCTTCTAAAAATTGTACAAAAATTATGTACATCTCCTAGGCTAAATACCGAAACTATATGGTTTTATATGCCAAAAATATAATCTATAACATATATAGAAAATATTTACCTTAAGACACATTTTTGTGTCACAAAATTTATTTATGTTACAAATAAAATAAGGCCGAAATGTCTAGGGCAAAAATGTTTTATTTTGAGCTAAGAATCAATATAAGACCTTACAATAATTTATACACGAGTTATATGACTCCTATGAATTTATGTATAATTATTATGACATATAAATCCACTTTTATATACTATATGGTCACTAAATATTTATGGCCGAATGCTCTAATTGATAAATGGGTTTTAATGACTTACTTAGGTATATAAACTTATATTATAAAGTTTGGAGAGTTAAAATATTTTATTAGTGCTTAAATGGCTAATTAATTAAGTTATGTGGTTTAAATGTAATTTTTACAAGTTTAGTGGATTTAGTGAAAGCCGAGAGTTAAAGGGGTATTTGGTGTAATTATAATATAATATAAGGTTAGGAATTAAGTTTAAGAATTTTACATAATTTAAACAAGCTTAAAATAACTTTTTATTAAGTTTTGGGCTATTATGTAATTTATAAAAGTTGTTATGAAAGTTTAGAATTTATTAGTGGGCGAATTCATAATTAAAAGATTTATTAGGCTCACTTTCGAAATTTTGAGGAATTAAATATTTAGACTTTAGTTTATAAGTTATTAAGAAACTATTATAAAGTTTTGGGATTAAAGTGTAATTAAGGAAGATAAATGACAAAGCCGAATTACTTTGGGGTTAGTTTGGTAATTTAAGAATTTATATATATAAATTCGGCATTTATGGAGAATGAAAATTAAAACTATAGTTTATAAGGCATTAAGCAAAGTTTATAAGGTTTTGTGATTAAATGGTAATTATAGGAAATGAATTATTATTGCCAAGAATTTAAGGGGCTAAGTTGCTATTTTTGAGAGTTATAATATTTAAAAGCTATATACCAAAATATTAGTGTGAATATGTAATTTAGCTAAATAAGAAGTTAAAACTCTATAATATAAAGAGATTAGAATTTAAGTGTAAAGTTTATGAATTAATAGGGTTGATTTATAAATAACCGAAATACAAGGGGAATAATTTGGATTTAAATAAGTATAGGTCCTATATGGATATTTGGAGGATTTAGAAGAAAGAATTTTAATTAAAGGAATTATGGAATTAGAACTATGGCTTATATAGTTAAAAGGAAGTTAAAGGAAAACAAAAGATATTATTTATGACTAAAAGGAGAATAATGAGATTTTAAGAATATTATGTCATTGTAAGACATTTAAATATAGTTAAGAAAATTATAAGTTGTTATGTCACTTAGACAATTAAAATAAACGACAAATATAGTACATGAATATATGAATACATATATGTACATTAAAGGATTTATAAATAAATCAAAAAGGAATAACAAATAAGTTATACATTAAGTCATGAGGTAAATAAAAGAAATAAACCTCACATGAAATAATAATACAAGATTTGTTAAAAGATCCAATAGAATTATTATCTAAGGGTAACCTAAATTAACCTCTCAGTTAATCCTATTCTAGGACTTTGTTTGACCAGACGTTGACCAGGGTATAATCAACTGCAACCTACGGTGAACGGTATGGGATTCTGGCAACCTGTTTTCTACCGGATTACACCGGCTTGTGTGCTATCTGTTGTTTGAAATAACGACCAAGATAATTAATGTAAACTGTTGTTTTACTCTTGCACACTGTGATATTATTTTGTGCGTGAATTTGCTGACTACAACGTGTATGTCCCACGCATACCAACACTACTATACGAGTGGATTAAATACCTGTGTTTCAGTATACCGAGGACTTGTACTCAAGTCTCTCACTAACTTCACTTATAACAACGTCATTATCCTAAACGTGATAATTGACAACACATTGTGTTCTTGTTTAACGTCTTATATGACACTTAACAATTCTATACTTCGAGAACGAGGAGCCCAGTTGGATCTGGCCATGCATGCTACAGGAGTTGTACCTGTCTCAGGTCGTCTCCTACTACGTCGCGACGGAACATTCAGTTGGGAGGACTCTATTCCTCCCGGGATTCAAATGACCATCAGTTCAGTTTGAGGAAGACTTCATTCCTCTAGTGGGATTCATTTTCCCACGCCTCTCAGTTCAGGGTTTAACTACGTTATCTCCTGGGGTTTTTATACCCAACCTTTCTCTATAACGAGATCACTATACCTCCACTATATTGATATACTTTTATACATCTGTCAGTCCCATGTGTGGACCCGACAGCTATCAGACATTTCAGTTCAGCTAACTTGACCTTCTGTGTCTTGTTCTATGTGATTTATTGTCCTTGTGTGGATCTTGTTATCATCAGATTATGCTTGTTTACAGCTTTATAAAAATGAACTGCATGTGTTCGACAAAGTAGTTGGTGTGGCCCGGTAGACGATGGGCTGCACGTTTTCCATACCAGCATTGTTTGCTGAGCCCCTTTGGGGGCACCCCCATTTTTCAGGTACCTGAAGTTAAGAAGATTACCACACCGAGTGTAGGTGGGGTAGATTCAAGCTATGGGAGTCCTTTCTAGACATTTGTTTTACTTAAGTATTTTACATTTCAGTTGATTCCTAGTATCTCGGATTGTATTCGTATTCAGACCGTGACTTTTGGATTGTATTTGGACTTAGCCTTGTTGGTCACAAGGGTGGCCAACGGCATTGTAATACCGCCCGGTTGTTGTATTTATTTCCGCTGTAGTTGTATTTTATTTGGGAGTGATCGCCGTTCAGTTTATTGGATTTCGGGTTGGGGTGTTACATAGAATCACACAAAACATCATTCAGTCGACAGAGGAAGGAGATGACAGAAAGAAAAATAAATTTTGTTGATCAAGAATAGGTTCAGAATGATGCCATGTCTCCTAAACGAAAAACTATCCCCCCTCCCCCTTAAACATAAAATACAACTCAAGAGTACCGTTACAAATAATGTTTTCAAAAAACTTAAGTATATGGCTAATATGCATGAAAAAGAGTCCTAAAGTATCTTAACAGCCCCCCTCAAATCATACAAGGGTTGTATGATTTGAAGCTTGAGCAGTGAAGCTTTCAGCTAAACCTTTGCAATCTTTCATGACAATCTTCTTGATCAACAAAGGATACTACTTCCCTGGCAAAGATTTGGTTAAAATTGTAACACCCCTAATCCTAAACCTGTAATAACGTCGCAAGTCGTAGCATAATAAATAACATTCACAGCGGAAAATAAAACTATCTATCCTTAGTGTTACACGCCGTTACTCACCCTTGTGAGTAACAAGACATCCTTACTCCTTCCAACAACTTCAACTCCTCACGCTATGATGAACAAGATACTGAGCACCCTTAATATTACAACCAAATCCCAAACTAAATGAGCAACTAACTGAATACAACAAATTCCAAAATACAGTACATAATAAAACTACAAAGTGTTTATTAAAACACATCAGCTACCCTGTTTCCCCGCACTCCGGCTTGTGTCTTCAATCAATAACCTGAAATGTTTTGCCCATTGAAGGGCTCAGCAAATGCTGGTATGCTAAATGTAGTCCTAAGTCATCTAGATTCCTTAAGTTGTTTTAGCCATCTTGATATTAGATTTTTTACATAAAATACCGGTTTACAATATTAACAGTAATAACTGTGAATGCTAAACAAACACATAACAGTTCACCTGCAAATCACATCACATAATAGTAAACATCAACCAGATAATCAAACACCAGTAATCCATAACAATAACCAAACAAGATACGCGTATTGATTAATTGAACTTGTTAGTTGGCCACCTGGCCCTTATCCTTTAAACCAACCACTTAAACTTTCCAATTAAATTCCACCTCAGGCGTCATGTTAAGACAACCCTTAATAACTTAATGATGGACAGTAGTCCCCTGGGTTCCAATGAAACCGTTACCAGCTGACCTTATGGCCCTGGATAATTAGTTTGACCGATCCGGTCGAACCTGTGCACCAACGGAAGTGCCCTCCGCCATCGTCGAATGTGGACAATGGATTCCTTTGAATGACTCCCCATTGAAGTCTCGTAGTGATCACGATGCGCAACCAGAAAGTCGAAACAGTTTGGATTCCTCTCTTTATAAGTTAGCCCTTTAGTCAGTGAGACAATATTCAATCCTTGAGTTAAGACTATAATAGTTGACCATCAGTTAGGTTCTCATAATACCTAAAGGTCAGTTAGTCTTGTTCCAGTTTAGATGTATAAACTTCCAGTCATAAGACGTTCGGGTAAAATAAACGCAGTGGTGTCGAACAATACATCACACAAGATAATATACATAAATCACAGATATCGCTCTTAACAATTAAACACACAACGTCTGTTTCTCCCCGTACGCTGTTATATTTACATGCAATACCAGGTAATATTAATACAACTGTTCACTAAATATTACAGTATTGTCACTGTAGAATTAATAATTGTAGTATACTAACTCTGTATGTTCTTTATTTCCCCCTGTTATTTAACAGTGGTTCTAAGTAAAAATCAATTCGTTATTTTATGTAATATCCACATGTGATAATGAAATTCAATTTTATGGTATATCTTCATCTCATTAATTATATGCTCATAATTGTTCCCACTTATTCCATATATTAATATAATTGGTTATTATTATTATAACCACAATTTTATAACTTTATATTATAATCCATAATATACCATATTACTTAATTTTAATTCTTTTCTTTATTAAATTACAAAACTAACCTTATAATTTTGGACACATTAACTTTTGTAATGTACCAAATAACCACATATATCTTTTGGTAATTACAATTCAAATACTCCAACTTTTACAAATTACTAAATGACCATAACTTTATAATTTACTAAATATCCATATTACTTTAGATAATTACAATCTAATTTTATAAATTACCAAATGACCACAAATACTTTCAGTTTAAATATATATCTTTCCTTTATTCACAATTTAACCCCAAAACTTTATATAAGTTACATATTAACTTATAAACTATAGTTTTAATACTTAATTCTTAAATAACCGAAATGGCCCTTATAATTTTATTAATTATGAATTTTCCCTAAAAAAAATCACAACAGGAAACCATAACCTCATCAGATCAGAAGAAAAAAATATCATTAACCACATAAGAACAATGAGGACAAAATAATTAGTATTGACTAGACCCAAACGGTGTTAACAAGAAGAACTCAGGGAGATAGTGTGAATCAGCCACTGTATCTTGCAATGTACACGTTTCTGTGAATAACTTGAATAGAGGAAGTTAGACATACATTTATTAGACAAATATCCTGGAATGATGATGGGTCAAGCATGAAGTGAACAACAAAATATATTCTGAGTTTAACAAATGACAAGGGACATATATTGATACCGAAAAAAAGGCATATGCAGTTTCCCCATTAAACCACCGAGAAGGATGAGACTTAACTCTTCATCAAGAGGATGATCATTCGATCATTAATATCTGGTGTGGGAGGATTAAACTATAGGACTTCTTCACAAGTCTATCGTGGCCCAGACATAAACACAATAGCAGAGATGGCTCATTTGGTAATCGCAAAGGGGTTTGAACAATTAATGAAATTCGAGGCTGGAGATGGACCAGTCTAAACTCATTTACGAATTATTACTATAACAATATGTAAATAGATTAATCCAAAAGCATAAGCTATGAGGAACCGAGAGCGGGTACATTTCTTCTCCTGTTCATGGACTTCAATGTCTGTACCAAGTTTGGGTTCTTACAACATCAGCAAGGATATAGGTCATGAAACATATGCCAATACAAAGCGGGAGTTCAAAACTTATTCTGGATGCAACTTTTGAATCCATAGACCCATTTTAAAGTCCGGTGTTCATGGTGGTGCATTCATACGAACGATGAGGATACAGAAGGAATTGTTCGACCCATTTACAAAAACCGACACTTATAACAAGTTCAGCATTCGTTTGAGGTCATAAAACAAAACGGAGATTACAAAAAAAAAGTTTGCGAGAGGGGAAGCGATGTCTGCAATGCGGGAGTTAGTATCGACATCAGAAACTAGTTTCCAAAAACAAATTATTTGTGTTCGCCAGGAACGTTCCCAGTTCAGCCCGCTTGGCAAAATGAAAATCAGGAGCAGAACAATTTGAAAAAGAGAAAACGGAGAAATCATATGAAACATAGAGAGGCACGCGAGAGGAGGTGGTAAGTTTGAAATCGAAAACTGACAGTAATTTACTTACTCTGCAATACCCGAAGCAAAACGAAATCGAAGCAGTAAAAATAAAACGGATAAGCTCTAGGGCTACTAGAGATGAAGATTTGAGGAGGAGGTGGAAATTTCCCGGAGAAGATGAAGCGCAGCGGTCTAGGCTTTCAGAATTTAGGTATCGAGCTGGGGATGAATCTTGAGAAAAGGTTTCGACACCAGAGAGAAGAAGAATGTGGGTTATACCCTTGTTCTGTTTTTTTTTAATTCGAGTCTGGGAAGAAGAACAGGCGATGGGAATGTTTGATTTCCAAAACGTGGGTTTAGAACAGAAGATTGAAGAACAATTGGCTGGCTCTTGGGATCTGTCTCTATAGTAGGGTTTTCAGGGGTCTTTTAATAAACAACTAGGGTTTTGTAAGAAGAATTAGTTGGTTTTCTTTTGGGCTGACTTAAGCAAACATGGGCCGAAAATCGGACCCAACCCGAGGTGGGCCACGCTTGGCATAAGGTAGGCCATAAGGCTTCTCCTGACTAGCTTTGTGTGGGAGCAAAACATAAAACTCAATTGTTGCTAAGTCCCAGGTATCGAACCCGGGTTCTCGCCCTCCTCCACCAAACTCTATCCGGTTAAGCTAAGTCATAATTGAATTTTTAAATGAAGAAAATAATAATAGAGCCTTAATTCAACTGGATTAATGCCCTACGTAACATAAAAGAGTATTTTTAACAGGGATCTACAATGTAATAAAATGCTTGGTAGAAATATGATAAAATGTAAAAACAAACTAAATACTATAATAATTAGTACATAAAATAATAAAATGACCACTAATATAAAACGCCGGTGAATGTGGTGAAAATGGAAGACGAATCAAATATGTATAAACAGCGAGATATACTAAACATAAATGGAAAATAGTAATACAAGGTACATAGAATGATAGAAGTAATAATGGAAATAATGAAGATAAAGTAAAAGGTAAATGCTAGAAGACAATTAAAAGTAGCAATAAATATGAAAGTAAAAGATAACTAAATAAATAAACAAATAAACAATAATAAGGTAAGTGAATAAGTCAAAAGGGATGGGTTTGAAACCGTATTGTTGTTGGAAATTCATTTTTGAAGAATTGTATTTGTTATGAAATGCTTTGGAAATTGGTTTAAGAATTTTGTCATTAAATGATGGTTTCATTTTGGCACGTACGTTAATACATTTTGAAAATAAAGGCGACGACCCCTCTCATTTTATTTATTATTTTGGAATTTACTTTATGGGGTGAGAATTTTTGGTGTCTACAATAAGGACCCCACAAATCAGTGTGTATCGACTAAAAAATGTCATTGGTTTTAATTGTACCAGAATTAAAAGGGAGCCTATGGCTATTGGATCTAGAATATGGTTCACATGCAAATTGTTTATTACCTGCATAGGGATCTAATAGATCAAGTTTTACTAGCTTATCTCTAGGAACATGACCTAATCAATGATGCCAGAGGCTGACCTTGTCATTACAGTCAAAACCAAGACTAATGACTCTATTATTACAAGCTAAAGTAGCAGAATTTTCATGACTCTATACATCACCAATAGAATCCAAGATGTAAAGGCCTCTGAACAACTTCCCAATTTTGATAGCATTGTTGTTCCTATAGTCCTGATAAAAGCATAACTAAGAGTCAAAGATGAATCTCCCTTTTATATCTTCTACCAATTTGCTAATTGAAATAAGATTAAACTTAAAGGTTGGCACAAACAAGTCATGCTTCGAGATAATTAAAGAATTGATTCTAACTTCTCCTATAATTCTCATATACTGTGGGTGCCCATTAGACATTCCCACGGTATGCGGCTGATCAAGAATTATGTAATTATCAAACATCTTCAAATCATCACACATGTGGTCAGAGACACCCAAATCTAAGATCCAGTCAGAAGAATCAAAATTCTCTAATTTTCTTCACATTCAAAGTCAATTAAGTTATGCATCTTAAGCAAGAAGGATAAAGAGAAGTTTTACGGACAAAATCACAATTGGAGGCGTCAAAATCTTGATACTCTTTGATGTTAGAGCAAATGTTACTGATATAATCTAGTAACTTAGTTACTTGCTTTGTGGAAATAATACCCCCAAACGGATCCTTGGATTTTTTTCCTATTCTTCTTGCTTGATTTGAAGTGAACTGCTGGCATTAACATTGCCTTTCTTTGCTTTAAGGTTTCTTCTACCTTGGGGAAATCCAATCTTCTTATAGCATCGATCTTCCGTATCTCCCATCTTGTTACCATGAGTGCATTAAACAGTGGTGCGTCTAAAGTTAGGGGTTTGATTTCTTAGAATAAGCTTCTAATTTTGATCAGTGGCAAAGGAAAGAGACCTTCTAAACCCCTCTGGTTGGTTTGTTGTAGTGAGGTGATTCTGTCTCTCTTCTTGGATTAGAAGAGAGAACACCTGATCGATAGATGGTAACTGGGGAAATCACGAGGATATTCCCATGAATCACACTGAATTTGTCGCCCAAACCCATTAGAAATTGAATCAGTCTTATTTCTCTGACATACTTCTTGAATCTCTCTAAAGCTTTGCAGGTGCAAGATTGACAAGTACATACACGAAGGAACAGTGTTGCTAGCGGCAATCTCATCCCATAAGTGCTTCACTCTCGTGAAGTAGTCACAAATGATGTCATACCAGTTGCAGAGCCTTTTCCAGATTTACACGACAGATGGTTGGAAAAGTACACTATTTGCGACATTTCTTTCCAAGCTCACTAGGAGCCAAGATCTCGCCATGGAGTCACAACACAACCAGGCTTGAATCTTCTGAGTCGTTTTAGTGAGTTTCTTGAGGGTACCGTCGACAAACCCTAATTTATTTTCTCACTTAATGCAATCGACATATACATCTTCTAGCAGGCGAAGCTTTGTCCATTGAATTTATCGGCAAGCATCAGACCAGGAACTGGCCAAGTACAGCGGGTCGCCAATCTCGATTGCAGTAGTGGAGTTCACATTCGAAGTCTTGCTTTGTTCTTTTTCTAGTCTTGGATGCATCTTCTTTGTTAGCCATTGGAAAATTGCAACCAACAACAAGATGTGGGTAGATAGGGAAAAATCAAGATAGGAGGAGATAGAGCGAGAAGACAACTGAGAAATGAAAGAACGCCTGAAACAAAATCAGGCAAGAAATGTAGGCATGAAGGTATGGGATTGAAACCGCTCTGATACCATGATAAACTTCACCGACTTCACAATTAAACCTAGATGTTCTGGAATCGCATAGAACATTGCTTGGTCCAAAGAGAAAGGAGACGAGGGAAGAAAAAAAGGAAAGTAACTTTTGCTATTGATCAATAATAAGTTCAGAATCGTGCCATGTCTTCTAAACAAAAAACTATACATACCCCCCTCCTTTCTCTGAAACGTATATTGGGCTATGTTTATGTTCAACACATATAACATAGGCCCATATCTAGTTTTGACCCATTAATTAGTATTAGATAAACATTACATTATTTTGTTTATCTTTAAGCATTGTATATATATATATATATATATATATATATATAATATATATATATATTATATATATATATATATATATATATATATATATGATAAGGGGCTTAGAGCTTGTATACAGATGAGAATATACACGATTAATAAACTCAATTCTCTTTAATCTTCTTAAACTACTTCCTAAACATATGCGATTCAGCATATTTCAATATGGTATCAGGAGCATAGGTGTTTCTTTAATCTTCTTTCTTGGCGGCTATGACGGACGACGGCAAGAAGGACACTCCGGCGATTAGTGGTAGCAGCAATGTCGTCATCGATGTCAACGACCCCCTATATGTTCACGCAGCAGAACAACCGGGCTTGAGCTTAGTTACCAAGTTCAATGGAACCGGATTTTGGGGGTGGAAGTGCGATATGATAACGGCGTTGAAGTCGAAAAACAAGTACGACTTTGTGACAGGGACGGTGAAAAAGCCTGATGAGAAAGACGATGTCCGGTCGGCCGCCTGGGTAAGGTCAAACTCTCTGGTGCTCTCCTGGATCAAGAACGCCATGGAACCGAATGTCTTGGTGGGCATTAGGTATTGCGACGATCCCAAACTAGCCTGGGATTCGCTTTGCAAAAGATATGAGCATACAAATATTGCGGTTATTCACGGTCTGAAGCGCGATTTGGCGAAAGCAAAGCAGGAAGAAGAGTTGGTTGTTGAATATTTCAAAAAATTGAAGGAGATCTGGGGCGAATTGGAGCTGGCCAGGCCTCCGGAGCGATGCAGTTGTGGGAACTGCACTTGTGACGTGAACAAGAGAATTCTGAAAGCAGTAGAAGAGGACAAATTAGTTCACTTTCTAACGGGTTTACATCGGAGGTTTTTGTCAATACGGGGACAAATACTCGCTATGTAGAGTGTACCAAAACTGGATAAAGCTTTCTCTCTGGTAATTCAAGAAGAGGATCAGAGAGGAAGAGAAAGAATTAAAGAAGACGCCATGTCTTTTTACAGTTCCGGCGAATCTTCAAGAAACCCTAGGAAAGGAAATGAAATCGAAAAGAAGAAATTTTTTGTACGTTTGCAAGAAAGCTGGTCATGGTTTTGAAGAGTGCTATCAGAGACAGAGGTGCACACATTGTAATTAATCAGGGCATCTTGCAGCTGATTGCTTTCAGTTATACGAGAAAGAATCGGTAATGAATCGGTGGAAAAAGAGCTTTGCTAATGCTGCGAAAAACCAAGACCAAATTGAAGGAAATAATGATCACGATGCGGGACTCACACCGCGACAAATGCAGCAGATTGCCGAGTTGATTCGCAACAACACCGCTAAAACAGAAACTTTAAGTCACAACAATTTTGCAGGTAAACACACTTTCGATATCTGCAATAAGCTTTGTTTGATGGGAAATCAATCTCATGCTAAATTCAATGGAAATTGGATTATCGATTCTGGGGCAACAGACCACATGTCTGGTGTGCAAAAACAGTTTGAAAATTGGAAGCGTCTTCGATTTCAGAGAACGGTAATTTTGCCCGATGGGAGTCCCCAACTGGTAAATCTGATAGGAGATGTGAGAATTGGGAAAGGAGTTTGGCTGAGAGATGTTCTATACATACCAAATTTCATGTTCAGTTTAATCTCTGTAAAGAAATTGACAGAAAAATTTAATTGCTCGTTGGTTTTTGATACTCACCGCTGCTGTATTCAGGACCTTGCGACAGGGAAAACTGAAATCTTCGGTCTTGGTCAACATGGTCTTTATGTTTTGGACGTTGGAAGAACGGATTCAGAACCTGGGCTACTTATGTTGCGCGAGCCCAATGGATTGATGGCTCAATTAGATGTAGATGCAGAGGAATATTTCAAGGCGGGCTTTAGTAATCAGGTCGGCCCAGGATAGATAAAAGGAGTCGGTGCCAAAAACATATTCTGTTAACATGTTACCGGGCTTCTCTAATGCGGGCTTAACATCAAAAATCAGCCCACGAGTAGAAAATATTCATATCAGTCTAGGCCATGTACCTTTTAAGAAGCTGTTACAATGAGATTAATAAAGGAAGGAGATTTACCGTATGATTATGCGTGTGATATATGTTACAAGGCCAGAGCACAACGTCTCCCTTTTGATAATTCTTCGAGCAAAACCAAGCGAGTGTTTGAAATGTTACATATTGATGTTGGGGGTCGTTCAACACAGAGACTTATAATGGGTATAAGTTTTTTGTTTGTTTCGTCGACGACTTTACACGAACAACTTGGGTAAATCTCATCAAGCAAAAGAGTGAATCTTGGGAAGCGATTCTAAATTTCATTAAAATGGTGGAGCGACAATTTGATGCAAAAGTCAAAATAGTCCGTACTGACAATGCAAAGGAACTTGGAAGTTCAAATGAAGGAAAGTATATTTTGCTAAGGAAGGCATAGTGCACCAAAACCACTTGTGCATACACACCTCAACAAAATGCGGTCGTAGAACAGAGAAACATAAATATTGCTCGAAACGCAAGAGCAATATATTTCCAATCCAATGTTCCTATAGCATACTGGGGAGATTGTATTTTATATGCTACATATTTAATCAATCGTCTCCCAACCAAAGCCCTCAACGGAAAAACACCATATGAAAGTTTGTACCATCATAAACCAGCCTATGGTGATATCAAACCATTTGGATGTCTATGCTACAAGAGTTTTGTTGGTCACAAGGGAGGAAAGTTCAATCCAAAAGGAGAAGCTTGCATTTACATGGGCATAGATCCAAGGAAAAAGGGCCACAAGGTCATGAGTATCAACACTCGAATTATTGAAGTCAGTAGAGATGTCAAGTTTCATACTACCATATTTCCTTTTAAGGATGACATTGATCCTTATATCATTCAGCAGACTAGCAACGATGTGAATATTTCTAATCCATACAACATGTAAATGGATGACGATGACATACCACGTCTTATTCAGCAAGAATGCCCTTCCCTGCCAGAAAATGAAATACAACCAGCAGTTCGACGCTCGAGCAGACAAAGTCACAAACCACATTATCTCAAAGACTATGTTTGTGGTACTATTTTTCAAGATGTGCTCGATGAGAGAGTATATGGTGACACCCGGGCACGCGCCTACGTTGTTACAAATTGTGTCAGTCTGACTGATTTACAACCTACCACCTCTATTGCACTATTGTCAACAGAACTTCATGCCACAAACCAGCTAATGGACATGAGCGAAACCTACCACTTACAATGAAGCTGTAAGGCATGATCACTGGAAGACAGCCATGCATGAAGAATTACAAGCGCTCGAGAGGAATGATACATGGGATATCGTTACATTACCTAAGGGAAAGAAGGTGATCAGATGTAAATGGGTTTACAAGGTTAAACTCGGATCGGATGGCACATTGGAGCGATATAAAGCAAGATTGGTAGCTAAAGGGTTTACACAACGACATGGCTTGGACTACAATGAAACTTTTTCCCCGGTGGTCAAGCTAACGACAATAAGAGCTCTCATCATTGTTGCTCTCAACAAAGGATGGATAATTAATCAATTGGATGTGAACAACGCTTTTTTACATGGCGATCTAGACGAAGAAGTTTACATGAGAATTCCTCCAGGACTTGATACACCAAGCAAGAATAAAGCTTGTCGATTAAAAAAGTCCTTATATGGTCTCAAACAAGCCTCCAGACAATGGTTTTCCAAGCTAGCAAGTTTTCTGCGCACTCTCAATTTTACCCAATCAAAGAATGATTATTCTTTGTTTCATAAAGAGAGTATTCGCGGACCAATCTTCATTGCAGTTTATGTTGATGACATGCTGATTGTTGGACCGAATCAAGCCGACATTGATGAAATCAAGAGCGTCTTGGATCTTAATTTCAAGATCAAGGATCTAGGATCTTTACATTATTTTCTGGGCATCGAATTTATTCCAACCAGCAATGGATATATTTTATCCCAGCGCAAATGTTGTAAGGATCTGTTGGCAGAATATGATTGTGAGAACACCAAAGTTACACAAGGACCGATGATAGTTGGCAAACACATCCTTCAGGATGATGGTGTTCCCATCGATAATCCTACAACTTATCGTCGGTTGGTTGGCAAACTCAATTATTTGTCCAATACTCGACCAGATATAAGTTTCACAGTGCAAGTACTCAGTCAATTCATGCAACGACCGACGGATACTCATATGCAAGCAGCTCTCCATGCTCTCAGTTATATCCGTGGCACTATGAATTATGGTATTGTTCTCACCAATTGACACCATTATGCGTTGGACCTTGTTGCATATTGTGATTCGGATTGGGCGGCTTGTCCCAATACAAGAAAATCAGTTTCTGGATATTACATCTTCTTAGGGGACAGTCCTGTTTCTTGGAAGACAAAGAAGCAAGGATCCGTCTCTTTATCGAGTGCTGAGGCGGAGTATCGCTCGTTACGACGTGTTACAGTCGAACTCACCTGGTTGACACGCCTTTTACATGAAATTGATGTTTCACACATTACACCAATCCCTGTCAAGTGTGATAATCAATCCGCCATTCCCATAGCCAGGAACCTAGTTTTCCATGAACGCACCAAACATATCAAGATAGACTGCCATTTTGTACGAGATAAAATTCAGCAAGGACTTGTAGATGTCGTCTATACACACACAACATCCTAGCTAGCAGACATGATGACCAAAGTGTTACCAGGAACCAAATACAAGGATCAACTTCACCGCATGGGCATGAGCAACACACAACAACACAAGCCTGGCTAATCTTCTTTACCTGCGGCTTGAGGGGGGTATTGGGCTATGTTTATGTTCAGCACATATAACATAGGCCCATATCTAGTTTTGACCCATTAATTAGTATTAGATAAACATTACATTATTTTGTTTATCTTTAAGCATTGTATATATATATATTATATATATATATATATATATATATATATATATATATATATTATATATATATATAAGGGGCTTAGAGCTTGTATACAGATGAGAATATACACGATTAATAAACTCAGTTCTCTTTACTCTTCTTAAACTACGTCCTAAACATATGCGAATATATTTCAATAACGTAAAATACAACTCAGGAGTACCGTTATAAAGAATGTTTTAAGATAATATTGCTAATAGGCATATAAGAAAGTTATATAATATGCTACATATCTTTGAAAGTTTTTGGCCAGGTGATATTTCTCAAGATTAGTAGCTTGGGGAGATATGATCACTCTTTCTAGTTTTGGAAGATTTAAGAAGAAATCATAAATAAAACATGGTTATTAAATCCTTACAAGCATCCCTAGTGTATTTTATTTTGTTGCTTTTGACTAAGATTCATCATATAAATTGTTATAGGGTCAATTAAGGATTCGTAGAAATTTGTTCCAGATCGATCAATTTCTATGGGCATGGCATGAAGTGTCAATGATTAGGCTCTAAGGTAGAACTGTCCAGCTTTAAGAGACTTCACCCTTGAAGAAAGTGATTAAGCACAAAGACAAAGATAGATTAATATTTTGACTACTTGATGACACTGATTTTGGCAGTGAACAGGATTATTTGATAATACCGTTACCGTACTAGTTCCTGGTTGCTAAATATGGATATTTAGCATGTTTAACATTCCGAGTTTTTCTTTTTCTTCGTTTTGTATTGCTAATAATAAATGAAAGACAGAAAACCACCCAAGTTGAAGACCTACCACCTCCCTGTTTTCTTCTTTTGATCTCCAAGGTTAGAATAATAGAAAAATAGGCGTCCACCTCTCCTACAAACCATGCTCCTAAGGAAGTTGTACCTTTTTCCGGTTGATCTCAGACTTACCTCCTCCTTCTTCCCTCCGTCCCCTTTCGATAAAACAAAACAATTGACTACAAATGTAATCAATTCGATCGAAATGGAGAAAACAATCAATTAAATAAGAGAAGAGAGGACTACTATTACCAATTGGAAGCAAATAAAAAAGTTACAGACTTCATTCATTCACCACATATACTATAGTTGTAATGGCGTATAAAGTAAACCACGAATATGATTATCTTTTCAAAATCGTGTTGATCGGTGACTCTGGCGTCGGGAAATCTAACATTTTGTCAAGGTATACCAACAATGAGTTCTGCTTAGAATCAAAATCTACCATTGGTGTCGAATTCGCCACCAGGACGTTGCAGGTGATTCTTTTCTTCCTCCTCGATCGATCCCTAACCCTAATTGTAACGTTAGTTAGTTTTCTTTTTTATAATTTTGAGAACCTATGAATTTTTTTTCTTCATGGATGAGAAAGTGGCATAATCCATTCCAATGATTACGCATGCAATGCAAATGCTATTGGATGGATATGTGTATATCTGATTTTCATACATTAATATGTCCGAGCTAGGTTGGTTAATTCAAACAAAATGTGGTGTTCAATTATTCCATACAGATAGAGGGAAAAGTAGTAAAAGCACAGATCTGGGACACGGCGGGACAAGAGCGATACAGAGCCATAACAAGCGCATACTACCGTGGAGCAGTAGGTTGCCTGCTTGTTTACGACATAACAAAGCGTCAGACATTCGACAACGTCACACGGTGGTTACAGGAGCTGAGAGCGTATGCGGACTCCAACATTGTCATCATGCTGGCCGGGAACAAGACCGATCTGAAACACCTAAAGGCGGTTCCAGAGGAGCTCGGCCGCGAATTGGCGGAGAAGGAAGGTCTGTCCTTCTTGGAGACATCAGCGCTTGACTCTTCCAACGTTGATAAGGCGTTTCAGACTGTCTTGTATGACATATACCAAGTGATGAGCAAGAAAGCTCTTGTTGCTCAAGAAGCAGGGGGACCTTTACCCAAGGGGACTTCAATTGATGTGGCGAGGATGAATGAGAACAAGAGTACCAGGTGCTGTGCTAACTGATTATTGAAATGATACCCCAGGTGATGAGCAAGAAACTCTTGTTTTCCTTTTGTTGTTTTCCTTTTCTTATGTAGAAAGGAAGAGAGTAACAACATTTTTGTTATACTATAACACAAGTAGTAGTTGAAATAGAAAAATGTTTCCTCCTTGTGTGTATCATATTGATAAAATCAAGATATCGTCAACAATGTATGATTACCGTTGTATTTTAAGAGCTTGCGTTAGGTTAATCAACTTTGGTGCCAATGTTGAGAAATGATTCTGTGAGTTGGTGAGATGTTTGTGTCAACATCAACAACCTAGTATATAGTTTCATTGCATCTTTTTCCTATAGGAATAGCTAGCTGCTAGCAGCCAGCCACTCTTTGTACTTTGGCTTTCGCCACTCATCAATTATCAAAACAAATGATGGCCTCTAATTTGTTTTTGGCAACCCTTCTCTGTTTGATACTATATGGGCGTATAATGCAACCGTGACTCTTGGGAGTCAACCTTTTTGCATCCCTATCGTTTTGCACTCTTAATCGAGGAGCCGTCAAGTGAGCGGAAAAGAATGATGGTAGTGCCTGCCTCCACGATCATTCAAGACCTTCATGGTCGGATCATGGGTGCCGGATTGTGGTTGTAGAAGCCATAGATCATCTGGGATTGAGCTAACTCTGAGTCGAGATTCCTCATCCTCTTCCAAGGAACTTAGTATCTATCCCTTTCCTATTTCCTTCAAAAGATGCCAGCTAGGTATCCTCAGACAAATGACATACCTAGTGTTACAGAAGCTAATTAGTTTCTTTTAATATCTTGTAGCATCTGATTAAGACGTATGTAAGTTTGATACTATGTATGGTCCCATTTCTTTCTTGAGCTTCTTCAATCTTTTTGAGGGGATCGAAAACGATAGTAACAGACAACATTTCCTTGACCGAACAGCTATGGTCAGAACCCATGCTCCATAATCGTGAACATTGTATGATGCAAATCATAGATCGAGAACTCATAATTTCAGTGTACAACCGTTCAGTCCTACCCTATCGACAAGGAAAAGCAACAAAGACGAATTGTGGCTTTACCCTATAGAAAGAAAACAACACAACACATATTTATTAAATTCTGCCTTTGTGCTGACACCCCCGTAAAAATGAAGGAGAGTGGAGAGAGCACAATCATAATTTCTCGGGAATAATTCCAATTGATATTTGCTTTGCACCTTTTTTAAGGTTATTGAGGCCATGGCCCCCATTTGGAATGTGGGTTTTTACCTACTGCACTATAAACTCCCACACAAATTGGCACTGCAACGGACCAGAGAAGAGCACTTGAAACGATTATATCTCTGAATTTACAGTGGAAAGCCCAGTGTATAGGATATGATCCAAGGTTCGACGCAGACCATACTTATTCACAGCTGCATTGGCTGCCCTGAACCCACCACCATAAGCTGGGGAAGTGTCATGTGCGATCTGATGAAGGAAAAATTCTCCAAGTTTCATCTCAGCTTCAGATTTCTGTCCTTTCTTACAACTGGATGAAGATGGTATTGATGAAGTCGATGAAGAAGATGCACCACCACCACCCATCATCGATGTAGATGACCCACTTCTAAATCCGGCATCACTCGGATTCAAGCCACATGTAACCAAGCACTTGGCAAATGCCCTCTTCTACCTCAATGCTGAGGTTTCGGTATCCTATTTTTTATTTAAGTCCAGTCAGTAGTTAGTCATTAGTCAAAGTGTGACATATTTACCTTTGAGTTTCTTCTCTCTGAAACAAGACGTACCTTTAAGGCGTAGCCATCCATGCATCAGTTCATGTGCAAGAATAGCCCCAGTCAACAACCTGTCATAACCAGAGTAATGCATAGTTCAAAACTACCAGAAGGTCAGGATATAGGATTGAGATAAATGAGAAATGTCATCTACTACAAAAACTTGCCTAGGGAGACCATAGAGAACCAGGATTGCTGTGACTTCACATTTTCGAGTTAGCTTCTCCCGGTGGGTTCTCATTCCACCAAGTCGGTGGTGACCCATTCTCGACCTCTTAAGTATCTAAACAGCTCAAGAACAGGAAGGTACAACAAAACCATTTAGATATAACCTCTAACAAATTTATCAATAGCAACAAACTGCATACATACACTGGTTATTGTCTGCTCCTCCGAAAGGCATAAACCCCTCGTCTCAGGCAACTGATGGATACCCTGGAAGAAAAAAAAAAAGTTTTCCCATAAAATATTATCAGACCGCTCTTTAACATGAGAGAAGAGAATAAAATATGTTGTCAATGTTGGAAAATAATTACATGCTTTTCACCAACAATGGCATCATTCAGTGCTTGTCGTTCAACAAGTAACATGGGAATCTGTTGATCAATTTTCATGTACATTCCTTCATAGAAATCCCTTATGGAATGGTAAAGAGGCTGGCAGTCCCCAGTATCCATAATCGCAGATTCCATGCATTCTAAGCATATGCTTCTGCCATCGTCCAATGATACATATCTCGCACTCCAAGACTGGACAGGCAAAAACAAACCACTTGAAATGAGTATTCACAATGATGAAAGTAATTATCTTGGAATCTAGAACAGTTAAGTATATCAATTTTGTTAGCTGATGACAACCTACCTCCAAACGCTCACAGCTACAACAACGAGCAGTATTGTCATACTCGTGTGAAGGACAATACTTTTGGGACCAAAATGGATGACATCGATATTCTATCAAACCAGAGGCATTTATTGGGATCTGAAATTGAAATATAAATAAGAAAGTGGAAGCACTCATAGTCAAGCCTCAACAAACAGGAATTTTCTAATAGGTAATGACTTGGTCCTGGAACTTTTCTTACAAATCGATGACAGACTTCGCATTTTGGATGTGTTAGTTCTTTGTAACAGGACTTGTGATATGGATCTTTCCCTGACAAAGAGAACTTGGATCAACAGAGAAGCACAAGTGTAAGAGCTAGATGGATTTGAGCAGAAAATTAAGAAAGTAATTATAAAATGGTTTAGATATACCTCATGTTCAGTGATTGGATACCCACAAGAGCGACATCTAAAGCAACGAGGATGAAAGTAGGTTCCCATGCATCCTAGATAATTTCCATATCCAATGTCGTAGTTACATCCACCACATATTCTAGTAATCAGAAGCATCAAAGATAAATTAAAGTTCAATTTCAATAGAATGAAGTTGCAATGAAAAGTAAACAACGGAAAAGAAGCGTAAATACAAAAAAGAAGAAACAAGTAAAAATGCAGAACTGCCCAAACTTATTCTTTGTAAAATGAAATATCAGAAAAAAAAAAAACATAGGGTGACAGATTGATGCACTATATACAATAGTGTCCTTATGTGCATTGAAAGCTTATGGAGTACCTATATCCCCTGGGATAATAGGGGGCAGACACATAGGGAGGATAAAAAGGCGCTAAAGGAGGCGGAAATGAAGATATATTCCCTGTATCCTGAAGATCCCTAGCAAGATAGTCGTCATTTCCCTCTCTCCATCCTGAAATAGTATTTTTCTGCATGTTAAGCCATAATGCAAGGAACGGTAAGGAAAAATTGTAAGTTCTAACAATTTTTAGTTCAAGGGGACCACATCAAAAGAACAACCTACCATATCGCCCCGTTGAATCCCTGGCTGAGGAAGAAGCAAGAGCTTGGTCTACCTCTTCTTGCTCTCTTGTTGAATTATGATCATCATCCTAACAGCAATTCAAAAAACATGACAAATTATTGGCACTTATGATGTACAACTTGCAAAAAGAAAGTGTAGTGGAGCAACTATAATGAATTTCATAGTATCACAAGAACACATGCATCCTGAGCCAGAAGCTCAAAATGAGAGGGAGAAACAAATTAAAAGTTGTCATTTTAGAATAGACGACTTATGTAATTTTGGGCTTAGCTGCTGCAACATAAAAAGAGATATTGAGGATGGAATATAACCATTGATCTGGAGGGGTCACGCCAAACCATATTTTCATCTTCAAGAAGCTGCAGATGCTGGCCACGACCAGTCGATCCACGATTGCTAGACCCACCGCCACCGCTAATGAATATCTTACTCAGCCATTTCATAAACCATGATTTCCTCTCTGCGCTCGACGAAACAAGGTATCCTGCTTAACAAATTAACAAAAAGGGGGGAAATGGCTCAAGGCAGAGTACTCTCTCAAACAAGGCTGATGACTTAGAAGAACTTCAATACATTAAAAATAAACCCTGATCAAAATTAGCCAAGTCAAGTCCAAACTTCCATCCGAAAGAAGGTTAATGTTTCATTAAGACTTTCACTTGCAAATTATGGACAACGTTTTACTTTTACCTAGCTGTTAAGAAGGTTTATTATCGAAGGGAAAAACTTGCACCAGGTTTTGCGGGAATAGTTTATCTTGCTTGTTAGGATCCCATAACAGTTCTCCAAAACAAAATGTCCAAATTGGTTGCACTTGCATGACTCAGGAAAAAGCTTACATGGCTAGCAAACGCAAGTTAAAAGGTAGCAACTGACTCTAATCTCATATAAGAGAAACTACGACAGGAAATTAATCAAACATTTGATCAAACAGCTCCAATGCATCATGACACAACGTTCGTGAACTAAAAGCGAAGCTGGTAAGGATGAAAGAAGACTGTACCATAAACACAAGGTTGAGAAAGGTGGTTAACCCCTGTGGAAGCCATGAAGCTCGTTAGCGGTTTCTATGTACAATTTTGCCGGAATTCAAGGCGGATATTAGAGACAAAGGTGAAGCTAAAAATGGGCAACCAGAAACTGAAAAGGAAAGCGCTAGTAGAGGAAACAGAAAAACGTCAAAGCGCCTTTGGTGATAAAGGATGGCTACAGAGAAAGAAATGAGAAGAGAAGGGAGAAGGAGCAAAGTGGGTATGCATTAAAAGCTTGGTGGGAGAGATTGCCAGTGGAGGTAGTGATTCTTGGCTTGTGGAAAGCGAAGAAGAGAGTTGGGTGATCGGGGAAAGAGGAATCTGCTGAGGCAGACATTCTCGAAAAAGGGAAAGCTGCGGACGGCGTACATTTTGGAGACGAGCTGACAAGGTATTGATGGAAAAAAAAAGAGGGAAACGAATTTGACTTTCCTCGTTCTCCTTCCAATCGGAATGTTTGTTTACTCTCCATGGAAAAGAAGAAAAAGGGTCATCGATGAATAAAATATAGGTGATATGGAGACAGTGGAGGTGGTAAAAATATACGGCGTAACCGTTGGGGGAATTTCTATCCGCCTGCCGGCTGCCTCTCTGGTCGTTTGAATTTGAGAGAATTTTACCGGGTAACGAACCGCTACCTAGGAACGACTATATATTCCTAGTATATTTTAATGAGGGTGAATATTTAAGAAACTTAGGCCTTTTGCAATTGATGACTTATGATCGATAGGAGCTGAAATGAATTGTAAGACTGATTTTAAAATTGGTTGATTTGAATAAGGCAGAAGCACATAAAAATTCCGTTTCATGCATTCAATTCCCTAATTGGACACTCTCCACTTATTTTCGGGACAATGACAAATTTTGCACAAGACCAGCATTTGGCAAATGCTGTTCTCAAATTTGTACAGAACCAGCATTTGGAGAATGCGGTTTCTGTTTTTTTTTTGTTTTGCACAAGACCAGCACTTGGCAAATGCTGTACCTGTGCAAGTCGAAACCAACACTTGCCAAGTGCGATTTCTTTGACAGTTTAAGGTGGGCGGCCGCCCTTCATTCTCTATAAATACCCCACTAACCCTCCCTCATTCTTCACACAAATCTCCTAATGTTTTCTTAATATTGTGGAGATCTTGTATGTGCACGGGCACGCTTGAAAGAGCGCCATCAATATTGATGACGCTCTTTCAAGTAGTGAACGTGCGGTTACAAGATTTCTATAATATTTAGAAGACATAAGGATCTCCCTTATAAAGTTTTGGAGATCATATAGGCACTTGTGCACTGTTTGAGAGACCTCTGTTGTTGGCAGATTCAGGCAGTGATCTGCAGAATCTGCCAATGACAGAGCTTTTTCAGGCAGTTCACTAAATCTAGTTTAACTTTTAAAGAACTGTGTTTGTTTATGCAGTCATTTCTAACACTGGAGTACGAGGAAGTTGCATTTGCAGCTTTTTTTACTCATGTGTTTGGCTGACTTGTGTATAAGTAGATCAACATAATATTAGACTTTGTACTTTGTTATATTATCGCATAACATACGAGTTTATAAAACATCAGTGAACACTAAAAACGTGGTTAACAATTAACATTACACCCTTTTTTTGTTGTGCTTGCTAAAGGCACGACCTGTCAATGCAGGAGCGATTAAAACACATTACACTATTAGTTAAACATAGGAAAGTTAAGAAAATACATGCCAAACTAACGGTTACTACCCCTAAACGGACATGACTTTTTTGAGTGCCCCGGCTGTCTACAAATTGAGCAGTGTCTAGGCTCCCTGTCTTGTGTTTCATCCATCTCTGTACGGATTCGTGAGTGAGATGGGCGTCCTCTGATCTTTCTTTCCAACATTGGGTTTGGCACAAGGACAGGACCGTTGTACTCTGGCCAGTTGCTCTCGTTTCCTAGGGTATTAAAACGAACTTCCCCGAATGCCTTAATCATCGTATCCAACTTGTAGACATCATCAACATAGTCTTGCCATCGAGCTCCTGAGTTTGCACACACGGCTATAACATGAGAACAAGGGTACTTGAATGCTTGCCACTCTCCGCATTCGCAAGTTTTGTCAATCATCGACACCCTAAACTTCCCACGAGGACGTCTTGCAGTACTATCCCCTTGGTCATCAACTTCATAAATAGGTGTAACCGGGTCACAAAGTATAACACCATGCCTCCTCGCGTAGTGGCCGTTTACGTTCATTGAATTCACCAAATGCTCTGTAAACATAACATTTGAATTTCTCTGTGCAGTATACGTTTGGACGTTATGCACAAAATAACCCATTAATTTATATAGTGTGGCCTCTACTATTGATTTCACCGGTAGCATGCGAGCACCCTTCATCACTCCGTTAAAACACTCCACCAAATTAGATGTCATATGACCCCACCGCCTACCATCGTCGTAAGCTCTGCACCACTTTTCTAGGGGTAGTTGGTCTAGAAAAGTTGCAATCTCTGGCTTTGCCGACTTTAAATGAAACATCCTACGTTCCACTTTATCCCTTGAAAACAAGTAAGCTGCATTTCCAACAATGTATACGTATACAGTTGTAAGCATCAAGTAATGGCGCTTGGAAATGTGAAATATAAGAAGGTTGTAGATTAATACCAGTGTTTATTAAATAGTCTTTCAATCCTTGTTTTTGAATCTTGCATTGAAGTTTGAAGCAATGTGTCGGATACAGTAGTAGTGGTATCCAAACGGTGGTTGCCAATATACCTTCTCTTGCATCGTCTTGATGATTCCTTGACAACGATCGGATATGATAGAAACACCACTTCGTAAGCCAACTACATGACCACGCACATGGTACATGAAGTACTTCCATGCTTCGTTAGTTTCCCCTTCGACTATTGCAAAAGCAATAGGGATAACTTTGTTATTACCATCTTGAGCACATGCTACTAACAACTTACCCTTAAATTTACCATACAAGTGGGTACCGTCTACTTGAAGTATGGGCTTTAAATATCGAAAAGTTGTAATGCATGGTCCAAATGCCCAAAAACACCGAACAAACCTCCTAATCGTAACCTCATCCTCATTCGTCTCCACACATGACTTCATGTCCACCACGGTGTTAGGCACAAAATTTTGAATTGCAAGAAGATGCCTGGGTAACTGGGCAAAAAAGTCCTTCCAATTTCCGTAAATTTGCTCCATTGCCTCACACTTGGCTAGCCAAGCCTTTCTGTATGATATTCGTCTGCTGAATTCGTTCTGCACGAGCTGTATCACGTTCTTGATGCTTATAGTCGGGTCTATTCTGATAGAAGGGAGGATAAATGAGGCGATAAAATGATACTTTAGCTGACGATGATCTTGACTACCCAGGGTTGGGTTACATGTGTGAGCAACATATTTTTTTAACTTCCACTCCAACGTGTACCTGGAAGCCACAACACGTAGGTAAAATGGACAGTCACCTTGCTCGTTCTTACAACTGATGCAGAAAATATTGCTCGAACTCTTTACCGGTGCGAAATCCAAATTTTTCCGGATGTGGTACTGGCGCACTGCAGTTACAAGCTCTTCTTTAGACTCGAACAACTGATTTTTGACAAATTCTTGTCCCACGCTCCAGTATGGAGCTCCAGTAACGTACACGTCGGACTACATACTATTCACAACACTCCAATCGATTGTGCTTATGAATGACGGAACATGTGCCTGCGCAGCACCCATGAATGATTGTGAGGAACTAGCACCACAATGTGGGTTAGACGTACCAGTGCCATCATCCTCAATATCTGGGTCGTCTGGAAGATTTTCTGGCTCCACATCCAGATCATCTACATCTTCTTCCTCCAAGGCCTCTTCTGGTACGTAAGAGTTATCATCTTCATCGTCTGATGGTAAATTTTGGCGATTAAGATCCATGAGATAAAATGAATGGTAATTCATTATGTGGTTGTATTTTTGATAGTTTGAAATATGTAAAAGATGTCTAGAGGGATGAAAGATATTATCTAGAATTTATTTGCTAGGATGGTTTGGATAACACTGTGATTGAAGATAGTTTGAGAGATACTCCATACAACGGACAACCATGTGGAGATTATGCGGATATATATATTGACGGGCGAGCCAAAAGGGCGAATGCAAAGAAGTTGCATTTGGAAATGCGGAAATGCGGTTTTTTACATTTGTCTGCAGCAAGTTCTGACGTGATTGTACAATTACACATGATGGTGACACGTTTTCAACTTTACAATCTACACGAACCGCATTTCGCAAATGCGGTTCCTTTCACATTCTTCTGCAGGAAATTCTGACTCGACTGTACAATTGCACATGATTGTGACACGTTTTCAACTTTAAAGTCTACAGGAACCGCATTTCGAAAGTGCGAGACCTTTTACATTCATCTGCACGCAGTTCTGACGCGACTGTAAAGTGTCACATGACTGTGACATGTTTTCAACTTTAGAGTCTACAGGAACCGCATTTCGCAAATGCGGTTCCTTTTACATTCGTCATAAATGTTTGTTGAATATTGGGACTAGCGTTGTACTATTGTTTAGGACGACATATATAAGGGAGTATGTAAAGGTTGTGACTTAAGCAAGCACAAGATAAAAGGTAAGTTATGTTTATGTGTACTTTTGTTATGTGGTAATGATAAACATAAGAACAATATTATTATTAGCAAAAGCGTAGAACCATAAAATTGATGTTGTAATTTATAAATAGAAGGATGACATTTTATTGAAATTTTTGGGGTGCTTGCTTAAGGCACGACCTGACATAGCAGGAGCTACATAGTACACTAATTTGTTTGTAAATAAAAAATGAACACCAAAGTCATCCAACGTAAAACCAATTATCCATCATCCTTTGGTTCGTACTCCACCAGTAGTTGAATTTTGGCCATGCGTCGTCTGTTGGTCATGAAATTTTCAACCATAACACGTACATCTTCATCATTAGCTATCTCCATTTGGCTCCAGAATGGCATTGGGTGTGAGAATACCATTTTTCGGTATACTATGGACGTCGGTACAAACTTATCATCACCACAATCTAGTGTGCATTCAACTAGGAATTTGAAATAGTTATAGTCGAAAAAAGGCGCAATGGTAAGAGGACGAATCGTGGAATATTCTGTAGGTTCAAATTGAAAACCGCATTCATCAAACGACGGGAGGTAATGCAAGTGAACTTCGCAAGGAATGAACATTGTTCTCTATCAGCAAAGGAGGTGAGTAAGAACTACCCGTACGAAGATCTGTCACTAACAGCCCGCTATATATACAGCAGCCAATAAACAGCAACATCCGCATTACCCAAACGCGGCTACTTCGACAGTCAAATAAGTTAAAAAAATTCGCAATGGTGAATTATGTGAGTTACTGTTTATTCCGTACTATCTGTACCGTCAGAAAACAACATCCGCATTACCCAAACGCGGCTCCTTCGATAGTTAAACAAGTTAAAAAAATGGCAGTGGTGAATTATGTGAGTTACTGTTTATTCCGTACTATCTGTACCGTCAGAAAACAACATCCGCATTACCCAAACGCGGCTCCTTCGATAGTTAAACAAGTTAAAAAAAATGGCAGTGGTGAATTATGTGAGTTACTGTTTATTCCGTACTATCTGTACCGTCAGAAAACAACATCCGCATTACCCAAACGCGGCTCCTTCGACAATTGCACATTATAAAAATGGGCAATTCATGACAACAAAGCTCGCACATTTTTATTCCCACTACCTTAGGCGCCAATGGAGACATTACCGGTTCTAATATTTTTGGATTACATTCCCGTTTTCAACATGTACGGTTTTTGCATGGAGCCAACAGATGAAGGAAGAGGAGAGTGGCTTGAGATCCCTTATAATACTAATATCTCATATGCTCACTTGAAATTGTTGATCGAAGACAAAATATCAGACGATGTCCAGCGATACCGTGTCACGTCTATTATATATAGGAGGAATTTGCGCACTTTTCCATGGCCACGATGGGGTACAATGCCGATAAACAACGACTATGATGTGCGGAACATGATACACAACTTTATCCCAATCCAGGACGACGTTGATGCAATGCACCTTATGATCGATTACGATCCAGAAGCGGCAGTTTAATGTGGTTTTGGTTACATTTTGTAAGTGTCCATTGCTATGATAAGGATGACTGAACGAACGTGTAGTACTGTTATGCGATGGATTTGTATTATCATAGGTGATTTCAATCTTACTCGCTTAGTGCAACATGTTAACACTATTATTAATATAATATGACCTCCGTAGTACGCTATTATTGCATTAATTTTAGAAGGTGACCTCCGTCACTTTAGGAAAACGTAACTAGTGAACTGCCTAATACAAACACATATTATTCGTAAGTAGAAAGATGATATCCCAACAACAAACATACTAACACAACGCCTTGTCTCCTTCATTTCCTTGGACTTATTCTAGGTCGTCGTCTGACACACCATATATAGCCCCCAGTTCCCCCAGACTTGTCCTCGTTGGAGGTAATGGTACGGTGTTGTCCTCTCTGAAGGCATAAACGACATACAGTTCAACCCTTATGTAACATTGTTGGTTGAAGACGAATTGATTAAGCATCCGTTCTATGTCTGCGTCACCCTTTATCTCTAGTGGCCCCCAAAAAGGGCGTGTATATGAAGACAACAATAATCGATGGAGAATGGATTCGACCACGCAATGGTAACCGTATTGTTCTTTCACCTCGTCTCAATGAGATTGTCAAAATCCCGGAACGTAATATCCAAAGGGATATCAAAATCGGATTGATGCGTAGAATATGTTCTTTGAAAATACAAACCTGATTGGTTATGCATTACTTCAACGTCATGCAACATGGTGCACGGGATATCCATAAGGAACGCTGGTGGAGGTGAGACTTGCGTATAAGGAGAGAGTATGTTTTCTAACGATATTGAGTAATTGGCTGTTGTTGTTAGATGTGTGTTGAATGATTGATGATGAGGGATATATATATACGGGGAACTGGCGGCGCCCGAGCTTAACGTTGCAAACCAACCGCATTTGCCAAATGCGGTTGTACAGTTCACGTTGTACTAACCGTTTTGGCTGTCAGTGAACGTTATTATTACAAAAGAACCGCATTACACAAATGCGGGTGTACATCAGCCGTCACGATTGTCACTATTGAATTATAAAAAGGATATGCGCATCCAATAGACGGTCTACGATATGCGACGTAATATAATAGCACATAGGATAGAGAGACAAAGGTCAGGAAACACTTAGATAATTTTTGAAATAATAAATATTGCGCAGCTTAGCCACTTTGCACATATTTATGAGACACTTGTTGAAGTCCAAATCCGATGAGGTTCAGACACAATAATGTGTGCATGTAGTACTACGTGTGTGCAAATTTTTAGAGTGAACGGATGTCGTTTGACTGCTCAAAAAATGGCGCAATATGGCACCAGGCTGCAGTTTTTGTAATAATAAACATTGCGCAGCTTAGCCACTTCGTACATATTTATGAGACACTTGTAGAAGTCCAAATCCGATGAGGTTCGGACACAATAATGTGTGCATGTAGTACTACGTGTGTGTAAATTTTTAGAGTGAACGGATGTCGTTTGACTGCTCAAAAAAATGGCGCAATATGGCACCAGGCTGCAGTTTTTGTAATAATAAACATTGCGCAGCTTAGCACTTCGCACATATTTATGAGACACTTGTAGAAGTCCAAATCCGATGAGGTTCGGACACAATAATGTGTGCATGTAGTACTACGTGTGTGTAAATTTTTAGAGTGAACGGATGTCGTTTGACTGCTCAAAAAAATGGCGCAATATGGCACCAGGCTGCAGTTTTTGAGATATTAAATATTGCGCAGCTTAGCCACTTCGCACATATTTATGAGACACTTGTAGAAGTCCAAATCCGATGAGGTTCGGACACAATAATGTGTGCATGTAGTACTACGTGTGTGCAAATTTTTAGAGTGAACGAATGTCGTTTGACTGCTCAAAAAAATGGCGTAATATGGCACCAGGCTGCAGTTTTTGAAATAATAAATATTGCGCAGCTTAGCCACTTTGCACATATTTATGAGACACTTGTAGAAGTCCAAATCCGATGAGGTTCGGACACAATAATGTGTGCATGTAGTACTACGTGTGTGCAAATTTTTAGAGTGAACGGATGTCGTTTGACTGCTCAAAAAAATGGCGCAATATGGCACCAGGCTGCAGTTTTTGAGATATTAAATATTGCGCAGCTTAGCCACTTCGCACATATTTATGAGACACTTGTAGAAGTCCAAATCCGATGAGGTTCGGACACAATAATGTGTGCATGTAGTACTACGTGTGTGCAAATTTTTAGAGTGAACGAATGTCGTTTGACTGCTCAAAAAAAATGGCGCAATATGGCACCAGGCTGCAGTTTTTGAAATAATAAATATTGCGCAGCTTAGCCACTTTGCACATATTTATGAGACACTTTTAGAAGTCCAAATCCAATGAGGTTCGGACACAATAATGTGTGCATGTAGTACTACGTGTGTGCAAATTTTTAGAGTGAACGGATGTCGTTTGACTGCTCAAAAAAATGGCGCAATAAAAAATATCAAAAATCAAACGAAGGTGTAATCTTACAATTACTAATCCAAACAATAACAAAATACATTGTTTACTTTAAAAATAAACAAATGGTACAAAAACTAAAATAAAAGAATGAAGATACACTGTTGGTCAACGAGTCCACTCCCCGTATCTATCTGGTGGGTTCCTGTTCGACCGTAGCTGCATACGCAGACTCTCCAGCTGATACTCTTGCACAGGTGTGCGAGATGCTGCAGGTATCTGCTCCAAGTAATCAATCTGCTGCTCGATGGTCATCTCATGGACTGATGCCTGCGGGGTATGCGGTGTACTGACTATGGGTGTAGAAGGTGTAGGAGTTGGTTGAGTCAGGTGTTGTGAAGTCTGACTAGGACCTGCCCTCACACTACCAGTAGAACCCAACAGCTCAGACAAACTGAAATTCCAATTAGAATTAAGGAAGTCATCAAATGACCCCGCATTACCCCCTGCACTACCACCAACTACGGGTACTGGCTGATATGGAGCCGGAGTCTGCATCTGAGGAATGTATCCCGCAGTCGGCTGGGATGTGTAACCAAAGTCTGGACCACCAACATAAGGCTGCAGATGTAGTGCTTGGGAATGTGGCTGCTCAACGACTACCATCTGTCCAGCATCCACTGCTGCATCGTGCATATGCCCAACGTCAACTGCTGCATCAAAATGATGATGGGGATCTGCAGGCTCAGGAGGAGGAGAGTGATCATGATGTCTTGGCTGTCTAGGCCACCGCTCGCTGTGTCTCCTCCTGTGTGCAGCTCTCTGGGGTGCGTCATTGCCAATGCAATCCCAACTCGGCTGGAACACTTGGAATGTAGGGGGTGGGATTAAAGGCTCCTCGGGCTGTACATAACCGTACAACATGTGGCCATATATCCCAGTCTGCTCAGCCACGTATCTCGCATACTGGCTGCTATCAGTGTCCTGGGACATATACTGAAATTGCTGCACTGCTTGTCCCTACAAAAGAAAAAGATATTAAGAACCAAAAGGATGAAGAGATAATTATATAAACAACTAACCAAAATTATTGACAAATAAAAATAATACCAGAACTGCGTTCCTTCGAGCATCTGAAGTGAACCCGTGGATGCTGTGCTGTGAGTACCACCTCATGTATGCAGACTGAGGTCCCAGCGGTCGTGAAAGGGGATACGTGTGCAGAGGAATGCGCCGGTCATTTCTACTCTCCCACAGCTGCAGATACGGACTGAGGTAAGATACCCAGTCAGTGTTGGTGCGCCCAGAACGTTCTTGACTGTGAAGTCTGTCACAGTCAAGTGGAGCGGCGGGAATAGGTTGGTCTCTACCGAACTGCCGCATGACTCGATCTGGTAGGTGTCCCTCAACAATATTAAAATGGATGAGAGGAACTACCAACGCGTAGGCTTCAGCTCCTGGGTGGTGTGGTCGATCAGCATAAGGCAACCACCTCCACTGCAGTAGCAACACAAGAGTTAAATCTTTTAATTTAAAAACTACACAATTCAAAGAAATTATTGAGTCTGCTTGTAACTTACTTCATCAGCAGAGGGTGGTGTAGACATATTATCAATCGCAGCCCTAGCATCCTGCAAAGTGCGGATGTGGGCAGCGTCCATCCGCAACCATCTATCAAACATTCAAAAAGACTTCTAGCGTTAAACAACGAGCAAATTAAATAATTCAAATATATATAAACTTAAGTTAACATACCGATAACACAATGGTGTATCATCATCAATCCGCCTAGTCTGGCGCAAAAAAAAACCGTGGAATCCTCGCGTACGCCCATATAGTAAGCAATCTGGTGCTGCATAGGAGGTATCCCGTAGATGTAATCTGTGTGGCCATGCATAGATGACGATACATCCAGGCCAATACTGCAGATCCCCAGCTGTACTGGCCAGCCACATCAAAATCCGCCAGTAGAGGCAGATAACAACAGTCAACAGAGTTTCCATTGGAGGATGGCATTAGCGTCCCCCCAAGCAGCCTCAAGATGTACGCCCTAGCATGCTGAGCAATCCTAGCAGGCGGAGCGTCATCAGTCAACTCTGGATCATCATTTTTGAAATTTTCAGATATCCATGTTAAACGAACATGGTGCCCCCTAATGTCCTCGATATCCGGCATCTTCCCCAATAAATCAGCGCATATTTCTTGAACCTCCACATCAGTAGCACCTGTAACCGGCCTACCCTCGATAGGTAAACCGAAAAGCTCTGCCATGTCCTCTAAAGTGATAGAAACCTCCCCGAATAGAAACATAAATGTATGGGTCTCCGGTCTCCATCTCTCAACCAAAGCACTGCATATGTAATTTACCTTTCACGACTAACCTAGAGGGACCCCATAACCCAGCAGCTTGTAAATATGGACAATCAATCTATGCGGGGCTTCATCCAACTTCACACCCCCACGCCCTCTCAAAACTCTATGCATATACTCCTAAATTTCATCATAAATAAATTCTCTAATTACTCTCTAACTTTTATTATCAAATTAACTAAATATAATAATTTTAACTAACTATTAAATTTTTTAGCAATTAGAATACTAACCTGACGTCCAGATAATATCGCACAAGAGATATGCGTCGTCTGCAGTGAAAACAGCTCCGTCTGGTCTGGCCCGGGTCCTCCAGCTGCTCCGGCGTATCTTCCAGCCATCTTACTTGCAAAATAATTTTGGAACTACTAAGCTCACCCAAATGAGAATATGAGAGAATATAAGAGATTATGAGAGAATATGAGAGAATATAAGAGATTATGAGAGAATATAGAGAGATAAGGAGATTTGTGTGAAGAATGAGGGAGGGTAGGGGTATTTATAGAGAATGAAGGGCGGCCGCCCACCTTAAACTGTAAAGAAACCGCACTTGGCAAGTGCTGGTTTCGACTTGCACAGGTAACATTTGCCAAGTGCTGGTCTTGTGCAAAACAAAAAAAAACAGAAACCGCATTCTCCAAATGCTGGTTCTGTACAAATTTGAGAACAGCATTTGCCAAATGCTGGTCTTGTGTAAAATTTGTCATTGTCCCGAGAATAAGTGGACAGAGTGTCCAATTAGGGAATTAAATGCATGAAACCGAATTATTATGTGCTTCTGCCTTTGAATAATCTATTTTTGGTTGTTCTTTTTTACCTAAAATCGGTTTCTGTATGATGGATATCATTCTCGTTTCATACTCATCATATTTGTAATTTTAACTAGGGCTGGCAAAACGGGTTGGCGGGTCGGGTTGAGCTTAACCCGAACACGACACGATTAATAAACGGGTCGACACGAACACGACCCATTTAATTAATCGGGTCATGTACATCAACCCGAACACGAATATACTTCAACCCGACCCGACCCGTTTGACACGATTAGTTTTTCGTGTCAACCCGATTAACCTAGTAAAACTTGACTAATCTGATATTGATGTGCGGCTATTCTCTCAATTCAAAATTCAAAATCCAAATATGGTTTGGATTTTGACGTATTATTTTTCCTTGCCATAAAGATTAAAGAGCACTATTACAACAATATAATTTAAAATTCAATGGGTTGAGTAAAAAAATTAAAATTCGATGGGAATTGGGATGTCATCATGTGCCGATTTGGGTGTTTGGCTGTGTGGTTGGATAAAAGAGGAGAGTAGGTATTGTAATTTTAATCGGTAATGGGTTTGGATATATATATATATATTCAACTTAAAAGTTAAACGGGTTGGCGGGTTACACTAGTTCGACCCGAACCCGACCTGATTATTAAACGGGTCAACCCGGACACGACCCGTTTATTTAATCGTGTCAAATTATAAAACTCAAACCCGCAAATTTCGTATCGGGTTCGTGTTGGTCAAACGGGTCGTGTTGAAATTGCCAGCCCTAATTTTAACATATTGTGCAGCACATTAATGACATTAGAGTGTTACATCTGTTGTAAGTTTCCACCTACCTGCATGCTGTTTGGTGTTCCAGTTTTTTATTTTTTTTGTAGTGCCGACATGTGTATATGCTGATGTTGTATGTGGCATTTTCCACCCTCAATAAAAGGAGCACTCATCAGTTCAAAAACCACAGCACTCTTCTCAGCTCAATTCCAATTCTCAACACAGAACTTTACCTTGCAAACGCTGAGACTTCAGTTGGACAATGAGGAGAGGGCAACGAATTACTACTGCCAGCAGCCAATCACAGGTTCATTATTTTTTTGTCTTTCGTTTACCTATTTCATCAGTAAAAACGGTTGTCACTTACAATCTCTCATCAACGGTGAAGGCTGACACTACTAGGTTGAACACCATTGCAGCTACAAACATACGGGATGTAACATGTGACTGCAACAACCACACTATGGTTCTGATTGCTCATACTGCTAGATTCTTTGGCAAATTGTTCTACAAGTGTGAAATTTGTGGTTACTGGAAGTGGTGGGAGGATCTCAACCCATGGCCAGCATATGTCAATGAAGCAGACTCATCTACAGGTTCATTCCCTGAGAGGCGTGCACGGTACACCGATGAGGCAAGGTCAAGACTCACTCAACTGGCTCTCAGCTTTGAAGAGTTCAAGACCATTCAATAGATTCAGGAGAAAAAAATTAACCAACTCTTAGTGACCCTTTACATGTGTATTGTTATTGCAGTTTTATGCGTTTTATACTCTAAATAGTGGTAGTGTCGCATCAGTTATTCTGGATCTAAGGTGGCTGTAACAATGGTTTGGCAACCTGTTGTGTGCCCTCTGTAGTGCCAGTGTGACCATATCAAGATAGTGAGCAATTTAGTGCGTGTAGAATCTATGTGTTGTTTCAAATGTCACGGGTTATGTAACCCTATGTTGAAGTTGATGTGTATTGTCAAGATAGTGATCAATTAGTGCAGTTCGATTATGGTTGCTCCTAATGGTCATTATTGGTGAATTAAAATTAGTCATCAAGCAAACACAACCACTAACAAAAACAGTTCATCCATTAACAACACCACTGGTGTATGTTGTCAGAAGCTACATTTGTCATGCAATGTTACAAGGGAGTTAGCACACCAACAACAACACCACTAGTTTATGGTGGAACAAAAAACTATCAGCATTTTCTAATACAAAAGTAGGCAATCCTCTACAGGTGCATAAAACATGTTCACCACCTTGGAAATCACTCAGACAGCACAAAATATTTTTTTCAAAGTACATATCACTACAATTACTGTCTAACGTCATCTACCCCTTGTAGTCCTACTCAGCTGCATCTCTTCAGTGATTTGGGCTCTCAGGTCAGCCATGTTGTTGTTACCAGCAGCACTACTTCCATTCTCTTCATCGTCAGCATTTTCCTCTTCTGGTATAACCTCTGGTGTGTGGTCCACAATCACAGCAGAAGCATCACCAAGTTTATTTAACCTACAAAAGTTATGCAGTGTAAAATAGGCATTGATTACTCTTGCCTGTTTATGAATTGTCTTGTTGTTAGGTACACACTCTAATATCCACCACTTTCCTTTGAGGATCCCAAACGCCCTTTCAATAGCTGACCGCAGAGAAGAGTGACATTTGTTGAAATATTCATTTGGCCCTCTTGCATCTTCAGCCCGAAACTGTGACTGGTGATACTTGTCACCTGTATGAGGTGTGAGCACACAATCTCTATCAGTGTATCCTTTATCAGCAATGTAGTACTTTCCTGTGAGTATTACATTAACTGGTATTAGATTAGAATGACATTAAATAAACCAATTGTTGTAATTTTTATAACGTTTAATGTACCAGCTGATGGCTTTGGGAATTGTAGAGCTAGATTACTCATACATTCTGTTAACACCCTTGAGTCATGAGCAGTCCCCTCATATCCAGCACACACAAAGGTAAATATCAAATCAAAGTCACATATAGCAAGTACATTAGTAGTTGGGTACCCTTTCTTGTCAATGACTCTTAATTTGTGTTGTTCCCCAACAATCAATTGCACATGGAAACCATCTAAAGCCCCAACGCAATCCTACCATTGCATAGTTTACCATCAGAAATAATATTTGAATCACATAGCATCAGCATAATAACAAAAACGAACAATTGCATAACAGACATGCTTAAAACATTGAGTATAATAGACCAACCTTAAAGTATGGATAATAGTATGAGCTTGAAATAACATGATGAGGGATAACATTAAAGGGAACCCTGGGGAGTACAATGTCTCCCCCTAGCATATCCACAACATTAAGGATGTCCTCAGAATGTCTATGTATCGTGGAAGGGGATCTTTGGAAGCATTCAGTTGCGTCTGTTACAGAAGAGTTGTGGGCAAGCACATACACAAATATAGCCACTTTTTCCTTGGGCTCAACGCGGTCACTTGATTGCAGGCCATACCCATTTTGGAGAACATCCACTAGCATAAAAAACATGTCACAAATCATCATGAAAGCGTTATAACATTGTGGAGTTTCTAACAATTCAGATACCCAGTCCGCACCTCTGAGTACTGAGGTGTTCTAAGCTGCGTATGTAGATAGTCCGTTGCATCTACGATGAATTGAACAGCTTCCTTGGTCAATGTATACATATCCAACCTTAATGAAATACCACAAACTTAAATATAGTGATTAAGATTATTCTAATCCGTATTTAAGAGCCTAATAATGCTTAAGTGATATTGGTAATGAAAAATAAATCCAAAAGAAATAAAGAAATGCTCAAAAAGCGAAAAACGCTAAATAAGCGTTAAATAACCATAGGAGGTATGAGACCTCAGTTAGCGTACTACATAGATTCTAAAGGCTTAATAAGGCCTAAACAATATATGGGAACAACTCCCGAAGAAAACGGATTCAAATAATGAATTAAAACGCTAATAGAGCTTTAGCGCATGTTTTTCGAGGAAACCCGAAAACGTGACTTTAAGTGGTCAAACGAACCCATAAAAATTATAGTTCATTAAATAACTATAAATAAGCCTTATTGGAAGCTTAATAACCAATAAAATTAATTAAACAAGGAAATTCGGAAAACGGGTTCCGGTTAGTAAAAACTGTACAAACGAGAAATTGTGGGGTGTAAACTGTAATAAAGCAAAAATAATGTGTCCACTTTTGCAAATAAAAATGCAAAATCTGTGGGTGTGCATATGGGGGGCCGGCCAGCTATTATCCCCCTCTCTCACACTCTCTTAACTTTTCCTCACTCACAAACAAAGAAAAGAAAAAAGGGCACTCTCTCTCCTCCACTCCCCTCCCTCTCACGATTTCCTTCTCCCTCTCATTTCTCTCCTTCCTCCCAAAGCCAACAATGGAGATTTGGAGAAGCAAGTGCAGCCCCCATCTTTCTCTCCATTTTTGAGCACCCAAATCTTGTCCAAAAATTATAAAAATCATACCATTGGAATCCCCTTGCAAAGGAGAACTCCTTCCTCCTTTCAAAAATTTAAAACCACTACTTTCATCTCCATGGGTATTCTCCATTTGAAGGTTTGAGACCACCATTGGAAGCACCTTCATCTCCTTATCATTTTGAGGTAAAAATAGTCTTGAAACTCCACCTTCTTCTAGCCCCTTTTGGCAAAACGAAAATTCAAAACTTAGCCTTGCCTTGTGCTTTGTTGTCCAGCCGATTTTGGCTCCCCCATTGGTGCTGGAATCTTGCTCTCTTGCTAACCAAGAACTCCATCTACTCATTGGAAGGTAATACTCTTTTGAAACCTTAAACATGTACAAACCCTAGGTTAGTAAATATGGTTTTCTAAGTAGTGGTGTGTATTGATATGGGTTGTAGCATTGGAGTGTGGACTCCATTGAAATCGAGAACAAGAAGGAAAGAAAGGAGAAGAAAGAAGAAGGAAAGAGAAAGGGAGAAAGAAAGGAAAAACTAGAAATAACAAGGTAAATGTTCTTACCTTTAGCTAGTTTTGTGTATGGTATTGTAACAGATTTTAAATGCTTAAAATGAGTAATGAATGAGGTTATGAGTAGTAGGTATGTTGAAGTATGATGAGCAAGGTAATGTAGCTGTTTTGAAGCTTGTAAATGTTGTTTAAAAGCTTAGGAAAACCATGGGTAATGTGTGTATGTGTGCAGGAAATTTGTGTGCTGTAGTGAGAGTAATGATGTGTGAATGGATATGGAGATTGGGATTGAATTGTGAGTTGAAACGGTATGTGGGCAAAGTGAGAATTTTAGGGGAACCTCTGCCCAAATTTATATGGAAATTAGAGGACTTAGATGTGGAAGAAGGGGGAATAACCTAGACAATAACTAGGTGTGTTTTGGTAGTTGTTGTGAGTGATTAATCATGTTGAAAACAGATTGAAGAGGATTTAGGTAATGGTAAGAACTAGAGTGGTAAAGTAATGCATTGAGGATGCTAGGAGTAGCATTGGTAGAGGGAGTATTGAATGGTAAAGGTTAGAGCAAAAATCTGTAGCAAGAAGGAACCAAAACTGCTATGGGTGCTGGAATGGAAAGGAGGAAAAATTGTGTAAATTAGTATAGGAATGGGTAAGGGATTAATGGATGAACTACGGTGTATTAGGAGGCTTGATTAATGTTAAAACATGTGGGAATAAGTGTAGGAACAATGGAGAAGTAATGGGTAAAAGAGAGGACTGAAAACAGAAATAAAAATGCAAATACTGGACTGGACCGACCTTGGGACCGGACATGCAAGGTCGGTCGAGCCCAGATTTACAAAGGACGGAAACCTTCTGGAATGGACCGACCTTGGGACCGGACATGCAAGGTCGGTCGGCCAGAAGAATTTCCCGTAATGTAACCTACTGGAATGGACCGACCTTGCGACCGGACTTGCAAGGTCGGTCGACTCTAAATTTTCCGTCATGAAACTTACTGGAATGGACCAACCTTGCGACCGGACGTGCAAGGTCGGTCGGGCTAGAAATTTCCCGTCAGGTAACTCACTGGAATGGACCGACCTTGGGACCGGACTTGCAAGGTTGGTCGGCCCTGAAATTTTCCAGCGTATTTCCCTACTGACTTCGACCGACCTTGGGACCGACCTTGGGTAAGGTCGGTCAAGTCACAAAAAAAATATAAAAAAAAATATTATTAAATTATAATAAGTATATATATATATATATATATATGTATACCCACATATACATATGTACATATATATATATATAAGTACATCATTGTTAAGTAAGGAAGTAACTTAAAGTAATGGAAAGTAAGTAAACAATTAGTGAGTATAAGAATTGTAAAGACTTAGTAAGTATGAGTTAGGAAACGTAAGAGTAATCGAGTTAAGTTACTGATGGATAGATTAATCACTCAATTGTATGTATATCATAGGATTTGATTTGTGAACACCGGAGGAACGTCGGATACAAGTACAACGGTGAACGGTATGATTTCTTCATGCCCTGTATCCTAATCTGGTTACCCCGATTTGTGTGCCTATTTGATCACCTAATAAGATAAATGCATGAATCGGACTATATTGCACTTACTTGTGCTTGTTTACATTGTTCTTGATAATTGTCTTGAACAATAGTTTGTATAATTCATGAAATATATGAATGATGATGAGGTGTATTTGTATCTCATAGTGTACTTGCATATTGTATTGTATTTTTGTATGGATGTGTATATGAGTAATGCATTTGTGTATATGGCTTGAATGAATGACTTCTACTAATTCCTAACTACCTAACTCCTAACGTAAGTATTGGATAAATTGGAATGAGTAGAAGTCCGATATAGTTTCGGCCACGCGTGAGGATGAGGAGACACAAGAGGTTGGATCCGATTCCTGGTTCTTAAACTGGTCCACGGCCCAAACCCCTTAAATGGGTAGCATCCTGGATTGGTGAACCAAGTAAATCCCGGTGGTGGGACAGAGTAGTCCCCGGGCCGGAGGTCCCGACGACTTGACTTGAGTAAGTAAGTAAGTAAAGTATGAGTATGTATGCGTAAGTATTGTGTAGCGAGTAAAAGAGTAATCTCCACCCGATTAACCCGGGTGGACAAATGAAGCTAACAAAGTATTGGGCCTTGTATATGTATTGTGTAGGGATTGAGTATGTAATGAGTATGTGTTGTGCGTGTATCGTGAATGTGTATTTCAGAAGAAGGTAAGTAAGTATTGTTGGACTTGTATAATCTCTTTGTATGTGTTGGAGTGAATACGTGTATTTCCTTGCGTAAAGTATTATAGTAATGTGTATAAGAGCATGTATGCATGTATGTTTGAATGAAATCAATTGCATGTATTCGACCAAGTGGTCGGCGTACCCTCACTAGTACGCGGGGTATGCGGTTATCATATGCAGCGAAAGCTGACCCCCTAGGGAGAACGTTTTTAGTGTGCAGGTACCCGAAGCAGGCATGGTCGCAATACGAGACCGGTGACAGTGTAGATTGTAGAGAATAGTATTGAACTTGTAGCCTTGAGGTAGTGGTGTACCAAGGGGGTACACCTTGTGCATTGTAAGTATGGAGAGGTGAGGATTGGGTAGATGTAGACTCTTAATGAGCATGAATGAAATTGAAAGAGGTATTGTATTCGTGTAAGGAACTTTGTAAACTCGGTTATGTATATTGTATTGCATGGTAATGTAAAGGAGCAAAGTGTTGAATGGAGCATTGTAGTATTTCCTTGGTAAATGGAGTATGTATCGTAGAGGTGTAGTACTCGGGATTCCGGTCCATCAGACCGATGCTGTATGTAGTAGTAGTAGCTTTGTTAGTCACGTGGGTGACTAACAGCATTGTATCACCCACCGTATGTAAGTATGTACCGCTACGTGAATCTGGAAGTACGAGGAGATTAGACGGTAATGACAGTATTAACGGTAGGGGTGTTACACTTATTGCATCAAAAAAAAGTTTCAACTTCTGCGGGTCATTCCTTATCTTCTCTAGTATCTCCTTCGCTTATTGTGGTGTTAGATTAGGCATTTCTGTTTCTCTTGTAGTCAACTGCAACAGGTTTGATACAAAATAATGTAACATTTGATTTGAATGTCTAAGTTGTTGTTGCCCGTAAGATAATTATTCAATTAATAACATAACAGACACATAAATTAGAATAACATTTTTCCTGGTATGGAATGGTTAGATAAGTATTAAATATCAGTGGCAGGTAAACAGATTCATCTGCAGATGTTGGGACTCTAATATTACTATCTATATAACTCACCTTCCAAGTCTGTTGTATTATAACTGCATTAACACACTCTAATATGAATAAAGTTACCACCTCCCAAGTCTGTTGACTGATCACATTTTTCAAGTTCAGCAAAGCTTCCATCATATCAACCTGTAGGCATTGCTCTTATATGGAAAGGAGGGGAATCCTAGATACCACAGACATAAGGTTTTTATATAAAACTCTGATCACACAACCGTATTCAAACACCCTATTTACTGTCTTTTACTACTGCTTTCAATACCACAACCATATTGTGTCAGTTTTTTGTCCAAATGCCCATGCTTTTCCTAGCAATCCCTCTCAATAAATAGAGCCTCGAGTACTCCTCTTTTTTCACACTGCAAAGCAATCACCATCTTTCACCTCTGTAACACCCCAACCGCTAATCCTTCCATTATCCTCTAATCATTCCCATAATTACCTTACTCGCAGCGGAATATTACCTACTCCCGGCGGGGTGTACAATGCCGTTAACCATCCAAGGTTAACAAGGCTACTACTATTACCGTATCGGTCTGACGATTAGAATAGATGCATACATACCACTTACCTTACAATCCAAATACTTACTTACATTTGATTACCGAGTGTCTAAAGTATATGAATTACATTCCAAGACTACTTCCCAAAAATGAAGAGTTTATACAACTACTCCTTTCTATCCAATCGAGAATTCAATATCCAAAAAGGTGTACCACATGGTACACCGGCTACACAAAAAGGCCTTAGCCGTGTACAACTCAGTACACCGTTCCAATCTACTACTACTCCAAAAAGAATCACATCTTGACCTTACTTTACCTTCGCGCCTCGGGTACCTGTGGAGTAAAAACATTCCCCCTAGGGGGGGTCAGCTTACGCTGCATATGATAACCGCATACCCCGCGTACTAGCGAGGGTACGCCAACTATTGGTCGAGTACATGCGGTTCGTTTCATTCATACATACATACATGATTTATACAATACAATACATTCATTTTACCAAGCATACATACATACAATACATACAAGGAATACAATACAAGTCATTCATTTATACTTACCATACTCACCGCATCACGGAGATACAATTCTCCAATACGTACAAAGGTCTTGTTAGCCTTATTACACACCCGGGTTAATCGGGTGTTCAATACTTTTACTCGGGTCAATGACTTACAATAGTCAAGACCAATAACAAATACAATACTTACTTCTTACATACTTTACTTCCAGTTAAGTCGGTATGACCTCCGGGCAGGGATTACTACATCCACCAACCGGGCTTTAGGGTGGCTCACTAATCCAGGATGCTACCCATTCAAGGGATTTGGTCCATGGAAAAGATTATAGCCAGGATTCGGATCCAACCTCTTGTGTCTCCTTATCCTCACGCGTGGCCGAAACTATATCGGGCTTCTACTCATTCCATTTTACTCATTACTCACGTTAGGAGTTAGGTTGTTAGGAATTAGTAGAAGTCCATACTTACTTCCATACATACATACATACATACATACACAAGTACTCATACTTACAATACACTTCATTTCCATTCATTCATTTCATGAATTATACAAACTAAGTGTTCAAGAGCAATAAACAAGAACAATATAGTTTCAAACACAATTATGTGTAATATAAATCCGATTCATGCATTTATCTTGTTGGTGATCACATAAGCACACAAATCGGGGTAACCAAGTTAGGATACAGGGCATGAAGAAATCATACCGTTCACCGTCGAATACGTACTACCGGTTCCTTTGGAGATCAACTATTTGATTCCTATACATACATGAAGTAGTATGATCAATGATCTATTATTGATCTAACTTACTCCTCCATTGATACTTTCAATGTACACCTACTACTTCTTTACATTCATACTTGGTTATAAAACCATTCTTTTCTTTACTACCTCATAAACTTGCTTTCTTACAAACTTACTTACTTTCTTACCATTATTACCTTATTAATGGTGTATTACTACCTATATATGCATATGTGTACATAGGCATATATATGTATATATGATTACTATAATCATATAATTAAAACATTTTTTTTACCCGACCGACTTGCGACCGACCTTGCAAGTCCGGTCCATTCCAGTAGGCTACATCGGGTGAAATTCCAGGGCCGACCGACCTTGCAAGTCCGGTCCCAAGGTCGGTCCATTCCAGTAAGTTTCGTCTTTGAAAATTTTAGCCCGACCGACCTTGCAAGTCCGGTCGCAAGGTCGGTCCATTCCAGTAGCTCGCATTACCGAAATTTTTCTGGCCGACCGAACTTGCAAGTCCGGTCGCAAGTTCGGTCCATTCCAGAAGGTTTCAGACGGGAGAATTTTCTGATCTGACCGAACTTGCAAGTCCGGTCGCAAGGTCGGTCGATCCCAGAAGGTTTCCCGTCTTGTAAGTCTGGGCTCGACCGACCTTGCAAGTTCGGTCCTAAGGTCGGTCCGGCCCAGTACTTCAGTTTTAAAATCTGTTTTTGGGTGTTTTCTTTACCCATTGTTTCCCCAATCTTTACCTATACTTCCCCACATGATTTAGCACTAATTTAACACTCCAAATCACCTTAGTTCATCCATTAAACTTACTACTCAATCCTTACACAACTTACACTCATTTTCCTCATTCTTCCCTCAACACCTACACTAGCCCTTACTCTTCTAATGCTTTTTAACTTCCCCTTTATGCTACAGATTTTCACTCAATCTTTTACATTCCATTACTCTCCCAACTAATGCCATTCTTAGCATCCAAAATACATTACTCACATCCTAGTTCCATTCCTTCACACTTCTCTCAAAATCTGTTGCAAACTACAAAAACACTCCTTTTAACTCTCCAAATACTTCCTCTTCTTAAACATCTTAAGTCCTCTTACTCTACACAAAATTTGACATAGTCTCCCCTATATTTTTAACATTCTCCACACACCATTTCAGCTCACAATCTCACATTCTCACAACCTGTTTATACCACACATCATATACACAATTCATCATTAACAACAACATAATTTCCTGCACATATACACTTACTACCCATGGTTTTTCCCCAAGCTTTTAAACTCATTTAAAAACTTCAAAAACTGTTCCAATACCATTCCTCATTATACTTCAACATACTTACTACCCATTACTCAATACATTACTCATTTTTACTACTCAAAAACTGTTACATTGCTACATACACAAACCAACCCAAGGTAAGAGTGTTTTACCTTGTTTTGCTAGTTCCTCTTTCCTTCCTTTCCTTCTTTCTTTCTTTCTTGTCCTTGGTTCCAATGGGGTTCACACACAAATGCTACAGCCCATAACAATATACACAACTACTTAGAACCTATCTTCATCAATCTAGGGTTTATGTTTGTTTGAGATTTAGAATGAAGCATTACCTTCCAATGAATGGATGGAGTGGTGGACAGCAACCAAAGCAAGATCCCAACACCCAAAAATGGAGCCAAAATCGGCTAGAGCAAAAGACACCAACAAGGTTTAGTTGCATTTTCGTTTTGCCCATAAAACCTAGAAAAAGATGAGTTTCCAAGAATGTTTTTACCTCAAAATGCTAAAGAGGTGAAGGTGCTTCTAATGGTGGACTTGAATCTTCAAATGGAGAATACCCACCGAAATGAAAGTTGAGCTTTTGGATTTTGAAGGATGAAAATGTTCTCCTTTGCAAGGGGGTTGCAATGGTATAATTTTTATTGGATTTGAAGGAGGTTTGAGTACTCAAAGAGAGGAGAGAAGTGAAGGGTTAAATGGGGGCTTCATCCATGTTTGTCGCAGGGTAGAAGGAGAGAATTCAGAGGAGGAAGGAGGAGGGACCAATACGTGAGAGAGGGTGAGAGTGAGGAGAGGGAGTAGTTTTTCTTTTTGCTTTTTACTTATTAGTTTTGTCCTTTAGCAAATAAGAGACAATTGAAGAGAGGGGGAAGGCTCTTAAAATCGGCCACATGTGCACACACTCTCACATTTTATTTTTATTTGCAAAGTGGACACACTTAGTTTGTTTATTTGTACTCTTACCCCACAACTTACCGGTTGTTACAGTTTCACTAACCGGTACCCGTTTTCCGGAATTTTCCCGTTTAATTAATTTTATTGGTTCTAAAGCCCCACTAATATTTAGTAGTGACTATTTAGTTGACCAAAATTGTTACGAGTCTATTTGACCCGCTTAAAGTCGCGTTTTCCCGGTTTCCTCGAAAAACGCGCTTTAAGGTTCGTTATGCTTTTAACCCATTTTAAAGGTGTTTTCTTTGGAATTTGTCGTATTTATTTAAGTGTAATTAAGTCTTTGAAAATATAATTAGCCTAATTAATCACTGTTTTAATTACGGGGTATTTCAATCTACCCCCCTTAAGAAACTTTGCCCTCAAAGTTGCTCAAGGTTACAGTTTACCATTTCTACTCATTTGGCAAGCCAATTGCCACAATACATTCTACTACCACCTTACAAGGTGTTCACAATTCTTACACTACCAGCATACGCAATTCAGATACCAAGCCACATACTTAGTTCAAATACCATAACGCAATACTCAATCCATACACAATACTTCATTCAAATACCATACACAATTCTCCATCCAATTCATACAATCCACATACATTCTCAATACTTCACAATGTCATTCGTGTCATATCCGTACGACACCAATGCATTACTCATTACACATACCATACACATCGTACTACATATTGAATACTACTAGCACTACTTTGTGCCATACAATACACTTAGCACTACATGTGCCAACCAAAATACAATTACAATACATACATACTACGCAATGCTAACCCGAAGCAATGCAAAAGCAAAAAGGCTCTACCCCCCTTAAAAAGGGGTACGCCCTGTACCCTCCGTGCTATACGGATACTAGACATCTAGTCTACAAATAAATTCGGGTACTTCGCCTTCATGGCGTCCTCTAATTCCCAAGTCGCTTCCTCGACATCGTGGTTAGACCACAAGACCTTCACCATTCGTACGGATTTATGCGAGTGTCTCTTGTCTTGGTATCAAGGATTCGCAGTGGAGTCTCGACATATCTCATCGTCGCTCTAGGGATAGATGTTCGGGTTCTAATACATGAGAGGGATCGGCTATGTATTTCTTGAGTTGTGATACATGAAAGACATCATGAACACGCCCCAATTCTTCAGGCAATGCTAGCCTATAAGCTACGGCTCCAATCCTCTCGGTAATGGCATACGGGCCTACAAAGTTCGGGCTCAGTTGCCCTTCTGGCCAAATCGAAAGACACCCTTCATAGGTGAGACAGCAAGAACACTTGGCCGCCACGGCGAACTCAAGGTCGCGTCGTCGCACATCCGCATAGGATTTCTGTCTATCTTGGGCTGCTTTCATATTTGCTCGGATTTGTTGTACCTCAGCTTTACTTGTTCTAAATACTCTGGTCCCTATGATGACCGGCTTCGCTTGACTCATCCCAACACAACGGGGTACGACGGGTCTACCATAACAAAGCTGGAATGGCGACATCTTAATCGAAGCGTGGTAGCTATTGTTAGACGAAAACTCGATAAATGAGCTTCTCAATCAGCTTCCCTGGAAGTCTAAGCACATGCCCTTAATATCCTATAGTGTTTGGATGGTCCTTTCTGTCTGACCGTCGGCCTGTGATGGAAGGCGGTGCTAAGCTTCAACTCAGTACCAAGCGCTTCCCGTGTCGCTCTCCAGTATCTCGAAAGAAATCTGGTGTCGCGGTCAGATACAATGGTTTTTGGGACTCCGTGGTGTCGGATGATCTCCTTGTCGAATAGCTCTGCGAGCTTCGCCACCTTCCAGGTGTCCTTCATCGGTATGAATCGGGCAACCTTGGTGAGGCGATCGACTACTACCCAGATCATGTTGAGTCCTCCCCTAGCAGGTGGGAGTCCAACAACAAAATCCATGGAGATGTCGTGGAATTTCCACTCCGGAATGGGCATGGATTGCACCATTCCTCCCGGTCTTCGGTGCTCGAACTTCACCTTCTGGCATGTGAGACACCTCAGAACATACTCAGTCACGTCTGATTTCATTCCTGACCACCAGAAGTACCTCTTCATGTCTTTGTACATTTTAGAGGCTCCCGGATGGACATGCAATGTCGAACAATGTGACTCTCGCAGAATGCGATCCCTTAGCTCAGCATTGCTTCGGGGGACGCATAATCTGCCATTCAAACGGATCAGACCATCTTCATGCAGTTTGAAGTCGTACTTTCGGCGCTCGAAGGTACCATCTGTGATTTTCTGTCTGATCTCTGTGAAGTAAGGGTCGCTCAACTGAGCGTCTCGCACCTCGTCAACCAAGCTAGAAGAAGCGAGTAGCGAATGGAGCGAGTGTGCTCGACGACTCAGGGCGTCGGCTACTACGTTTGCCTTCCCTTCTTTATACTGGAGGTTGATGTCGTAATCCGAGAGGAACTCCATCCACCTCCTCTGCCTTAGGTTCAATTCTTTCTGGGTGAATACGTACTGTAAACTTTTGTGGTCGGAGTAGATGGTGATGCTTACCCCATAGAGATAGTGTCGCCATATCTTCAAGGCGAAGACAATGGCTCCTAACTCTAGATCATGTGTCGGGTAATTCTCCTCATGCTTTTTCAGCTGGCGAGAAGCATAGGCTACTACCTTGCCATGCTGCATGAGTACGCATCCCATGCCCTTGCCCGATGCATCACAATACACCTCAAATCCCTCTGTGCCCTCTGGAAGTGTGAGAATTGGCGCTGAGGTCAATGAGTCTTTTAATTTCTGGAAGGATACTCGCACTCCTTTGTCCATACAAAGGGTGCATCTTTCTTCATCAATGACGTCATGGGCTTAGCGACTTTTGAGAAGTCCTTTACAAACCTCCGGTAATAACCGGCTAAACCAAGAAAGCTCCGGATGTCGGTAACAGTCTTAGGTCTAGGCCATGATCGCACTGCTTCGATTTTGGATGGATCTACTGAAATGCCCGCGCTCGAGATGACATGACCGAGGAATGATACCTGATCTAGCCAAAACTCGCATTTGGAGAACTTCGCATACAGCTGGTTCTCGCGCAGTGTCTCAAGTACTTTCTCAAATGGTTTTCATGCTCTTCTGGTGACTTCGAATACACAAGAATGTCGTCAATGAATACTACTACTGAAGTGTCCAGCTGATCACTGAATAACCGATTCATTAGGTCCATGAATTTGGCTGGTGCATTAGACAAACCGAATGGCATCACCGTGAATTCGTAGTGGCCATATCTTGTTCGGAATGCTGTTTTCTGAATGTCTTGCTCTTTGATAGCAATTTGGTGGTAACCGGATCGGAGATCAATCTTAGAAAAGACGGATGCTCCCTTCAACTGATCGAACAGGTCGTCGATGCGTGGCAATGGATACTTATTCTTTACTGTGACCGCATTCAATTCGCGGTAGTCGATGCAGAGGCGGAGACTACCGTCCTTCTTCTTCACGAAGAGGACCGGTGCTCCCCAGGGTGATACGCTCGGGCGTATAAACCCTTTGTCGAGAAGATCATGTAGTTGTTCTTTGAGTTCTGCCATTTCTGCCGGTGCCATACGGTATGGTGCCCTAGCAATGGGACCAGTACCCGGTACAAGGTCGATTTCAAATTCTACCGCCTCTGTGGTGGCATACCAGGTAGCTCTTTCGGAAATACATCAGGGAATTCTGAGACTACTGCTACCTCGTCACTGAACTCTGGATCTCTCTCCAGGTCTTGCACGTGACATAAATACACTTCATGTCCTTTTCTGAGCTCCCGATACATTGCCATGGCGGAGATGACTGTAGTTGAAGGCTCTCTCGGTCTCTGGCGGTATGAAACAGTGACCCCAGATGGACTCTTGAGCAGCAATCGGTGCTCGGCGCATAGGATTCTCCCCTTGTGCCGCTCCAACCAGTTCATTCCAATTATTAAGTCGAATCCCAATCCGTTGAATTCAATGAAGGAAATGGGAAACGCTTCACCTTTGATTTGAATGGTGGCTGATTTGTAATACTTGGTACACTGTACCCGCTCCTTCGATGGGAGAGTAACCAAGAAGTTCGGTAGCTCATCCGCATCTAGCCCCAACTTCTTCGCAAGAGATGGCGATATGAAGGTGTGAGAGGCGCCGGAGTCGAATAATACTGAGGCTTCGATGCCGTTTACTGGGAATGTTCCCGTTAGAATGGTGCCGCTCTTGCCGGCTTGTTCTTCGGTGAGGATGCTCAGGTTACCTTCGGTACCGAGTCCACAACCTATTGATTCATGAGATTATAAGTAAAGATGGTGGAACGCAAGTGGAATTTAATAACCAACACTGCTTTTATTGAATAACCAACCATCATACATACTGTGTCTCTAATACACGTTACTACTGGATTACATGCTACTACAAGATTAATACTTTCTAAAGGTAAGGTTCAGGCGTCCTGGTATCATGTGTGTGGCATTGATTATTGCCGGTGGTGCCGTATTCAACTTGATCTTCTGGATCCCGTGATACAGCAACCTTGATTTTCCACCCATGATTAGAACATCTCCTGATCTCAATACCAATTTTCTGCGAGGTCCACACGCTTCCGCTCGCTATACAAAAATACGGCGTCATCACCAATGGACCAAGACACTACGGGCACTCCTAGTTCAAGAGATTCCGCTGTCTCGTCCTTGTCTTGGTGTAAGCCAAGTCGTCCTTCTTTCTCATAGAAGTTGACGATACATAGATCTGCTTCAAGTGCAGGGATTGGTTCATCTTCATACTGTTGTGCAATTTCTACAGCTTGTGTGACAAGTTTGGAATTCTGGGGGTATTGCTGGAGGTGTTGCTCCGTCTCCTGCTCGCGTTGTTTGGTATGTCTTGGTATAAGGGTTCCAGTCCTTTCCCAAGCACATCATTTTCAGCTTCATTGTAGCTCCACCGGGGAATTCGGGTGTATAAAATCCTCCTGGACCCGTTCCTAACTCGTTGCATCGTCGGATGATTGAAATTTGTGCTTCGGGTGTCAGGTATCCTTTTAATAAGATCATACCTGGGCGGATGACCTGACACTGTTCGTTGTTGAAGTGGTGATTGGCGATGTCGGTCTCTTCATGAGGTGAGTTTGAAGGTATTGGGTAACAGATATGGAATTTCCCTAAGGTGGTAAATTTCATCTAGAGTGAGTTCTAGGCTTACTAATTCATTTCATGCTCATACATACTTCCATGTTACTTACTCATGCTCAATTTCATACTTCAAGTACTTACGCATTCATGCTTTCATTCATACAATTACTTTAATACTTAGTCATGCTCTTCAAGGATTAAAGGTTACAGTGGTTACCTGGGCCGGACTTAGTCCCGGTCCCATCACGGTCTATGATGTGTAAGGCCGGCTGCCTCTGCGGTGCGCCCTTCTGCGGACCTCGGGATCCCTGTCCCTGTGAGGTATGCTGGGCATGAGCATCGCCAGATGCAACCTCCTTGCCCTCACGCTGCTTGTAGCCCTGGTTGAAATACCCCGTAATTAAAAACAGTGATTAATTAGGCTAATTATATTTTTAAAGACTTAATTACACTTAAATAAATACGAGGGAACAAATCCCGAAGAAAACGGACCTTTAAAATGGGTTAAAAGCATAAACGAACCTTAAAGCGCGTTTTTCGAGGAAACCGGGAAAACGCGACTTTAAGCGGGTCAAATAGCCTCGTAACAATTTTGGTCAACTAAATAGTCACTACTAAATATTAGTGGGGCTTTAGAACCAATAAAATTAATTAAACGGGAAAATTCCGGAAAAGGGTACCGGTTAGTGAAAACTGTAACAACCGGTAAGTTGTGGGGTAAGAGTACAAATAAACAAACTAAGTGTGTCCACTTTGCAAATAAAAATAAAAATGTGAGAGTGTGTGCACATGTGGGCCGATTTTAAGAGCCTTCCCCCTCTCTTCAATTGTCTCTTATTTGCTAAAGGACAAAACTAATAAGTAAAAAGCAAAAAGAAAAAACTACTCTCTCTCCTCACCTCCACCTCACCTCTCTCACGTATTGGTCCCTCCTCCTTCCTCCTCTGAATTCTCTCCTTCTACCCTGCGACAAACATGGAGAAATGAAGCCCCCATTTAACCCTTCACTTCTCTCCTCTCTTTGAGTACTCAAACCTCCTTCAAATCCAATAAAAATTATACCATTGCAACCCCCTTGCAAAGGAGAACGTTTTCATCCTTTCAAAAATCCAAAAGCTCAACTTTCATTTCGGTGGGTATTCTCCATTTGAAGATTCAGGTCCACCATTAGAAGCACCTTCACCTCCTTATCATTTTGAGGTAAAAACATTCTTGAAAACTTATCTTTTTCTAGGCCTTATGGGCAAAACGAAAATGCAACTAAACCTTGTTGGTGTCTTTTGCTCTAGCCGATTTTGGCTCCATTTTTGGGTGTTGGAATCTTGCTTTGGTTGCTGTCCACCACTCCACCCATTCATTGGAAGGTAATGCTTCATTCTAAATCTCAAACAAACATAAACCCTAGATTGATGAAGGTAGGTTCTAAGTAGTTGTGTATATTGTTATGGGCTGTAGCATTTGTGTGTGAACCCCATTGGAACCGAGGACAAGAAAGAAAGAAAGAAGGAAAGGAAGGAAAGAGGAACTAGCAAAACAAGGTAAAACACTCTTACCTTGGGTTGGTTTGTGTATGTAGCAATGTAACAGTTTTTGAGTAGTAAAAATGAGTAATGTATTGAGTAATGGGTAGTAAGTATGTTGAAGTATAATGAGGAATGGTATTGGAACAGTTTTGAAGTTTTTAAATGAGTTTAAAAGCTTGGGGAAAAACCATGGGTAGTAAGTGATATGTGCAGGAAATTATGTTGTTGTAGTAGTGATGAATTGTGTATATGATGTGTGGTATAAACAGGTTGTGAGAATGTGAGATTGTGAGCTGAAATGGGTGTGGAGAATGTTAAAAATATAGGGGAGACTATGTCAAATTTTGTGTAGGAGTAAGAGGACTTAAGATGTTTAAGAAGAGGAAGTATTTGGAGAGTTAAAAAGAGTGTTTTTGTAGTTTGCAACAGATTTTGAGAGAAGTGTGTGAAGGAATGGAACTAGGATGTGAGTAATGTTTTTGGATGCTAAGAATGGCATTAGTTGGGAGAGTAATGGAATGTAAAAGATTGAGTGAAAATCTGTAGCATAAAGGGGAAGTTAAAAAGCATTAGAATAGTAAGGGCTAGTGTAGGTGTTGAGGGAAGAATGAGGAAAATGAGTGTAAGTTGTGTAAGGATTGAGTAGTAAGTTTAATGGATGAACTAAGGTGATTTAGAGTGTTAAATTAGTGCTAAATCATGTGGGGAAGTATAGGTAAAGATTGGGGAAACAATGGGTAAAGAAAACACCCAAAAACAGATTTTAAAACTGAAGTACTGGGCCGGACCGACCTTAGGACCGAACTTGCAAGGTCGGTCGAGCCCAGACTTACAAGACGGGAAACCTTCTGGGATCGACCGACCTTGCGACCGGACTTGCAAGTTCGGTCAGATCAGAAATGCAAGTCCGGTCAGATCAGAAAATTCTCCCGTATGAAACCTTCTGGAATGGACCGAACTTGCGACCGGACTTGCAAGTTCGGTCGGCCAGAAAAATTTCGGTAATGCGAGCTACTGGAATGGACCGACCTTGCGACCGGACTTGCAAGGTCGGTCGGGCTAAAATTTTCAAAGACGAAACTTACTGGAATGGACCGACCTTGGGACCGGACTTGCAAGGTCGGTCGGCCCTGGAATCTCACCCGATGTAGCCTACTGGAATGGACCGGACTTGCAAGGTCGGTCGCAAGTCCGGTCGGGTAAAAAAAATGTTTAATTATATGATTATAGTAATCATATATACATATATGCCTATGTACACATATGCATATATAGGTAGTAATACACCATTAATGAGGTAATAATGGTAAGAAAGTAAGTAAGTTTGTAAGAAAGCAAGTTTATGAGGTAGTAAAGAAAAGAATGGTTTTATAACCAAGTATGAATGTAAAGAAGTAGTAGGTGTACATTGAAAGTATCAATGGAGGAGTAAGTTAGATCAATAATAGATCATTGATCATACTACTTCATGTATGTATAGGAATCAAATAGTTGATCTCCAAAGGACCCGGTAGTACGTATTCGACGGTGAACGGTATGATTTCTTCATGCCCTGTATCCTAACTTGGTTACCCCGATTTGTGTGCTTATGTGATCACCAACAAGATAAATGCATGAATCGGATTTATATTACACATAATTGTGTTTGAAACTATATTGTTCTTGTTTATTGCTCTTGAACACTTAGTTTGTATAATTCATGAAATGAATGAATGGAAATGAAGTGTATGTGTAAGTATGAGTACTTGTGTATGTATGTATGTATGGAAGTAAGTATGGACTTCTACTAATTCCTAACAACCTAACTCCTAACGTGAGTAATGAGTAAAATGGAATGAGTAGAAGCCCGATATAGTTTCGGCCACGCGTGAGGATAAGGAGACACAAGAGGTTGGATCCGAATCCTGGCTATAATCTTTCCAAGAACCAAATCCCTTGAATGGGTAGCATCCTGGATTAGTGAGCCACCCTAAAGCCCGGTGGTGGGATGTAGTAATCCCTGCCCAGAGGTCATACCGACTTAACTGGAAGTAAAGTATGTAAGAAGTAAGTATTGTATTTGTATTGGTCTTGACTATTGTAAGTCATTGACCCAGAGTAAAAGTATTGAACACCCGATTAACCCGGGTGTGTAATAAGGCTAACAAGACCTTTGTACGTATTGGAGAATTGTATCTCCGTGATGCGGTGAGTATGGTAAGTATGAATGAATGACTTGTATTGTATTCCTTGTATGTATTGTATGTATGTATGCTTGGTAAAATGAATGTATTGTATTGTATAAATCATGTATGTATGTATGAATGAAACGAACCGCATGTACTCGACCAAATAGTTGGCGTACCCTCGATAGTACGCGGGGTATGTGGTTATCATATGCAGCGTAGCTGACCCCCCCTAGGGGGAATGTTTTTACTCCACAGGTACCCGCGAGGCGTGAAGGTAAAGTAAGGTCAAGATGTGATTCTTTTTGGAGTAGTAGTAGGATTGGAACGGTGTACTGAGTTGTACACGGCTAAGGCCTTTTTGTGTAGCCGGTGTACCATGTGGTACACCTTTTTGGATATTGAATTCTCGATTGGATAGAAAGGAGTAGTTGTATAAACTCTTCATTTTTGGGAAGTAGTCTTGGAATGTAATTCATATACTTTAGACACTCGGTAATCAAATGTAAGTAAGTATTTGGATTGTAAGGTAAGTGGTATGTATGCATCTATTCTAATCGTCAGACCGATACGGTAAGTAGTAGTAGCCTTGTTAACCTTGGATGGTTAACGGCATTGTATCACCCGCCGGGAGTAGGTAAGTATTCCGCTGCGAGTAAGGTAATTATGGGAATGATTAGAGGATAATGGAAGGATTAGCGGTTGGGGTGCTACAAAGAGTGGTATCAGAACGAAGTATCGCTCTGATGATTAGAATCTCAAGAGTAGTGATTACCGAGTTAGGATTTCAACCGTCTTAAGACGGATATTTAGAAACCTAACTAGGAACTACCGTTAGCAATAACGGATACCACAAACGTCTGCAAAGACGATACCATTATTTGAATGAAGACCTTGAGGTCATAGTATCACGACATCTAATGTAATCCACACTTGTTCAGATGTCAGGACGTGGTCCAGGTCGTCCCAGAGGAGGGGGGGCAACGAAGGACCAAGCGCGCAGACGATAGCCGAAATCGTCGCCGCCACGGTAGCACAGATGCTACCGGATGTAATCACGGTTGTACAACAAACACAGCAAAACCAGCAGCAGCAGCAGCCCGACCTACCTCATCCCCGAGAAACAAATTGGGTAAAAGCTGTCGCCGACCTTCGACCTCCATGCTTTAGAGGCGAGAGCGACCTCGCCAAGCTCGAGGCCTACCTCTCCGAGATGGAGACGGCCTTCGAGACACTTGAGACCCCCGCTGGAGTTCGAGTGAGGATAGCTGCGTACTACCTCAAAGACGCGGCTATGGACTGGTGGAAGCTCGTTAAGGCCGAGCACATAGCTGATCCCGCATTCGGATGGGAAGCATTCACCTCTCTCCTCCGATCTAAGTACTACCCTGAGCATGTCAAGACCAAGAAAAGGCTTGAGCTCGACGCACTAAAAATGACCGAGAAGATGACGGTTGATGAATATTACCGCACCTTCACCTCTCTTCTCCGACTTCTACCCGACCTTGGGTATACCGGCCAAGTCTTGGTTGACCGCTTCTACGGCGGATTGAGCCATCGACTCCGGTATGGCATGGGCTTCACACGGTTTACCTCCCTTCAGGTAAACAAGTTGAACCCTTAAAAAGCCATGAGTAATGTGAATTAGTATTCCCGTATGTAAATGTAACCTAATGCCTAAGTAATTCAGGAGTGTTACCACGCTGCATCTCGAGTTGAGATCACCTGCCAGCTAAGAGATGAGGAGCAAGCGCTGAAGCGCAAGGTGAGCGGCAAGGGTAACCCCTCCGATGAACAAAACCAATCCAAACCCTGGAAGAAAAGGAAGGGGAAGCACTCCCACCATAAGAACACTTCCGGAGACGGCGGTGCCCATGCTGAGAAGGGCAAGGCAACTGAGCCGTTACAGATTGCCTACACCGCACCAGTGGCAGCGAAGCCACTGAGGTCTCAGCCCTACAGGGGTAAGAAACCGAAACCGAATTAGTACACTTGTGAATTTGTATGTGTATAGAGTATTGTAAGTATACCAAACCTTGCTAACTTGAAAGCTATAGGTTCTGAATTTGGCCAAGGAAAGAACCAATCTGATGGCCGCAGCTACATCTGCCGTAACTGCAACAAGGATCATCCCGGCACAGATTGCCAAGGAAGGGAGATCCGCTGCTTCACTTGCCAGAAACCGGGCCACCGTGCCAATGCATGCCCAGAGAACTCTAAGCCCAAGGGCAACTACCAGTGTAACAGTCCAGTCTTAACCCACATGTGTGATATTGTCCGCTTTGGGCCGCAGCCCGCACGGTTTTGTTCTCGGGGTACCATCCCCAAAAGGCCTCACACAAGGGAAGAGTATCCCCACACCTATAAGGCATGGTTCGTGCTCTCTCCCAATCGATGTGGGAGGTGACCCCTACACTGGGTATCACACTCTACCCCCCTTGGGAGCCCAGCGTCCCCGCTGGCACACCGACCTGGGCCTGACTCTGATACCATCTGTAACAGTCCAGTCTTAACCCACATGTGTGATATTGTCCGCTTTGGGCCGCAGCGCACGGTTTTGTTCTCGGGGTACCATCCCCAAAAGGCCTCACACAAGGGAAGAGTATCCCCACCTATAAGGCATGGTTCGTGCTCTCCCGATCGATGTGGGAGGTGACCCCTACACTAGGTATCACAACCTCCCATACCTCTATCTGTCATAGTCAATAATGGAAATATATTTAAACCAAAGAGAATGCGGTGGCAGTAAAAAAACTAACATGAAAGGAAAGGGTGGGAAAAAGAATAGAGAGCAATCCCAGCCACGTAGGAGCACAAGGTTCATAACATCAAACAATAATCCAAATACTCAGCCACGTGTTACAACTCCACCAATACCACTAGTCAATCCAGAAAACATTCAAAACAATAACACAAAAATTCCATCTAATGGTGAAGAGAGGCGTGCACCAGATTTCACTGCCCAATTTCCACCTGAGATCCAAGAATGTCTTCCTCATAGGTTCACAGTCAGAATAGGTGGGAATGGCCTTCCTGAATTATCAGAAGATGTGGCAAGTGCATGCACTTAGCAGTATAAAATGTTGAAGCTTCATCAGTGTTTGGTGTTTGTTTTTTATTTCCCTAAAACTGCGCATTAGTGATGCTGCAGACTGTTGTTTTTCATTTCCCTAATGAGTGACTGGAATGGTGCATCAGATGCATTCCTCCAACCAGATCTTTACATGTAATTTGAATCCTTAGTACTAATGGATGATGAAGCTTGCATTATGAACATTATACCACTCTTGACTACGTCCCAACACAACTAATCAATTCCATTAGAACATGATCTCATGGCCAGTAAGCGCACCATATGCAGCCAATAACATAAAATAAATCTACATATCATTTGAACTCATTAATTTTAATAAGAACTAGCAAACATTAGTAATATCTTATTTTATTACTGTAAAGGAATGAGGTACATAGGGACTGACAAGTGATTACCGCTAGTACTATTATAAATCCCTATATATAACTAAATACACACACTCTTACTCCATCTGTAACCTAAAAACAGTACAAATTTCATTGTCATCAATCAAGCACCCAAGAATATCCCTAAACTCAGGATCCCCCATCAAACTAGCAATGTAATTAAATTCATCATGGGTTAATTATTTAACTTTTCTCAACCTTAAGACAACCATCCTCTCAGTCAACTTTCTTTCGCGCCTATTAATAGCAGCATAATCTGGCTTCATACTGCCATACAACATATCCTCAATGTGATTTGCCATAGAAAAATTGTACGTGATTTTCAACTCCATGAAGAACATGAAAACTTGCTCCAGATAACCTTGTTTACAACATATTGATCAGCTGTGTCTTTTTCTTATAACACCACTACATATGTACTCTCTTATGTGGTCAAAATAACATGATGCTAAGGTGTTGTAGAATTCTGGTTCAAACTCCTCGTACACCACAAGTACCAAATACTTAAATAGATCTTATTTACTGTCCGATAATCGTTTCATAATTACAACAACAACAATGGGATTGATTTCCATGGCTGTTGCATGAACAAAACTATTATATCAGGTTAATTAAATTTATGCAGGTTATGGGCATTGATTAAACAAACAAATACTAAAACTTTCATTAGAAAGGGGGTTGTTAAGTACTAGCACTAGAATATTACCTACAAGTTCATGCCAAATTTCACTGCCTGCAGCAGGAATCCAAAAAACAAAGTTTAGCAATCTCATGTGTTACCCTACTGACCAAATGTCATTTCTAGAGAATGCCATTACCCCGGTCTACACCATACAAACATTAACACAAACCCTGGTTACTATCTTACAGTCTAGCATAGTGAGAAGCTAGATCCAAAAAGTGTGTTTTCCAAGCAAGTACTAATGGTCCACACTATCATACACTGAGTAGTGCAAGAGGCGAACCCACTCTATGATTTCAGCATCCCCTCTGAGATTTTGAACCCCCTCCCTATGTTTTATGGCTATGATTGCAAAGGCAAACTCGTGGACAGTAAGACCTTGAACACCTCTAAGAATTAAGGCAGCCTAGTCTACATCAATGATAGAATCCTGGCCAATAGTAGATGTCTAAAAATTGTGCATCATCTTCTCAAAGTTGGTGAATTTGTCACCAAATTTTCACCAACATTGCCCAAACGTCCAACTTGATCGTTAGCCTTTTCCTTTCCACTGCCTTTAGACTTCTTCTTATTGCTTCCCCCTTCCCCATCAACAGGTTTTTACCTTTCCTCCTATTTGGGTTAGAGCCAAATGCACCACCTTGTATGTAGTTAGCAATATTATCATAAAACTCAGTTTCCCTATTTCCAAATTGTGTACCAACACGTAGGTTTGATGTTCTGTAACTTGAGCCACGGGCTTGGTTTTGTAACCCACTTGGTCTGACTGAACCTCCTAAAGTGGATGGGGTGAGTTGGGTAAGTAAGTTCATCAAAGGTTGACTTCCTAGATTATGGCAGTTTTGAGCTAATCCACCTTCAGTCAGTATATGGGTACTATCAACAGCCCCCCCCCGACAGTATTGACAGCACCAGACATGCTGATGTTACCATTTACAGCAGATATGTCCATTGAACTACCATCACCAACGTCAGCATACGTTAAATAGCAAGGTGGAATCATTCTTCTTTGTCTCCCACCTTCACTCTCATCTTCACTGTTGTCCTCCTCTCCATTGCTATCACCCACTCCAAAAGAAAAAGAACCACCAATGTAACCCCCAGGCATGGCACTAAATTCCCTGGTGGCATGAGCTTGTCCCCACAACAACTCCATTTTAGACAAAAGGTGCAGAGGGAACAACGACTCTTCTACTAACTTTGCCAGCTTCTTGTTCTCCTGTAATCAGTACTGTGAGATCAGTGGCTAACATGGTGTTAATTTATAACCAAAATTAAAGAACAACTTATGTATATACCTTTTTTTGTGTTCTACCCATTCTGGGGAGATAGAAATAGAATTTGTAGCTGGGTTCCATCCCAGACCAGTCTCATTCACCACCAACTTCTCCCAGTTGTGCCACATGGTATTGACATGCTCACTTTTATTCTTTAATTGCACCTTGCTAAGAACTGAAGGTTCTCCCCTTGCACTGTTAAGTCTTCTGGTAACTACACCCCACTTCTGTTTATAGCCAGTTAAATTCCCACCCTTGCCTAACTAGGACTCAGCCACCTCTACCATTATCTTAAGCAACAGTTCTACATCATAAGTGCTCCACCTAAAAGCTTGTCGAGGCCTATCTGCCCTATTGTCATCATCGCCATTACCACCAGTCTCGTTGTTCGTTGCCATTACAGTAATTAATAGTAAAAATGTATATAGGTTGCAGACAATTAAACACTAATGTGCTACTGCAAAGGTATCATGAGAATGCCTAACATTTGCTAACTGCATACATTGCACCACATATCCATGGATTAAAGACTAAACATCATAACTAATGTGCAACTACCATTAATGAAATAGATCAAAAATTACCGAGGAGACCAGTGTATGGGTAACCTACCTTTTTACACCAACTTCAGACGTGTTCCTTGCACACAACATCCGTGTACTGCAACCGTCAAAGTAGAGTGACAAAGGTGAGTAGTTTGCGGGATTTGGACAAATGACAATGTATAAAGTGAGTTTTGTTGTTCGCATGCCGAGGAAGGAGTGGAGAGTGAAAAGGAATTGCTCATTGCTAGCTATGTCAGGATGTTCCATGTTTCAAAACGATAGTACGTTAAGAATGTGATTTGTTGAGATGATCGACATACCTTCCGTTTATGTGGTTGTTCTTCAATGTTTGGGAAAATGCAGATTGTTAGGTTAGTTCTGGAGCAAGGTGTACAAAAAAACAAGAATGAGAAGTAAAAAAATGGACAGAAGGATACTAACGTTATTTGAAGTCTGAAACTATAGAGCCATGTGTGTCTCCATTGGTGGAAATCACTAAATAAGGGAAATCACAGCAGAACGAAGTTCGTCATTTATGGGGAAAAAGGAGCAGCCGCATTCAAAGCAAACTAGGAATGTTAGATAAGGAGGTTTCTCCTCATTAATATCGTTTGAGATAGACTTGGGTTATAACTTTCTACTGGTTGGATAATGCCGCAACAAAAATGTTAAACAGTGAAATGTTAAACAATGTGTTTTCCTAAATAATAGTTGAGGTTTTAGAAAAATTATCGACTACTCTTGTCGTCGGTAATTTTAGACCATAAAACACCGTGTTTTAGTTATAAATTACCGACTATATATGTCGACGGTAATCTGAGACGTTTTGTTAATAAAATTACCGACCGCTAGCTGTCATTGGTAAATTAATTTACATTACCGACCACTATTTTGGTCGGTAATCCGTCGGTATTTTTCGTGTTTCCTGGTGCCAATGATACCACCAATTTACCGACGACTCTTACTGATGAAATTGGTCGTCGGTAAAAGGTTCGTCGGAAATTGGTCGGTAAATGGTTGTTAATTCTTTCCCATGGATGATGGTTTAATTTTGGTCGGCATGTGGTCGGTAATTCGTATGTAATTACCGACCATGAATGGTAGTCGGTAATTTTCGTCACTATTTTATGTTTTTCTAGTAGTGGTAGGAAACCATGAAGTGTCCCATGGAGCCCGCAACATACCATGAGCTAAATAAAGCATAATAAGGCAAGTAGTGCCAAAGTTCCAATTCCAACGATATGGCCATATCATTTCCTCCAAGTTCATAATTTCATTCAATTTTCTTCTTATTTATGAACAGGTCATCCATAGGTAGTTCATACACAAGTTCATTAAGTAGCACACCAAAACAACTCAACAAACATAACAAGTGCTCAAAGTAAAGATTATAACATAGCAATAGTAACCTTCGGCCATAATAGCAAACCAACATCTAGATAGCTTAGTAATACAAATAAATAACAACCTTTTCATACAAACAACCTAATTAATTCTTTAACCAAGATTTCCACCATAAAACAAAGACTAAAGATTCGAAATAACCCCACAACTCATTCGGCCATATTAACCAACCTATTAACCACATTACTTTCATGATTATATTAGCTTATAAACTCTTGGTAAAACAATCAGAATGCTTCCTATAAATTTGGTAATAGAGATTAGGTCTTAAAACACTATTTTCTTCCTTCAAAGCTTATTTTCAACTTACTATATTCAAGTTCCCAAATATCAACAAATTTGTATAGTTTTCCTTGATGGACCTTGAAGTACCTTAGGGAATTGTAGAGAAAGCCTTCCCAAATTGCCTTGGAAACCTTTGACAGCAACTAGGGCACCTAAGAGCACTTTTGGAGTACCTAAAGGAGACACGTGATGGAGTAAGCTTCCATGTCTCTCTCTCTCATTATTTTCGGCCATATCTTCAGTAGGAAAGGTTGAAGAACACTTTAGGAACAACCTTACCTCAAGAGTAGGAAAGAAGACGAATTAGGGGACTCTTCTTCTCCTTTTTGCTCTCGTCCACCTTCTTCTCTGCTAGGTAAATTCCTTCTCTTCTTGCTCTCTTCCTTACTTAATGAAGGTAAGTGATTTAGGAATTGGATGGTGGTTTGGAGGGCATGGATGATGGCATTTTAGAAGCATATGAGGTAATTCTAAGGCTGATTTCCTTCCAAGGGAAGCAATGTTCCTAGGAGGTGCCACATTGCTCCATTTTCTCTCTCCTTATTGGTCCTAGGTGTGGCTTTCTATATTGGTGACAACTCATGGGCTGACTAAAGAGGGCGTGGGGGCAACCTCCTTTCCCTTTTGGCTTGGCTTGTTTATTGGATTATTAAATCTAACCTTGGAACTTTAATCGCTTAAGATGAATGAAAGAAGGGAATGGCTGGTGTCTAGCCAAAATTGCCACCTATAAGGGAGTGACACCTCCTAATTGCTTGCTTGGTATTGAATTCCTATTGGACTAAGTGTTTGGCAACCAATCTTCTTGACACCTAAGCGCCTAACTTGACACCTCGTGCTTGCCACATCCTACTTGCCTACTAGCTTGCTAGCTCGTGCTCGTAACGTTCTACATGCCTACTTGCTTGTCACCTCGTACTCATAACAAACTACTTGCTTGCTACCTCGTACTTGTAACATCCTATCTGCTTACTAGCTTGTACTTGTAACGTCCTACTTGCTTGCATCAGCAGTTGAGTCACCTCCTTGTGTGCTTTCTACCACCTACTAGCAGTTGCATCACCTCCTAGTTTGGTTGTCCTAATGTTATTGGAGCATTCCAGCCTAATATAGTTCAACTACTCTTTTAGAAACATATTTTAAAGATAAAAGAACTAGGATACGACAAGACTAATTTTATACATAATTTTGGCCCTAGTGTATACTTATATGCTATTGTTAAGGTTTAAAACTTATTAGATCTTAATTAGCAATTTAGGTCATATCCTTTGTAAACTTGGGGTATTTCCCACTAATTATTATTTTAAATTTCCCACTCGTTTTTAGGAAATTTTCAAAATTTCCATGAAAGATAATATATTAAGGCGAGGTTGAGACATATTTGATCATTCTTCAAAAAAATGAGCTTGCGGGAGGATACATAATGGTGTGACATGTTGCGGACGTGAAATAATTGATCATTCAGGGGCATAAATTAAAATGGTCGATAAACAATACTCCCTCGTTCAACATAAAAAACATAGACCTGTGGATGCGATAGAGGTAGTATATTGTAAAACTTAGTGAGACTTTATATATATATATATCCTTCGGTGAAGTAAGACTTTTGTAAACTGAACCACGATAAGGTGCATCTCTCGACATTTCTTTATTTTTTACAAACATTGAATCTAACTGTTTCATCTCAAAAAATTCCTTACAATACAGTTTATTTATAAAACAATCATCAGCTAGCTTGCCAGCTAAATTAAGATGCTGGATCTTCGATCTATGATCTCATTGGTTGCATCCGGAGACCGCTGTTATTTTTTTCATCAATTCAGTACATACAGAGTGATTGATCAATGCATGATGGGTTGATGAATTAATACAAATTAATTAGAGTTTGAACCATTCAATGATTAATGACTCTTAAACCCTTTCACATTTTGAATAATTACCTACTCTTCTCTTCTGACTCCACCCAACAACGAACGATCATCTTCATCTATTTCTTCTTCTGGGATGTATAATACCTGACGACGTGTCTCCTCCGCCAAAGCTGATACATGACCATATGAAACGCATCGTACGGTTTCGGCGGATCATTCCACTCAAGATGCTTAGCAGCCACCATACCCAATTCCCTCATCATCTTATACCGAGTCTTCTTGGTCATCAGCAAAACCCTCTTTAACCCAACAGGTCCCACACTCTGGCCTACAAACACCACCATGTCCTGCCACTTGAGTAGATCGGTTAACGGCATGTCGTGGATTGGATGATTCGACGGTGATATCACAACCGGTACACAGCCTCGTGACATTGCTTCCATTAGACCTTGGAGTTGACCTTGATGACTTGAGTGTATGAAGAGACAGAACTTGCTAGTTTCCATCATTCGGTAGGAATAGTTAAGTGAGGAATGAGGATGGGTGTTGATGAGGAAGTCTGGATCAGTCTGCAGGGTGTTGAGCAGGTTTGTGAAGGTGGGTTGGAGATGATTGTTAGTGGTGGAGGAGTTGAAGTAGTAACCGAGATGATGTGGGGTTTGGGTATTGTAGTAATAATTAGTGCTGTGTGGGATCGGATCAGTTATCAAGGGGAGAGGGGGAAGAGCGACGTCCTTGTGAGGGATGAAGTTACCTGGAGAAGAAGCTACGCAGGTGATCTGGATGGCGTTTTTTCTGAGCTCAACGACGTTGCGAGCGGAGTTAGGAGGAGTGCCGGGTGATGAGAGGAAGACATGGTCAGCGCCAAGGGAACGGTCCCAATAGGGGTAGGAGGAGCGGAGGGAGTTGATCTCGTGGAAAAGTGAGCGGGAGGAGAAGTTTGGAGGGAAGGGGAGGTAGAAGAGGTGTGCGGTAGTGGGGTTTTGTGTGAGGAAGGTGTGGTGGTGGAGGAGAATTGAGTGGAAGAAGTGGATTGGGGAGGAGGGTACTGAGGCGGTGATGTTGAAAGGTGGTGTGGTTTTGAGTGTGTATGGATAGAGTTTGAAAGTGGAGAGCATTGTTTGGTAGTCTTGATGAAAAGTGGATGGTGAGAGGTAGGGAGTAGTAGTGTTTGGTTGGTCGACAGAGTTGACGGCGGTGGCGGAGGTGAGGATAGTTAACGACGAGAGAAGTATGAATAGTACTGAAGTAATGATCGTGAGGAGTGGTGTGGTGGAGCTCATGGTCCTGATCATCACGGCGGCTGCCATGTGAGGAAGAGGATATAGCTAGCTAGCTAGTTTGTGGACAGTGGACATGGAAGAAGATATATAGTAACACTAGTTTACGTGTCGTACGTGTTGGACGTAGATCGTTGAATAATCTTCTTATAATAATATTGGTAGGTCAGGTCAAGTGGACAAGTATGCATGCAAGAAATTTCTTAAAAATACTATTGAGCTAGCTACGATTGAATTGAAAATGCAACTTATTAATGTTATAAATCTGGTTATGGGGAAGAGATACGTATATGATAATATTTTTACTAATTTAATACGAAATAGCTCGCTAATCGATTCAAATTATATGGAAGACGATCAACCGATCGAGCTTATAATATATAGTATACGGCATGTGCAGCTGGAACCATAACTATTGGTTATGATACGTGCTATTATATAAAAAAAACTGTAACATGGACATATGAATATTTATCAAACCTCACAATACATAATTAGCGTATATGTATGCCTGATCCATGACCTCTAGCTAATAATACAATACTACTGTTAAAATACTATATATGAATATCGTCATCTCAATTTTATAGGAGGGAGGTTAATTGCTCAAGGAAGCAACCTATCAATAATGGACATATAATTGAAGACCTTATCCAACCGATTTTTTGCTACGAAAGACATCGCCATTATTTGTTGAACATTCGTCTTTCGTGTTGTCCATCTCCTAGTTATATGTATTGGAAAACCCTCTAATTATATATATATATATAAAAAAAAAGTTATTAGTATGAGAAAACGACAAGTACATGCTAGACTTGACTACTAGCTAGTTAGCTGCGGAGAACACGAAATAGGATCACAAAATCGATCGACATGTTTACGAGGATTGATTTTTTTGGTTTTACCTATTAAATATAATAAAAACATAATGAAAAATGTATCATTCTCAATCACAACTAACAATTAACCTTCAAAAAAAAAAAAATACTGCCCATGTTAGGTTACAGTGGTACCGCCTGCCAGTGAATGCGATGCACTGATCCGGCATTTCTTGTTAAGTTTCTAATGTCCTTGAATTACCCAGTAATTATTCATTACGTGTAACTTTTGTCGTGTACATTAATTACAAAAGGAGTAGTCTAATTGAAGGCTTTCTGTTTCGAAGAGAATTAGTCCATATATATATATATATGGTTGAAAGCAACAACCTAGCAGACAATTGAATATTGGATAAAATCCATAATTAGTCGAAAAGGGAAAATAAATTATGAACAATAAGTTAACTTTAATTAGCTTTTTTTTTTTTTGTTGAGAAAATAGTAGAACTTTAATATTTAGCTAGTTCGATCAGTCCTATTATTTTCTTGTATTTATTATGTTGTTGGATTGTCACTTTTTGGTACCATACTGTATAACGTGCTGACCTTGTACGGTACTTGTTGTGGTACCATACTGTATAACGTGCTGACCTTGTACGTAATAACACCCTTTTTTTTGCTCAAACTTCTACTAAGACGCATTCAGAGTACAAATTGTGCCGCAAAGTTATTCCTAATTTGCACTTTTAGTCCGGTTTTCGAGTGTACACAGAAATTAATACTACTTCTGTCTAATCTCTAAAGGAGATCGATCAGTTACTCCAATGTGACGACTGATAATACCCACTAGCTGTTGTTAGAGTCTTGTTTCTTTACTATATCACCACACCTAACTCTATTTAGTAGAATCAGATCGATTAAATATGAGATATGCAACACGATTGAGAACGGCGATGAATTTGGTTTAGTAACAAATGTTACTACTATCATTTTTTTTTTCAAAGTCAAAATCGTAATTATTATTATTTTATAATTCTAGAGTTATATAATACTACGTACGAGGTTGTGAAATTCTGCAAAGCTGACCATAAGGGTAATATTGGGAATATGAACAAAACCATAACAATATCAAAGTCTATGATATCATTCTGACTAGCTAGCGCGGAACACAGCTTACTACTAGAGAAATGGTATATGGCAACAGTTCATTAACAACACATCTGTAATTACAATACTATTTAAAAGAAATAAACTAACATTTTTAATAGTCTCCATCACTTTTATATTAGTGTTGCTACAGTTTCTTCTTTTTTTTTCTACGGTTTCAAATGTACAGAGTACCACTCTCCCTAAAACCTCACTTCGTCTCAACCTTGAACCTCACCACCGTCTTCAACGTCGTCTCGTCTTGAACCTCACCCGTCTTCAACGTCCCGACCATCTCTTGCTGAAACATGTGCCACTCATCTCCTTCGGCGCCGGATTGACTTCTTCGGCTTCGTTCTGCTCCTCCCAGGGTTTTCCCTCTCACTAGCCCTAATTTTTTCGAGATCTTTTTGATAAACTAGACCTATCAGATTCGAGATCTTTTTGATAAGACTAGACCTAACACTCTTTGCATCTCCAATTTATTCTAATTGTAAAATAAAGGAATTCGTGTAAATCGATTTCATCATCCAGCCAAACGGGCACGAAAGTTCATAAATGCAGCAACTCTCTGAAAAAGTATATAATCCTTGAAGCATACCAGTTTTTCTCACGCTGAAAACCGGTTACACTTGGTTACTTATTTCAGAATTTGAATGGTAGTTCTGCTACCCTAACTGGAGATTATAGGAACATACATGCTCTGCACCTCCTTCTGTTTTTGTCAATTGATTGTGAGGTGTATTGAAGCTTTATTCTACCTGTTCATTATAATGCATAAATATCTTGAACTAACTCCAGATTGAAGCTTGTGTGTCTACTATGCAGGAAGTTATGTGGATAGGCTTTCATCCAGGACTTGGTAGTTAAGGTAATTTTTATATTATTAGTTGTCCTATTTGCTTTATTTTTTCAAAACAAGGATGTCCTTGTCATAGAGTTATATAGTTTTGCAATGAGAAAGAGGTCAGGAGATCGAAAAACACTTGCACACTCGATTTATCATATCTCCACTATCCACCTTCTATTATACAGCTTTCCTCTTAAATATTCCTTATCATCCCATGCTGGTATCATTGCTCTGGATCTACCTGGTTGTAGTTTAAAGAGAAGTCACCTGACGGTGTTATAAAACTTAACTATGAATCAAATTCAAATAAATATGCCATGTTGCAATTGTAGCTGTTAGCTTCTCTCTTCTCTGTATTTTGATCAGGTTACCTTCTTCTCCTAAAATAACGAGCATTAGATGTGCTTTTTGCATATTTAGATTTGTTGCAATAGTTCTCTTCTTGATGTCATTTTTGAGAATATATATTATATATGCAGTGTTTATCCCTCTTGATCTAATACAACTAAATATCTGTTCTGCTCTAGAACAGTCACTGAAAAAGACAAAGGAAACCAGAGCATGTCGTTGTTGTAATGTTAGGTGCTTATGAGTTCCTCTCCAATACTTGGCTTTGTTGGAAATCTATCTAGGAGTGAATGATGAATTTCAGGAGGTTTTTGTAAGTTACTCATAGTATCTATGTAGGTGTATGTAGAAACAAATCCTCACGGCTGAAGCTTATAGCTTGGAAAGGTGAATTTCATACTTGAAATAGTTTATATGTTGGAATTCAAACTTGGATGCATTAGATATCAATGAAATGCAACTATGTTTCTTGCTTTTGTAATCTAATTAGTTATATTTTAATTGATTATTATTATTATTGCATTGATGTAGTAATAGTGTAGTAAGATGAGTATGGGAAGTGTTGAAAGATGTGTTGGGAGAATGAGTGTGTTGTGAGTGAAAGCTGGTGTGTAAGTGTGTGTGAAAGTGGTGTGAAACGTGTGTCAAAGTGGTGCAATGAAACTGTGAAACGTGTGTGAAATGTTGTGTGAAAGAGTGTGTGAAATGTGCTGTGAGTGAGTGTTGTAAGTGTGTGAAACGTGTAGTGTTGCAAGTGGAAAGTGTTGAGCGGAGTGTTGTGAAAGTGTTGCGGGAGTGTTGTAAGCGTTGCGAGTGTTGCGAGTGTTGTTAGCGAGAGTGTTACGAGAGCGTTGTAGGTTACGAGAGCGTTGCAAGAGTGTTACGAGAGCGTGTGAGAGTGTTGTAAGAGTGTTGGCTGAGCGTTGCGAGAGTGTTAAAAGAGCGTTGGCTGAGCGTGGCGGGAGCGTTGGCTGAGCGTTGCGGGAGCGTTGGATGAGGGTTGCGGGAGCGTTGGATGAGCATGATGTGAACATATGAATTCCTGGGAATAGACCCTTGAAAAAAAATGTCTAGCTCTTGGAAAATGAGATACAAACTTTCAAAAGAAAGTTAATGATAAATAGTACATCGTGTTAAATTATGTGTATCCCTTGAAAGAGGATCTAAACTCTCGAAGAGAGCGTAATGTGAACATATGAATTCCTGGGAATTTGTATTCGAAGAAATCTTGAGAATGATTTTCTCTAAAGGCCTTATGTTTTTATATGATCAATGGTGACTTGGATGAGAACCATCTAAACCACAATGGTATCAAGTCACATCTCATAAATTATATATATATATATATATATATATATATATATATATATCGATATACAAATGAGCCAAGGTATGGCATAAGCCACTAAGAGGGCATATATGTGGATATTAAGTTCATATACTTAAGAGTGCATTATTTGCACTAGACTCATATATATGAGTTTTGTAAAGTCAAGTTGATATTACATGACTAGTAAAGGATACTCCTCTTATGGAAATATCAAATAGACCTTGGGAGCAATTGGGTCACACAAATTTATCATCCTTTATATGATAGAAAAATGTGTGAGGCTCAGGTCAAGAAAACACTATATATGTTTTACATGTGAATGATTAATGGTGATATAAGACTTACCATCTGGGTTTCTTGAGTAAAAGTTTAATGAGGATTATATCATGAGATCTATACAAAGAGGAGTGCTATGATATATACATGGTGGAACTTCCTTTTCATGGTATGCAATGAAGCAGACTACAGTGGCAACTTCATCAAATCATGCCAAATTGATTACGTTATAGGAAACAAGAAGAGGATGTGCATGGTTCAGACCAGTCATCTATTACTACAAGAAAAAACAGATTTAGCTACCAATGATTTGCTACCACACATATATTGGTAGCTACTTTAAAAAATTGCTACTGGTTTTTAATGGTACTAACATAGTGGTGTCTATTTTGCTACAACAACAACAATGGTAGCTAGATTTTTTAAATAGTAGTCAAATCGTTATCGCCTGACAAGACTGCTACCATTAGTAGTAGCTATTTTTTATTTCATCTTGGTTCTTTTTGTAAGAACAATTTAGCTACCAATGTTGGTAGCTAAATTACGGAATAACTACTGTAAGATGTGGCTAATTCAATCATGGTAGCTATTGTGCCACTATTAAAGCAGTAGTAGCGAAAAATATAAACTAGTAGCTAAATTGCTACTAAAAGTTGCTACTACCAAATAGATAAGTCAAGTTAATAAAATTGCTACTAACACTCATCACGGATGCCGTTCTGCTACTGTTTGGGCGTCGGTAGCGAATATTTTTAGCAAGCATAAAAATTGTTACTATCTTTAATTATGAAATTGCTACCGACTAATGATGTTAATGAGATTATGGCTAATATTGTGCTACATTATAAAAAATGATAGCTAATATTTTTAAGTGATAGCAAAATTATAATTCTCTTATAATTTAAATGTGTGATACGTATATAATTCAATTTCGAAATTGCTACTAACTAATAATGCTAATAAACTTTAGTTGATATTATGCTAGAATACAACAAATGAATGCGGTATCAAAATTATTATTCTTATAACTTAAACTTGTGATTACTACATAGTTTGAAATACTAACCTATACTACTACTGCCATAGTGGACATATTATCTTTTTATATAAATTTTTTTAATTTTTTAATTTTTTCAATATAGTATATTGGTTAGCTTTTAGCTATCAAAATTTTGAAAAAGAACAATAATTAAATAAAAATTGTCTAATTCGTGAAAAATAATTAAACTATATACTACTACTAGAATTTATTTTATCATATAATATATACCTAACATAATATATTTTTGATTTTATAATTTTAAGTCTCAAAGTATCACACATATTAATACATTATAAAATAGAGTAAAAGTATTAATTATTTAAATTAGTACATATGTTGATTAAAATTTACAAAAATAATATAAAATAGTAGTAATAATAATTTAAATTAGTTAAGTGTATATATATGTGTGTGTGTGTTTATATATATTTAATTTAATACAGTTTTCATTACTATATGATACTTTTATTTACAAAAGCCACATAAACTAATAAAACATAATAATTAAATTAGTTGACATGTAGGTTAAAATTTACAAAGTTGAATATATATATATGTGTGTGTGTATAAATTTATAAAATGTTAAAGTATACAAAATTATAATAAAACGTACATAAATATACGATATATTAATGTTTTTAATTTACAAAACAACACACAAATTAATAGGATTTTGAAAATAGTAAAGTTAAAACAATTTAAATTAGTCAAGATTATACAATATTATACATGTATTAATTTATAAAAATTATATTATACAAATTTACAAAAACAAAATATATTATCTAAAATTTTTAATTTCATGTAATATTAGTATTTGTAACACTATATAATAAGACTTAATTATATAAGTAACTTTACATAATATATTATCTTTTTTGTATAATTTCTTACATTTCAAAGATTTTTAAATATATATATGTATATTTTTTATTTTTTTTATAATTTTAAGCCAATAATATACTTAAATTTTTATTAGCTTTACTATTTTGGTCACATTAAATTAATTTGTTATATTATATAATCGGCCATATATCTATTTTATTAATTTTAATATATCCCTGGTTTGATCATGTCTCGGCAAAACTTCCATTTATATTTACAGTATCAACATTCAATATATACACTTAGTTTCTATATATGATGTGAATAACTATCATGGCACAATGGTTAAGATATTCTATATTCATCCCAAACATCGAGGGATCGATTCTTGCTCTATGCACATTTTAGCACACTAGTTTGAATTAAATATGTCATTGGTATGGGAGGTCTATTTACACTCATATATTGTTTCGATCCTAGATGTGTACACATGACATAGTCTTCGATTTAAAGAATAGTCAAGTTACGCGAGCACATGACTCCCAATTCTTGTGGGATTGAATGGTGGTGGGTACTGTAGAGCTAGACCATTCGTGTATCAATTTTGTTATTGCTATACTAGTAGCAACTTTGATACTGCTTTGCTAGTAGCCATTTTGCTACCAATATTTTAGTAGCGATTTTGTTTCTGCTACACTAGTATCGATTTTGTTACTGATGTACTAGTAACGATTTCGTAACTGTTATACTCGAAGCCATTTTGCTACTGTTACATTAGTAGCCATTTGGCTACTACATTCTAAAACGGTAGCAATATCTAGTTATAGGAAAAGTAGTAGCGAGGCCAAAGCGAAATAGCTACCGCATTCCAAAACGGTAGCTATTTTTAATTTAGCCACTAGGAGATCGAATGAAGCATATATCACCAAAATTCTTCTCACACCGTCAGCTTCAGACCAAGGGTACTCTTGATGTTCACAAGATTTGGTCCGATGAGAATCTAGATGATTTATTTACCAAGTCACTTGCTACAAGAGTTTTAAGAAGCTCGTTCGTGATATCGGTATGCGACATCGAAAAGACATTCTGATAAATTGAGGGGGAGATAAACATTTTAAACTGTACTCTTTTCCCTTGACCATGGTTTTTGTCCCAATGGGTTTTTCCTGACAAGGTTTTTAATGAGGCAGTAGGATGTACATCCAAGGGGGAGTGTTATAAATAATAAAATTAGTGGATGTACATTCAATCATCCTTTGGTTTACCTTAGACCTTTCATCTGTGTAACTCCCGTAACCTCCCTAAACTCTTCATTAGTAGACCTTTGATCTTTTGCTTTTCTACCACTCAAAGGTTCAGTAATGTATACTATATAAGGATGTACAATAAAATGAGAAGTAGGATGTATATTACAATCAACATTGTCTACTATCCTCTCTCTTATTCTCTCAATGTTATACAAAAACGATATTTTCGTGAAAATTTTCCTAAATGTCGTGTCGTGGCCAAACCCATCAGAAAGCTATTATTTTTTCTGAAGAACTCGTTTTTTTTTTTTTTTGAAGAACAGAAAGCTATTATTGATTGACTGCACTAAATTTTCTTTTTAAGTCTCTTGTCCCAAATATATTCTCAACAATTACCCAAGTTGACAGTTGACAGCCCAGTAGAACAGCCCAGCAGCAATTGAACACCGCGTGACGCGAAAGCTCTTCTTGAAAGAAACACGTGTTTGTACGATCCCCGTCGGTCTACTAACTCGGTGCGCTTTCGCCTCGACCCGACTCATTTCTCGGGTTTACTCGTTCCCGGCAACGTAAAGTAGAAGGCTAGAAGCGCGAGAAAAGAAGAAAGTCTTTTTCATCTCTGAAAGCTCAAACTTCCACCCGTCTCTTCAAGACTTCAGCCCTAGATTTTTTGTTCAATTTGTTGCTGGTGCAAGGAATCGTACCCTTCCTAATTTTGCATAATCCGTTTCCTTTGGCAATCGATCGATAATGGATGACGACACCTACCCGGGCTTATCCTCAACCCATTTGATCGGTTCTGTTCCTGTCAGTACACTCCTCTCTGTCTCTCCGCCTCAGTTTGTACCCATGATAGAATAATTGGCCTGTATTGACTTCTGTTGCAGTTTTGGTTCAGTTGTGGGCTTGATATCTTATTCTGGCTTGTCAAAGTCCGTTCTATTTTTATATGATGGAATGTCAGCGCCATGATGTGTATCATTTTGTGATCTAATGATTTTTGTGGTAATGTTGCGTCAAATATCCGGATTGTGAAGCAATCTTGCAAGATTTAACATTCTGTTAAATTGCCGCTGTTGCATGGTTCTATATTTCTCTTGTCTACTCCAGGTTCAACGAAACTAAATGTGATTTTCTGGTGAGAAGGCTTTGTTTGATGCATGTGCAGCTACATTGACAAAATACTAGAGTTAATGGAGTATGGGCAAAATAATCCTATGGCCTTTGGTGACATTAGCATAATTCTAGTCATATGAAAGATTATTGCGACTAATTCTGAATCTGCAGTACGTCTGTGTTATTGGTTTTGTATAATATGCATTATCAGTACTAATTTGATGCCAATGCTTCTATGTTCTTTGTTAAGTAAGTTGTTTGATGAACTCTGAGGCTAGATGTAGTTAAGCTACATGGAATTTTTTAAAATGGGGTGTTTTGATGCAGGCAGTGGTGGATAAAGAGAATAGACGCAATGAATATGTGGGTATGCTTCCAAAATTACTTGTTTGCTTAGTGTTCATAACCATGGTTTGTTGCATATCTTAGTGGTTTTTCATTTTCATTCTTTGTGGTGTAGCTCCTGAACCAAATTTGCAAAGCTTTCCACCAAATGTTGGGGTCAGCCAAGGAGGCGGGTACCAAAGTCTTGGTGGTCCCAGTGGTGGAGGCCCCAGTGGTGGAGGTCCCAGAGGTTTTATAAATTTTGTTGATCATAATAGCAAGCATGAAGACTGTTGTGTCTGATTTAGATTCTGGCTTTGGCTCTTTTATGGAAAAAACATGAATCTTATCTTATACCTTTACTGGATTTGATTTCTAGGTATTTTGAATGGATAGATTTCGATTATGCAAAGTAGAGCATAATATAAATAGCTTAATTAAATTTATCTTGTGCAGATGGAAGTAGCCTGCCTTCAATAAACAGCAATTGGCAGGGATTCTTTAGCATTTCATCATATACGCAGTACTTTAATGTGGACACAGATGTCGTTGTTAATAGAATTCTTAGCTCTTTAGACCCTCTCAGTGGTGACTTTTTCAGCAAAATTGATGCCAATCCTGATCTGTGAGTTGCTCTTCTCTTTAAAATTTATTCTTATTTTGACTACTGTTCTGGAGCAGTACAAGGAAGTTCTTGATGTCTGAAAAGTAGTTGGTGACATTCCCTGCCAAAATAAAACATCAAATGAGGAACTCAAAGGCTTCCATTGTATTCTTGTCAATATATCTTAAAGGAAATATCCTGCATAACACTGGGAAGGCAAATAGCTGTAATTCAGGGAGTCTCTCTTCCAATATCATTACTAAACTCTGATAAACCTAATTTGCCCAATAGTTATCCCACCCTGTGAAAAATATTAGCTGATTACATGCAACGAGCCACAGGCAACAGACATAATATTAATAAATACTGATATGTGTGTGCAAATTGTGCCCGTACATTGCTAATTGTCGCCGAAGTCCTCATTGTTGTTGCTATGTATCAGCTCCCTGCTGCTATTTCCTCCTTGAGTATGTTGCTGAATTACCCATGGGTTTGTTTGCAACAACAAGCATTAAAAAGATGAAATTTTATTAATATTTCTCTTACTTCTGAAGTAGGATATATCATCTTTGCCTTAATTGATTACTGGCATTACCATGGGTTAGGCTCTTCATAGACATTCATTCCACGGGTGAGCATCTGATTTTTGAGAAATATGTTTCCTTTAGCATTGCTTGTTGGCATATATTTTTGCCGAGCCTCTGGAGGCCACGAAAGGCATACTTTTGCCAGCCTGAAAGAATAGCTAGAAATTTCCTTATAGGATATGGAACAGTAAGCCATCTAACATCATTGATCATTGTACCCCTAGTTTCTTTAGGATGGAGAGTCTTATCTTGTGGACATCACCAGCTTTTGGATGCACTCTTCTTTTTGTCCTTCCTTTATCTAGATCCATGACTTGATTTTCATTATATTTCATGAATGTTAATAGTGCGTTCAGAGTAAAAAGTTTGAAGTAACAATAAGATGCCAATGAGCTGGTTAAAGAGCATTCTTATGCCTTTATTTAAGAATAGGGGTGATGTACAAGAGTGTGCCTCCTATCAAGGGATTAAGCTTATAAGTCATACCATGAAACTCTGGGAGCAAGTGATTGAGCAAAGGTTAAGAAGAAGTGTGCAGCTTTTGAAGAATCAATTCGGTTTTATTTTAGGCCAGTCAACTACCGAGGCAACTCACCTTCTTAGATAACTTATGAAGACATATAGGGATAGGAAGAAGGATTTGCACATTGTGTTCATTGCTGTGAAAAAGCATGTGATAGGTACCATGAAAAGTCATTTGGTGTGCATTAGCTAGGAAAGACATATCGTGTAAGTATGTAACAACACCATAGACATATCATGTTATTATACTGACTCATTGCCTAAGTATATCGCGTAATAGGAGAATCGAAGAGTTTCCTATTACCATTGGAGTCAGCTCTGAGACCTTTCCTATTTTCCATAGTCATGGATGTAATCATGAAGCTGATTTAAGAGGAGATACCATGGTGCATGATGTTCGCAAATGCTATTGTCTTGATTGATGAGAAAAAAATCAGGTGTTATGGTGAAGTTGGAATTTTGGACGCAAGGGTAAGGGTTTTAGGTTGAGTCGAAGCAAGACTGTGTATATGGAGCGTAAGTGGGAGGACTACGTATGACAATAGGATAACCTTGGATGGTAGAAAAATCCTGGTCTGTGATGTGTTGCGTTACTTGTGATCCAGAAGGATGAAGAAGTCGATAGAGATGTATCACATAGGATCAAAGCATGCAGGCAAAGATGAATGAGCGCATTAGGATTTCTATGTGATCGTGATATGCCCAATATGCTAAAGAGTAAGTTTTATCCCGCAACAATTAGGCTTGCACTAATGAATGACACTGTGTGCTGGTCGGTAATACTGTGTCACATTCAAAAGATGAGTGGGGCAGAGATGTGTATACAACATTGGATGTGGGGCATACTAGAAAAGTCTATATGAGGGATTAGACACTCAGACAAAAAAGAAGATAAATTGTGTGAATCTTCTATCGTGTTGGCTTGGTCATGTGAGTAGGAGACTAGTGAAGGCACTAGTTAGATGGATTGAGACTTGGGCAGAGGGGGTATGGAGGAAAGGGAGAGGATAAGCTAGACAAACATGGGCTAGAGTGGTCAGGACATGTGGCCACTTGGGATAGATGAGAGAATATCTGCAGAGTAGGTGGAATGGTGATGAAGTATTGAAGGGGTGGACTATGTGTGATGTTGTACTAATTTTCTTTCTATACTTCTCGCTACTTCAAAACCTCCATTACCCCCCTGCTGTCATATTTCTATTTTTCCGCTGTTTTGTTTTCGTTCTTTTATGAATATGTGGCTTTCCCCCAACTTATATTGATTCATGTTAGTTGACCCCAATTGTTTTGGGAATAAGACTTTGGTGTTGTTTTTGTTGTGTTAATAGTGTGTTTGTGTGATTATGTGGGGAAGTCCACTATATGGAAAAGTAATGGAGCTTTTCATCTAAACTTATGTTGAGTAAAAGGTAGTTTACTGCCTTAGGGGTAGTTTGGTGAATGAAGAGCTGATGAGCCTAGGAAACAACAACTAACTAAAGTAGATGTTGGACTCACCTATCGCTTCCTGTCCTTCATTATATGTTGTCTCACTCTAGAAACTATGATTGGCTCAGTGTTTCTGAACTCTCTGTTGTACTTGATTAGCTAGTCTAACTAATTACTGCATCTAAATTTAGAGACAGTGGGTCCTTTTTTTTACTTTTAGTAACATTTGATATCTTAATTACAAATAATATTAGAGGCTACATTGTTCACATCGTGCAAATAATGTGCATTAAGGATGACTAAATTTTATTAAGGGATGTATTATGTAAGAAAACATTAGCCCTAAAGTAAGCCTTGCACTTTCTATTGTATGTTACATTTAATTCTTCTCCTCTTGCTTTTTTCAGCTCATCCCTTTTTCTCATACTTGCTTCATTTGCTACATTGCACTTTGATCTCTGTTCCATTCCTCATTGGTTCAAGTAAATTTTTTTAATTTGTTGCGTCTTTATTGACATTTTTATTTCATTGAGTTATCACTTTAAGCACTGAGAAGATTTGTTTAACTGTTCATCATGCCTGATGATACACTGCGCATTGCACACTTGATATCTAAATCAATGGTTCTATCATACTCAGCCAAAACACGTACCTAATCTAATATTCCAGATGACTAGTCTAGCTGTATGAACAGAATTTATGCATTTTCACTTTTGTTGTCCATAGAAATCCTCCTGTATTTCTTACCAATAGATGTTCACAGTATATCAAGTTACACTTCTTAGTTGTATTGTATGCCTTGTGCTTTCCCTTTTTATGAGTTTGTAATCCATTCATGTCTGGTTTTCCTCAGCTGGAGGCTGGTAATTAACCTTGTTATGTTCTTTAGTCATGTTGCTCCTGGTGACATGGCATTGTAGATCTGGCGTTCATTATCTTATTCTTTTTCCTAGACAGCAACATGTTCATCTGTAGTGTTTTGAGAGACTTGTCTTTTATTGTTAAGATAATTGAAGTTGTGCCTGTAGCTATTAGAAATCGTTTCATCATACGTTTGAGTTGGGCCTTGTCTGCAGACTGCATCCCTGTTAAGGAATATGTATTGTGTAGATAAATTTGGACAAGATTATTTTTTATTTGCCAATCAACGTGACCATGTTGATGAATGTTTATATGCTTCAGATACGGGCTCATCTGGGTTTCGACCAGTCTGATTTTTGTGATTGCTTCTTTGGGGAACCTAGCTACCTACGCTATTGAGAAAACTAGCGACAGCACTACCTCTTGGAGCTTCGATGTTGGTTATGTGAACGTAGCAGTGGGTGTTGTGTATGGATATGTAATTGTTGTGCCTTTGGCATTTCATTTCTTACTCCAATATTTGGGTTCCAATACCAATCTTGTGCGCTTCTGGTGCATGTGGGGCTATTCACTCTCCATATTGGTTCTGAGCACTGTAAGTTTTATGTCTTCTTGTTATAGCTGGTTTCATTGAACTCCTCTGGATTGTATGGGATATGCCATGTTAAGAGAAATGGTTTCTGATTCATCGTTGGACAAGATTAAGCAATGGAGATTCTACTAACTTGGGGGTTACTTGGTGTTCACCCAAAGTCTACATGTGATAGCATAGAACAGTGGTTGCCTAATTGGTGACATCCACCCTGAAAAACATGTTACTATTGAACTATGTTTTATCGTTTAACATATGTCCCTCTTTCTAAAGCTGTTTTTGCTGCTACTTTTATATGCTGCTGATAAGTAGTTCTCTTCTGGAACGAAACTAATTCTGCAGGTTTTGTTGGTGATTCCTGTGGAGTTCCTACGATGGCTTGTTGTTCTAGGTGCTGGTGGGGCATCAGCTTGCTTTGTTGCATCTAACCTAAGATCATACGTTGAAGGGAATGACTTGACAATAATCTTGGTTGCCGCATTTCTTTTGCAATTTGTTCTGGCGCTTTTCATCAAGATTGAGTTTTTCCCGTGACGAAGTTAGGCATCCATCCATCCGTACGGCTGGCTTCTACTAGCTGGGAAATTTTATAAATGTACTGAGCAACGTTGTATACGTGATGGCAATTCTTCTTTTATTTACCTGGAAAGGAGAAGAAAGACTATGGTCTGTTGTATGAAATTGTGTCGTTTTTGACTGATCTGAAGTGGTTGACTTGTGGTGGATGGATGGGTTTGTTTTGCAAGTCTTTGGAAATATAGAATGGAGATGAATAGAAGAGGGTATGTGCTGTGTCTACAGAAGTGTAACTCCTTCCACAGAGAGATTGGGAAACTGATGAATGTGGTTTATTGCACTTGTTCCCTCTTTTCAATGGTAAATAGATTCCTGAAACTTTGAATGGATTTTAGTTTATAAAAGTCCTCGCTTCCAATTTTACATTGTTTTGGATCATCCTCTGGCCTGCGACTTTCATTAGATAGAGAATTGTATGAAGCAAAGAGATACGAAGCTTATTTGTGTTCCGCTGCAACAAAATAGGTGTTTTTAATTGTTGCTGGGGTGGAACAGAATCGTATGAAGCAGAAGCGATTCATTGTTGGTGAGGATCTGAAGCACCTGAAATTTGAGAAGCCATTTCATTATCCAGAGATCTGGCATGCTCTGTTTTGTACAGTTCTGAAGCTATGCCTGTACATTGTGCATCTGTGTATGCAGTATGAGCAGCTGGTACACTCTCCTTTAGTTTCCCGCCCAACTTCCACTATTACCAGCCAGGCCACCTACCATTCATACTTGTAAGCACACCTGATTAAGAATAGTGCTTCCCAAAAAACTTACTCTTGAACTGTACCGTGAAACTAGACGATCAAGCAAGGTGTGGTATTTTTCTTTGTGGGAAGGAACTGTGACAAGCACACATCAGTGAACAAGGGAAAAAAATGTGAAATAATTATCCTCAAGATAACACATGTCCAAACCTAACGCTAGACAAAAAACTTGAGCCACATCCTCCAGATAACACATATGTGGGTGAAATGAATGAGTGGATCAGGATCGATGCGCGCACATTGATGAGAACAGGGTCGATGCACGCAGATGTGGTTAGATTTGTCCAGCGCTACTTGCGGCGGCGAGACATAATACTCCCGTCCTGATTGACCGTCCTATTTGTTTTATAGTACGTTTTTTCATTTTAATATTATATATAAAATAAAATAATTTATAAAACTAAATTTTGTAATATATAGGGAATCATATACAAAACTTAAATTTTTTAAATTTTTTATCTTATATGTTGAATATTGAATTCAAACTACAAGTCCAAATAATAAACAAGACGATTAATTCAGTATATAGAGTATATTTTTTTAGTATATTTGATATAAATAGATGGTCTTTATATGGGTCTTTTTTTTTTAATGTCCCGTACAAACAGTTAATACAATTATAAATTTTATCTCTAGTATATTATATAAAAATAAAAATTCACTCCATTGTGATGTCAACCGTAGTTTCAATAAATAAGTAGTAATTACTAGTGACTTTTTATTGTTCTTCTTTCTAAATCAGTAACTTTTCGGTTGGCTGCTACTTTATCTGCTACTTTATTTAATAGGAAGGGATGGATGGAGACACTTGCCCCTCTTCTCTTCTCCGCACACTCCTCTCATAGTCTCACCGCATTTTACATACTCAATCTCATCTCTGCACATTCGTACTCCTGTTTGTGTCACTACGCTGGTCTGGGACTCCAGTCACTGCACTCAACAATTTACAGATATATACTATAATTAGCATACTCTACTTTCTCCAGGGCACTGCAGTGCACAAATTGTTTTCATGATTCCATCGCATCCACATGCTGTACTCCTCTACCGCCACATATCTAGATTAATTTAATTAATTAATCATTCTCCCTAATGTCATTGCAGATAGACCACTTTCCAGTTTGACAAAAATCGTTCTCTTCAATTCGGTAGCCTTTGTCCTTCACGGTTTTGGTGCTTTTCTTTTCGTCGGTAAGTAAAGTTTTTTTTTAAAGATAAACGAAGTAAAGTTATACATTAGTATCTGTTAGTTCTAGTTGAACAATAATGATAGGCTGATTACATGTCATATTGACAATTTACATTTATCAATATTAAAACCGACTAGTTCTTTTTATCATTAAAAAAACAAAAAATCATCAAATCGAATATTGTTATATTTATAACTAAAATATATTTGGTTGACTAAAGTAAGTTTTAGAGATTAGTTCTTTGATTTTTTGTTTTAATTTTAATCATTCTTGAATTTTTTTTGGAGGCTTAATTCCATTAAATTGTTTGGTAATCATCAACATAAGTTAGACACACAATTTATTAAGCTCGGGTTCTATAATTTACATTTATATCTATAATTTTTTGTAAGTTAGCTCCTTTTGTTAATAAGTTATCATATCATCTAGAATTAGAAATATGATTCTGGAATGTGAGAAGCATAAGAAAAAAATTTAATTCGTCTCCAAAATCACAGGGCCCCAAAATGATTGAGACTGCATTGAAAGAGATCACGTAATACGCAAATTTGAAGTAACGGGCTGGTCACACCGTGCTTCGTACGGTTTAGCCATTTGGCAGCCCTGATTGGATTGTTTTTGTGATTGGGCTACCTTTTACTATATTAACTTTAAATGGTGGTAACTTTTAACATATAAGTTCAAAGTGAAAAAAAATTATATCATTGTTCACCGAAATTTAAGCTCTTCAAAACAAGATCAGTCATTGATATGTTTTGACAACTTTAAAAAAAATTATTTTTACATGTATGATGATACACTAAATGATAATATGATTCATTAATTTTGATATTATGATTTATTAAAATTGATATTATCATTCATTAATTAATAAGTGGTGAATTAGATTACGAATACCGGAACTGATAAAAATCATTATCGTTTTGTAGTGTATTATTATTGTTGTATTGTGTATTTTAAACCTTATATGGTGAATCATGTATTTTTCATACATACTAAATATTGTTTTATATTGTATTTTGTTTGAAATGAAGATATGATTTACTAATTTTGATATTATGATTCATTAAAATTGATATTACTTTATCTTAAAACCAATATCTTATTTGTAAACTGACCATGATCCTCTAACAATGTTGACTGCTAAAAATATCTTCAACGGTTGTGTTAGATGTATTTTTTTTATTCAGTAAAAAAAAGTAACAAATTATCAATTAATTATTAACTATATAATACAACAAAATGATTAACTAATACACACCAAGATCATAATATCATAACAGAAATCAAGCAATGGTGGAAGCCAAATCTTTTTTGTTTGCATGTTCTCTGGCATTACGCCTCCGTCTAATGTTATTCGTATACAATCAAGTTATCTTGCTAATGTTAATTTTTTTAAGAAACTTAGGTGATGTTCGCATAGAAGTGAAGACGGTCTTACAAGATGTTTTAGATTTTGGGTGCGTTCGAATTTTCCCCCTTAATGCTAGGTTTGTAAGTTTTGAGTATGGACATGCATACTTTTTTTATGTATTTGGTCAAAATTTTAACCATTGTGAAGTTGACATGTGTCACATTAATCTTAAAAAAAATAGAATAAGATGCTGAACGAAGGCAGTCTTAGTTTCACCTTTCAAATAAGTAGGTTGGTCTCATCTCTCTCGCTCTAAAACGTGGCAGCACATATCTTAGCAAATTTATGCAGAAAATGACAATTTGGTTGGTACTTGATGGAATGATATACCTTACCTTATCCTTGATAGTATAATATTAGATGGTTTGTTTTTTTTTTTTAAAAAAAAAAACACTTTTCTTAATAGAATGATATTCACTGATTGTATTCAATCATTCAACGTAGTACACTTCCTTAATTAATCAGATATGTCGACAGCGTGCAGCCCTATTTCATGATCGATCCACCCCTGGAAAATCAGCAGTACTTGTTCCATTCCATTCCATTCCACCTCGATGTTATACTCTCTCCGTCCTGAATTGATGGTTCTGTTTATTATTTGGATATGTCGTTTGACTTCAATTTTTAACATATAAGATAAATTAATTTTGAAAATTTAAGTTTTGCATATGATTCCTTACATGATAAACTATATGTTATAAAATTTAATTTTATAAAATTATTTATCTTATATATGTTTTATATTGAAATGGAAAAATGTGTCATAAAACAAACAGGACGGTCAATTCAGGACGAGAGGTGTAGTATATTACTTCTACGCCGTGTACCCAAAAATGTAGATGGAATGTATTGTCAATTGTGGCTTGAGTGGACGCACACGCCTGACCTTAATTAACTTATTCTACAAGGCACGGCTACTTGACTAGGGAATTTTAACCATAATTAATACTCTCTCCGTTAATTAATATCTATCGTGTTAGGGTGTGATTTTGTTAAAAAATATGTATCATTCTAGTTTTTCGTCACACTTTTTCCACTTTTAATCCTACTATTCAACTCAAAAATAATTACGTCCTCCGTTCAAAATATCTGTCATTTTAAAAACTTGCAAACTTATTAAGGAAAGTAGAACAATGACGCATGTACCCATGCTTTTTACTTTTCCAACTAAATAATAATTTTTTGTGTTGAATAGTAGGGTTAAAAGTGGAAAAAAATATGTCAAAAAGCTAGAATGACACATATTTTTGAACAAGAATCACATCCTAAAACGACAGATATTAATTAACGGATAGAGTATTATCTAGATGGAAAAGTAAAAAAATGGGATACATACATCATTATTCTATTTTCCTTAATAAGTGTGCAAGCTTCTAAAATGACAGATATTTTTGAACGGATGAAGTGTAAGGCTAGTTTGGGATGTATACAATTTTATGTAATTAGGAGCATAGTTTTGGATATTTAAACAGTGGAGTGCAGTTTAACGCATCAAATGTTTGATAATGTAATACAATCTGAATTCAGTACTTAATCCAGGTTTTCGAATGTAAAACACTATCTCCATTTTACTTGAAGAAGAAAGTGTCAAATTCGTCTCAACCACTAAGTCCAATTATAGAGAAAATCTCTACTTCTCCACGTGGCAGATCCTCGATGGTTTTACGCTAGACCGCAGCCGAAATGTCCTCCTTTTGTTGAACGATATCGTTTTGTTTCATTCGGACAAGAAAGTTGAAGCGTTTTTTTTTTTTAAAAAAAAAAATATTGTTCACCCATGAGGTATTGGGGAATTATAATGCTCACTCATGAGTTTTAGAAAATTACAATGCCCATCCATGAGATATTAAGAAATTACAATGTTCACCCATGAGTTTTAAAAAAATTACAGTGTACTTATCAAAATGAGGTGAAAATAAAAAATCTAAGTAAATTTTACATTGATCAATCAATTCAACTATGTAAAGCAATAAAAAAAACATAATTTACACGTGCAACATTGGAGTGATGAAATGAAGAAAAAAACGTGCAACATTAAACACGAGGAATTACATATACTCATTTTATTTGATTTTTATTTCTTGATTTTGTTATTTTTAGGCATGTTTCATTTATTTGACTTCTAAGTGGCCATTTAGGGTGTTTAAATTTTTTTTACCATTGTCTAGATTGTTTCTTAAGGTAACCATTATTTTACATATTTGATTTCACCTCTTTTAGATAAATACATGGGTGGGCATTATAATTTTCTAAAACTCATTGGTGGGTATTGTAATTTCTTAATATCTCATGAGTAGATATTATAATTTTCTAAAACTTATATGTATGTATTTTTTTGAACGATCTAATAATATTTATACAATTACTAAACTAAAATATTTATCTACCTTAAGCATTAAATTCAAAACCCCAATGGCCAAACATGAAAATTTCAGACAGTATTAAACTAGGACAACTAAAAGTAATTTTTTTTTTTTTTTAAAAGGACATGTAACGTTACTTGCATATTGAGTGAGTCGTCGGTGTAGTCGTAATTCCACCACATTATGTATATGATGCAACGAAAATTTTCCATTTTGATTGATGAAGCAGCCTCCGCTCAAGTTATAAGGAATCAAATTAAAAAGATGCTTAATTTCCAAACTGATATGATACCATAAACTAGATCTTAAATTTACGGCCTCTCGATCAAGGTAGGTCCTCACTCATGCGTGGTCGAAGGGGGTGGGGTCATGGCCTCGTTAGGAAGGTAACTCGCGGATCCTTTTAGAATAATGACGGAAGGGGTTTGGAGCAAAAACATTTGGAGATGTTAGTGGTGAGCTCAATTACGAATTGCTGAAGGTGTTGTTGCACAATTGTGGCCCTATAATGACAATCTCTTTATTAACATACAAACTCGGCCTAAATAAGGCGAGGAGTGATGGGCGTCGAAATTCTGAATAGAAAAGAAAGGGATGCGCAACGCAAAGAATTCCGGATAGAGCGAGAAATTAATTGTACCATTAGTGGGAGGGACTGGAGGAAGTATTAAAAGCCCAATAACCATTTTAGTGGCCCATTCTCTGTATAGGGATAGCCCATTACCTCACCTCACTTTATATACTTTGACATTGTACATGTAAATGTAACAAACACGGTATATCAACACATATCACTTTTACTTCACATTGCCGAGTACGTAGAGAATCAAATTATTGACTAGTCATTTTTTGTTACATTTATTAATAAAAATCTATATAATAAATAAGAAAAAATTGTATAATAAATAATTCTATTTAAAATACTAATTTTATGCATAATATTTATTTAATAAATATAAAATATCTATATGAGTAATGTATAGTTTTTTAATAACCTAAGTACAGTTGATTGTTAAATAATAATATAAGTACACTTATTATAATTTTCTTTAGCTAAACAAAGAAAAAAAGAATGATAAGATTACAAATATCTAATAGAATTTGATAAACAAAGATAACCCCTAGTCCCTAGAACACCAAAAACCACTGACACTAGAGGGAGAAGGGGTCTACAATGCAAAACCTACCGATCCCATTCATCTACAGGTCTTTAGGAAATTAGTGGGCAATCCAATCCCATGGCCATATACTGCTTCCAATGGCTCGCATTCAAAACCATGGCCCTATTACCTCTGTACGTAGCACGGGCCCTATGTAGTCCTCCTGACTCTAGTAGTGGGTTTTGATTTGAATGACAGCATCAAAAATAGCCGGCAGTTGTATAAAGGGTTGTTCATAACAGGTTAATTGATATTTAGTTACCGGATTATCGGTTAATTAAATTTGATAATTGTAATTGGTTCATTTAGAAATGATTAACTGGTCTCGGTTAATCGTTGGTTTCGGTGCAGTTTTACTGGTTTAACGGTTAACCGAAATGATGTAGATTTATATATTTTTTCTTATAATTAGCAAACAATGTACGATTTTACCGGTTTTGGTGTGATATTATACGATTAACCGTCGAATTTGATAAGATTTTATCGGTTTTAGTATAATTCTAACCATTAACTATATAATTGTATATTTATTTATGGTAAATCTAATAATTAACCATATAGTTTTACACTTATATTAAAAAATAATAAATTAAACATTTAAACGGTTTTTTCAGTTAACCTGATTCGTCAAAATCAATAACTGAAACCAGAACCGGAACCGAGAAACTAATCAGGTCGATTAATTGAACTGGCAAATGACTTCGGTTAACCGGGTTTCCGGTTTCAGTTTCATCGGTTCCGGTTTGACGGTTTTGGTTTTCCATGAACACCCCCAATTGTATACCAACACACCGGGTGTAATGAATGAATTCTTAAAAAAATACTCAAGGAAGTCACGTAGCGGAAACACTAAGCAACATTCAAGTAACAAGCAAACATACATGCGCGCAGAAACATTAAACACATGCATACAAGCAAACAAGCATTCACACACTAACGATGCCAAGCACCCAGCTTGACAAACCTTAGGGTAACTTAACCAAGGTCCCCGGCAATGCAGCACACAGTCAGCATGTCGAGCGCGCCACTCATGACCACAAGGATGGAAGTGGACAGATAAGTTCTTCGGCCATCCTAATTCCCTTAACATCAAGTGTCAAGATCAAAGAGGAATTTGCACACCACTTGCAACTCCTTCCCAAGTGTGCAGGCCAAGTACAAATAATGCCGGTGTTCGGGTAACAGCGAGGTTAACCCACACAGTCAATGCAAAGCACCGACAACCGGAGGGTGAGGGCGTTGAGCGAACGCCACACTTTAATACACTACAAAACAATAGTAATACATCCCAAAACAATATTAATAATCCACCATTAGTTGCGAAGTTTGTACATCCAAAAAATATTTGATTCACCACTTGTTAGTGAATGAATCATAATACAAGTTTTAATGAATCATATCATTAGTTTAGTGTATCCTCGTAAACATATAAAAATAGCAAAATAATTAAAGTTGTCAAAAAAACATACTTATGACTGGTTTTGTTTTGAAGAATTGAATTTAGGGGACGTTTGTTTTAGGGTAATCAGCTTTCCTATTTTTGTTTTGCCAGTTTTTCATTTTTCAGGAAAGAGAAAAGGGAATGTAAGTGATTACCCAAAATCCTCTATCTTGATTCCCCACCACCTATTAGCTAGAGAATGTGATTCCTTTTCGGAATACACTTCGACCGGGGATGTACATGACCATTGATCGATGACTAATGACCACCAACCGGTGACCAATGAATGTTGACTGGTAATTAAAGAACGTTGACCATTAGTCGTCAGTCGTTTGGCCGTCGACCTACCGTTGACCGATTATTTATTTTGTTTCCCTCGTTAAAACAAACAACAAAAAAATAAAAAGAATTCTTTTTGGATTCATTTTCATTCTGTTGGTGATTTTATTCCATTTTCCCTTAAATGAATAGTAGCACAAAACTTTCTCATTTTATACTAAGAATTACAATAGTAAAAGACAATCAAATCAACACTTACTCCAAACTCCGGATGAGTGGCAAAATGCTTTGTGCGGCCCCGTCGTACGGTCTATCAAGTGATACTTAACTTATTAGAGTTCTCTCATACTAGAACAAAACATATCACTTACCTTATTATAGAGTTCTCTTATTTTTTGTAATTAAAATACTTAAACTTATTAGATTTCTCTTATTTTCTCTAATTAAGAGAGGTAAGAGAGTGCTAACAACATTGTGCTCTAAAAACTTGCGATAAGCTCCAATCATGGGCATATGCCTTGCTAACCGATGCTGGCTCTGTGAGCGTGCTCAAGAGACAATCAACCATCTATTTTTTCATTGCAGGTACTCTAACAGGATTTGGTGGACCATCTGTGACTGGTTTGGGATCCCCACTGATCGAAGAAGCCTCCGCACTGCTCATCTTGGATCAACCGTTACTGTAAGAGACACCGCCCATTGACCCCGTGAAAAAAGCGGCGGTTGCTAATGTTGTCTACCATATATGGATTGAAAGATGCAAGTGTGCCATGGCCAGCCAAACTAGGGACCACTCTCTCATTATTTTGGACATCAAGTGCCATCAAAGCCATCATTTGGACGAAGATGGGGAATTCCACCACAGACTCATATTGGCTTGATAGAGTCCTCTGCTCCTAAAAGATCTGTTTGTTGTAGACCTTTTTTTACAACCCCTAAGGGGCTTGTAAATTTAGATCTATGGTTGGGGTATTTTTTGCTAGCTCTATGCTGTTTTGCTCATCGCTTGGGAAACTTTTGTATATCCATCTTTCTAAGATGTGGTACCCCTATTTAGTTATCAGATATATAGAGCATCTATGTATCTAACACTTATGGTAACCTTTGCAATTTATATATATACACATCATTTAAAAAAAAAAAAACATTGTGCTCTAAGAGCATGGTTTTTGATAAAGTAAACTCGACTATTAATTATTGTCATTAAGAAACACATGCAACCCAAGACTAGACTATTGTTGATCATTTTGTCCCGTAGGCAGAAGAGGCCATGAAGTACTGATAGTCCCTGTTCACCTTGGAACAAGAACTAATCCATTCTTCTTCCTGGTAGCCAACCAAAACCTCCTCAACATCAATCATCTCACTGGTGACCTCCCAATCAAAATGATACAACAATTTGGCCAACGCAAGCTCCACAGTTGCCAACCCAAAGCCGTACCCAGACACCCCCTCTTCTCCCACCTCCAAACGGCAAAAACCTAAAATCTCCACTCTGCTCAATCCAAGGAACCTCTCCGGATCATACCGCAACGGATCTTTCCACTCGTTCTGGTCCCGCCCTAGCGTAGGTGTTGACCAAACTCTCGTCCCTGGTGGCACGTCGTACTGGTCAAGCTTGCACCATGAGATGGATTCTCTAGGAACAAGGAGTGGGACTGGTGGGTGGAGTCGCATCGCTTCTTTTAATCGCGGCTTTCATGTAGTTTAGGTTTTCAAGATGGGATTCGTTGATTAATGTTCCGTTATGATATGGTGATGCTGGTTTGCTGACCGTCGGACCTCTTCTTGGGCTTTTATCATGGATTCTGGATTTCTTGCTAGCTCTGTCATTGTCCATTCTATGGTAGATGATGAAGTGTCCGTGCCAGCTACAACATGTCCTGCACGTACGAAGAAGATGCAAGCATGCTAGTGCATACTCATATAAGAACAGACGAAAACAAAGTTAGTACAGTACGTAACTATCTACTCCCTCCGTCCCTATTGACTTCTTGTTTATACTTTTGGCACGTCCATCTCAATACATAGCTAAAATAATTTTATAAAACAATTTGTACAACATACACATATAGATTCCATTGCAATACTTAGATTTATAAAGTTATCTACTGTTAATATTGAAGTCAACGACACCTAGTGAAGAGGACTCAATTAGGGACGGTTTTATTTACCAAAACAAGAGCTTTAAGGTTGTCATCCGTTATGGGCACTTCCAAGTCATGTCTCTTTTTGAACCTTAAGCAAGACATCGACGAAATCTTCCTCTTTTTCCTCCTTCTCGTCTTTGTTGTCTTTCAACTTCTCCAAATGATCCTTGATAATCACATCACAAACACTTGTTAAATCATCCAATTCTTCACCAACCGTCTCTTATACCCTGTACTAACGAATTTATATCAGTTACCCAACTCCATTTGGGGAAGAAATCTTCAACACAGAACCCAGCTAACAGCTCCTGCGTCTCAGTCAACACTTCCACCAATCCATTACTCTTCCCAGTCTCATCAATAACCTTCTCCCGAACGCGACTCGGCATAAAACGTTGTTCGCGAGTGTAAACAAAGTTTACTGAGATCAACCGTGATCCAACCCGGTCCAACACGGACTGCACCATCCGGTTAGTCTCCTCAGCTCGGATGAGATGGAAGGAACCGACGCGTCTAGGGTGGAGAAGTTCGGAGACACAGATCTTTCTGGCTTGGCGCCAGTAGGGTCCGTACGGGGAGAAAGTGACATCTGAGCAGCCGAAAGAGAGGTACTGGGCGGAAATCAGCTGAGGGCGGCTACATAAATGACTATCCTGTATCTTTAAGACTTGGCGTGCTAAGTTGGATGAAGAGATGACTATAGTCGGGACTTGGCCAAGTTGAAGGTGGATTATTGGCCGTGGGTTTTGGCTAGTTTGGTTAAGATGTGGTGTGGCATATCGGTAATTAGGAGATGAAGGTGCCCGATGACTGGTAGTTTTATTGGTGGAGATGGGGAAGTAGAGGTGGCGGGGAGATGAGACGACGACGTCGGTGAGGTAGTAATAGGAGGTAGTAGGAGGCGGCGAGTAAGGCGAAGGCGGCTGTAATCAGCCAAGGGAGGATTATTTCACGGCTTTCGTCCATGTAGACCTCTTAATTTTCCAATCTAAGTTGTTGGTTGGCAGCTGGGAAATACAACTACGTCCGCACCGCTGACTGAGCTAAATGACTTGTGTATATAATGCAATGCAACTATGCAAGGGTGACATGCATTATTTTTTTTATCAATATGCTATCGAGTAGCAGACAAATCATGCATTATTTGGTGACACGCCACGTGTAGCGGGTATGGTGACTTCCTACATCTTCACACATTTTGAAAACGCAATTTCTTACCTACAGTCACTGTAGCTGACTACATACCACGCGTGGAATTCGTTTTTTTTTCTTTCCTCATTCATTTCAAGGTTAGTAAGTTTTGGTTGCTTTTTCTCTTTTTCTTTTTTTTTTTCTTTTTTTAATTATAAAAATTTTAATTGTTATACTTTTAATATATAAATCTAAAATGAAATAAATTATATATGTAGATCTATTCAAGCTCTTCAGAACAAGATGAGTCATGGATATATTTTGACAACTTTTAGAAAAAAAATACATATGATTCATTAATGTGAGAATGTACATATTTTAATGTGAGAATGTACAGTTCTAATGTGACGATGTACATATTCAAATGTGAGAATATACATATTCAATTATGAGAATGTATATGTTTTCATGAACATCTGTACTACATGTTTGTATGACCGTCTATACAAGTTTTTTTCCTTATATATACATGTTTTAATCTAAGGTTGTACATATTTAATGTTTCGTACATATTTATATGACTATATATATATTTTTAATGCGAGAATATACATGTTTTTTACGTGAGGATGTACATGTTTTAGTGAACATTTGTACAGGTTTGTATGACCATCTGTACAAGTTTTCTTTTACGTTCTGTGCTACATACATGTACAAATAGTTTTTTTAATTTGTCAAAATATATCCATAATGGTCTTATTTTGAAGAACTTGAATCTAGATCAACAATGATATAATTTTTTTTCATTTTAGACTATATATTAAAAGTTATAATAATTTAAAAACTTTGTTATAAAAAAAAAACTAAAAAAAAAAAAACGGACGCCGGACCAGGTGTGTAGAAAAAAAGTAATCGCACGCTGTATGCAGCCAAATTGGCAAGACATGTTGTTTTGAAAACTAACTAACTAACTAAAAAGTAATTTTTAAAACAACTTCTGAGTTAATTCTCTATTACTATTAAGTTCAGTTAACAACAACCTAGCCCTTATTACGTGATCTCTTCAGCCAGCATAGCTTTAGCTTAACCCCTCACCTGCGTAATATTCTACAAGCGAGACACTCTATACTGTTGAACTTAGCTATGTTATTGGAGGGGATCCAGATTCCAGAGGGGATCTATATAGGAACCATATTCTACAAAATTATCCATTCTTTCACTTGGGCATATTATAATTGTTTCTATTTAAATGTTTTGTACGGGACATTTAAAAAACCTAAAATCTTGGCTACAACCACATGACATATATGTCATTTGGATCACTGAAAACTGTACATTTGATCATTAAAAACTATATTGATGTATATATGCATGTATACAATGAATTGTGATATTTCTGAATTTGTACTAAATATATATACTAACTTTATAAACTGTACAATAAACTTATAAAACATGTACCTTTACTCTATACAATTATACCATAAAAATATAGCTAAATATAGCTACATGGTTGTAACTAAGACTCATTATTAAAAAAAAGAAGGGACTACCATCTATTTATACTAATATCAAATATAGTACTATCTTCTATTTTAACTGTAAGTTTTTTTTTATTTTCAATCTGAATTCATCTCTAAACAATGTACAATTAAAATATGAAATAGTAAAAAATATACTATGTCTCGGCGGCGCAGCAAGTAGCCTTTTCCTCCTGCTGGACAAATCTAACCACATCTGCTGCGGGCATCGACCCGCTCTCATCTATGTGCGCGCATCGATCCTGATCCACTCAATTCATTTCACCATCATGTGTTATCCGGAGGATGTGGCTCAAGTTTTTTTGTCTAGCGTTAGGTTTGGACATGTGTTATCTTGAGAATAATTATTTCACATTTTTCTTCCCTTGTTCACTGATGTGTGCTTGTCACAGTTCCTTCCCACAAAGAAAAATATCACACACACTTGCTTGATCGTCTAGTTTGACGGCTCAGTTTCAAGAGTGACAGTTTTTTGGGCAGCACTAGTCTTAATTAGGCGTGCTTCCAAGTATGAATGGTAGGTGGCCTGGCTGGTAATAGTGGAAGTTGCATGTCGGCGGGAACTAAAGGAGACTGTACCAGCTGCTCATACTGCATACACAGATGCACAATGTACGGGCATAGCTTCAGAACTGTACAAAACAGAGCATGCCAGATCTCTGGATAATGAAATGGCTTCTCAAATTTCAGGTGCTTCAGATCCTCACTATGAATCGCTTCTGCTTCATACGATTCTGTTCCACCCCAGCAACAATTAAAAACACCAATTTATTTGTTGCAGCGGAACACAAATAAGCTTCGTATCTCTTTGCATCACATAATTCTCTATCTAATGAAAGTCGCAGGCCAGAGGATGATTCAAATCAATGAATTGGAAGCGAGGACTATTATAAACTACATCCATTAAAAGTTTCAGGAATCTATTTACCATTGAAAAGAGGGAACAAGTGCAACAAACCACATTCATCAGTTTCCCAATCCCTCTGTGGAAGGAGATACACTTCTGTAAACACAGCACATACCCTCTTCTATTCATCTCCATTCTATATTTTCAAAGATTTGCAATGCAAACCCATCCATCCACCACAAGTCACCCACTCAAGATCAGTCAAAAACGACACAATTTCATACAACAGACCATAGTCTTTCTTCTCTTTTTGTTTTTCTTCTCCTTTCCAGGTAAATAAAAGAAGAATTGCCATCACGTAAACAACGTTGCTCAGTACATTTATAAATTTCCCAGCTAGTAGAAGCCAGCCGTAGGGATGGATGGATGGATGCCCAATTTCGTCACGGGAAAACTCAATCTTGATGAAAGCGCCAGAACAAATTGCAAAAGAAATGCGGCAACCAAAATTATTGTCAAGTCATTCCCTTCAACGTATGATCTTAGGTTAGATGCAACAAAGCAAGCTGATGCCCCCACCAGCAGCTAGAACAACAAGCCATCGTAGGAACTCCACAGGAATCACCAACAAAACCTGCAGAATTAGTTTTGTTCCAGAAGAGAACTACTTATCAGCAGCATGTAAAAGTAGCAGCAAAAACATCTAAAATAATAATGATTTTTATTGGTGCCGAAGTTTGTTATCTAATTCACCACTTATTAGTTAATGAATCATAATATCAATTTTAATGAATCATAATATCAAAATAGTAAATCATATCTTCATTTCAAACAAAATACAATATAAAACAATATTTAGTATGTATGAAAAATACATGATTCACCATATAAGGTTTAAAATACACAATACAACAATAATAATACACTACAAAACGATAATGATTTTTATCAGTTCCGGTATTCGTAATCTAATTCACCACTTATTAATTAATGAATGATAATATCAATTTTAATAAATCATAATATCAAATTAATGAATCATATTATCATTTAGTGTATCATCATACACATGTAAAAATAATTTTTTTAAAGTTGTCAAAACATATCAATGACTGATCTTGTTTTGAAGAGCTTAAATTTCGGTGAACAATGATATAATTTTTTTTTCACTTTGAACTTATATGTTAAAGTTACCACCATTTAAAGTTATATAGTAAAAAGGTAGCCCAATCACCAAAAACATCCATCAGGGGCTGCCAAATGGCTAAACCGTACGAAGCACGGTGTGACCAGCCCGTTACTTCAAATTTGCGTATTACGTGATCTCTTTCAATGCAGTCTCAATCATTTTGGGCCCTGTGATTTTGGAGACGAATTAATTTTTTTCTTATGCTTCTCACATTCCAGAATCATATTTTCTAATTCTAAATGATATGATAACTTATTAACAAAAGGAGTTAACTTACAAAAAATTATAGATATAAATGTAATATTAGAACCCGAGCTTTAATAAATTGTGTGTCTAACTTATGTTGATGATTACCAAACAATTTGGAATTAAGCCTCCAAAAAAAATTCAAGAATGATTAAAATTAAAACAAAAAATCAAAGAACTAATCTCTAAAACTTACTTTAGTCAACCAATATAATTTTAGTTATAAATATAACAATATTCGATTTGATGATTTTTTGTTTTTTTAATGATAAAGAACTAGTCGGTTTTAATATTGATAAATGTAAATTGTCAATATGACATGTAATCAGCCTATCATTATTGTTCAACTAGAACTAACAGATACTAATGTATAACTTTACTTCGTTTATCTTTAAAAAAAAACTTTACTTACCGACGAAAAGAAAAGCACCAAACCGTGAAGGACAAAGGCTACCGAATTGAAGAGAACGATTTTTTGTCAAACTGGAAAGTGGTCTATCTGCAATGACATTAGGGAAGAATGATTAATTAATTAAATTAATCTAGATATGTGGCGGTAGAGGAGTACACAGCATGTGGATGCGATGGAATCATGACACATTTGTGCACTGCAGTGCCCTGGAGAAAGTAGAGTATGCTACTATTATAGTATATATCTGTAAATTGTTGAGTGCAGTGACTGGAGTCCCAGACCAGCGTAGTGACACAAACAGGAGTACGAATGTGCAGAGATGAGATTGAGTATGTAAAATGCGGTGAGACTATGAGAGGAGTGTGCGGAGAAGAGAGAGGGGCAAGTGTCTCCATCCATCCCTTCCTATTAAATAAAGTAGCAGATAAAGTAGCAGCCCACCGAAAAATTACTGATTTAGAAAGAAGAACAATAAAAAGTCACTAGTAATTACTACTTATTTATTGAAACTACGGTTGACATCACAATGGAGTGAATTTTTATTTTTATATAAATATACTAGAGATAAAATTTATAAATTGTATTTAACTGTTTTTTGTACGGACACTTAAAAAAAAAGACCCATATAAAGACCATCTATTTATATCAAATATACTAAAAAAATATACTCTATATACTGAATTAATCGTCTTTTTATTATTTGGACTTGTAGTTTGAATTCAATATTCAACATATAAGATAAAAAAATTTAAAAAATTTAAGTTTTGTATATGATTCCCTATATATTACAAATTTAATTTTATAAAATTATTTTATTTTATATATTAATATTAAAATGAAAAAACGTACTATAAAACAAATAGGACGGTCAATTCAGGACGGGAGTATTATGTCTCGTCCGCCGGCAAGTAGCGCTGGACAAATCTAACCACATCTGCGTGCATCGACCCTGTTCTCATCAATGTGCGCGCATCGATCCTGATCCACTCATTCATTTCACCCACATATGTGTTATCTGGAGGATGTGGCTCAAGTTTTTTTGTCTAGCGTTAGGTTTGGACATGTGTTATCTTGAGGATAATTATTTCACATTTTTTTCTTCCCTTGTTCACTGATGTGTGCTTGTCACAGTTCCTTCCCACAAAGAAAAATACCACACCTTGCTTGATCGTCTAGTTTCACGGTACAGTTCAAGAGTAAGTTTTTTGGGAAGCACTATTCTTAATCAGGTGTGCTTACAAGTATGAATGGTAGGTGGCCTGGCTGGTAATAGTGGAAGTTGGGCGGGAAACTAAAGGAGAGTGTACCAGCTGCTCATACTGCATACACAGATGCACAATGTACAGGCATAGCTTCAGAACTGTACAAAACAGAGCATGCCAGATCTCTGGATAATGAAATGGCTTCTCAAATTTCAGGTGCTTCAGATCCTCACCAACAATATGAATCGCTTCTGCTTCATACGATTCTGTTCCACCCCAGCAACAATTAAAACAACCTATTTTGTTGCAGCGGAACACAAATAAGCTTCGTATCTCTTTGCTTCATACAATTCTCTATCTAATGAAAGTCGCAGGCCAGAGGATGATCCAAAACAATGTAAAATTGGAAGCGAGGACTTTTATAAACTAAAATCCATTCAAAGTTTCAGGAATCTATTTACCATTGAAAAGAGGGACAAGTGCAATAAACCACATTCATCATTTTCAGTTTCCCATCTCTCTGTGGAAGGAGTTACACTTCTGTAGACACAGCACATACCCTCTTCTATTCATCTCCATTCTATATTTCCAAAGACTTGCAAAACAAACCCATCCATCCACCACAAGTCAACCACTTCAGATCAGTCAAAAACGACACAATTTCATACAACAGACCATAGTCTTTTTCTTCTCCTTTCCAGGTAAATAAAAGAAAGAATTGCCATCACGTATACAACGTTGCTCAGTACATTTATAAAATTTCCCAGCTAGTAGAAGCCAGCCGTACGGATGGATGGATGCCTAACTTCGTCACGGGAAAACTCAATCTTGATGAAAAGCGCCAGAACAAATTGCAAAAGAAATGCGGCAACCAAGATTATTGTCAAGTCATTCCCTTCAACGTATGATCTTAGGTTAGATGCAACAAAGCAAGCTGATGCCCCACCAGCACCTAGAACAACAAGCCATCGTAGGAACTCCACAGGAATCACCAACAAACCTGCAGAATTAGTTTCGTTCCAGAAGAGAACTACTTATCAGCAGCATATAAAAGTAGCAGCAAAAACAGCTTAGAAAGAGGGACATATGTTAAACGATAAAACATAGTTCAATAGTAACATGTTTTTCAGGGTTGGATGTCACCAATTAGGCAACCACTGTTCTATGCTATCACATGTAGACTTTGGGTGAACACCAAGTAACCCCAAGTTAGTAGAATCTCCATTGCTTAATCTTGTCCAACGATGAATCAGAAACCATTTCTCTTAACATGGCATATCCCATACAATCCAGAGGAGTTCAATGAAACCAGCTATAACAAGAAGACATAAAACTTACAGTGCTCAGAACCAATATGGAGAGTGAATAGCCCCACATGCACCAGAAGCGCACAAGATTGGTATTGGAACCCAAATATTGGAGTAAGAAATGAAATGCCAAAGGCACAACAATTACATATCCATACACAACACCCCACTGCTACGTTCACATAACCAACATCGAAGCTCCAAGAGGTAGTGCTGTCGCTAGTTTTCTCAATAGCGTAGGTAGCTAGGTTCCCCAAAGAAGCAATCACAAAAATCAGACTGGTCGAAACCAGATGAGCCCGTATCTGAAGCATATAAACATTCATCAACATGGTCACGTTGATTGGCAAATAAAAAATAATCTTGTCCAATTTATCTACACAATACATATTCCTTAACAGGGATGCAGTCTGCAGACAAGGCCCAACTCAAACGTATGATGAAACGATTTCTAATAGCTACAGGCACAACTTCAATTATCTTAACAATAAAAGACAAGTCTCTCAAAACACTACAGATGAACATGTTGCTGTCTAGGAAAAAGAATAAGATAATGAACGCCAGATCTACAATGCCATGTCACCAGGAGCAACATGACTAAAGAACATAACAAGGTTAATTACCAGCCTCCAGCTGAGGAAAACCAGACATGAATGGATTACAAACTCATAAAAAGGGAAAGCACAAGGCATACAATACAACTAAGAAGTGTAACTTGATATACTGTGAACATCTATTGGTAAGAAATACAGGAGGATTTCTATGGACAACCAAAAGTGAAAATGCATAAATTCTGTTCATACAGCTAGACTAGTCATCTGGAATATTAGATTAGGTACGTGTTTTGGCTGAGTATGATAGAACCATTGATTTAGATATCAAGTGTGCAATGCGCAGTGTATCATCAGGCATGATGAACAGTTAAACAAATCTTCTCAGTGCTTAAAGTGATAACTCAATGAAATAAAAATGTCATAAAGACGCAACAAATTAAAAAAATTTACTTGAACCAATGAGGAATGGAACAGAGATCAAAGTGCAATGTAGCAAATGAAGCAAGTATGAGAAAAAGGGATGAGCTGAAAAAAGCAAGAGGAGAAGAATTAAATGTAACATACAATAGAAAGTGCAAGGCTTACTTTAGGGCTAATGTTTTCTTACATAATACATCCCTTAATAAAATTTAGTCATCCTTAATGCACATTATTTGCACGATGTGAACAATGTAGCCTCTAATATTATTTGTAATTAAGATATCAAATGTTACTAAAAGTAAAAAAAAGGACCCACTGTCTCTAAATTTAGATGCAGTAATTAGTTAGACTAGCTAATCAAGTACAACAGAGAGTTCAGAAACACTGAGCCAATCATAGTTTCTAGAGTGAGACAACATATAATGAAAGGACAGGAAGCGATAGGTGAGTCCAACATCTACTTTTAGTTAAGTTGTTTCCTAGGCTCATCAGCTCTTCATTCACCAAACTACCCCTAAGGCAGTAAACTACCTTTTACTCAACATAAGTTTAGATGAAAAGCTCCATTACTTTTCCCTATAGTGGACTTCCCCCCATAATCACACAAACACACTATTAACACAACAAAAACAACACCAAAGTCTTATTCCCAAAACAATTGGGGTCAACTAACATGAATCAATATAAGTTGGGGGAAAGCCACATATTCATAAAAGAACGAAAACAAAACAGCGGAAAAATAGAAATATGACAGCAGGGGGGGTAATGGAGGTTTTGAAGTAGCGAGAAGTATAGAAAGAAAATTAGTACAACATCACACATAGTCCACCCCTTCAATACTTCATCACCATTCCACCTACTCTGCAGATATTCTCTCATCTATCCCAAGTGGCCACATGTCCTGACCACTCTAGCCCATGTTTGTCTAGCTTATCCTCTCCCTTTCCTCCATACCCCCTCTGCCAAGAGTCTCAATCCATCTAACTAGTGCCTTCACTAGTCTCCTACTCACATGACCAAGCCAACACGATAGAAGATTCACACAATTTTATCTTCTATTTTTGTCTGAGTGTCTAATCCCTCATATAGACTTTTCTAGTATGCCCCACATCCAATGTTGTATACACATCTCTGCCCCTCATCTTTTGAATGTGACACAGTATTACCGACCAGCACACAGTGTCATTCATTAGTGCAAGCCTAATTGTTGCGGGATAAAACTTACTCTTTAGCATATTGGGCATATCACGATCACATAGAAATCCTAATGCGCTCATTCATCTTTGCCTGCATGCTTTGATCCTATGTGATACATCTCTATCGACTTCTTCATCCTTCTGGATCACAAGTAACGCAACACATCACAGACCAGGATTTTTCTACCATCCAAGGTTATCCTATTGTCATACGTAGTCCTCCCACTTACGCTCCATATACACAGTCTTGCTTCGACTCAACCTAAAACCCTTACCCTTGCGTCCAAATTCCAATTCAACTCATCAACATAACACCTGATTTTTTCTCATCAATCAAGACAATAGCATTTGCGAACATCATGCACCATGGTATCTCCTCTTAAATCAGCTTCATGATTACATCCATGACTATGGAAAATAGGAAAGGTCTCAGAGCTGACTCCAATGGTAATAGGAAACTCTTCGATTCTCCTATTACGCGATATACTTAGGCAATGAGTCAGTATAATAACATGATATGTCTATGGTGTTGTTACATACTTACACGATATCTTTCCTAGCTAATGCACACCAAATGACTTTTCATGGTACCTATCACATGCTTTTTCACAGCAATGAACACAATGTGCAAATCCTTCTTCCTATCCCTATATGTCTTCATAAGTTATCTAAGAAGGTGAGTTGCCTCGGTAGTTGACTGGCCTAAAATAAAACCGAATTGATTCTTCAAAAGCTGCACACTTCTTCTTAACCTTTGCTCAATCACTTGCTCCCAGAGTTTCATGGTATGACTTATAAGCTTAATCCCTTGATAGGAGGCACACTCTTGTACATCACCCCTATTCTTAAATAAAGGCATAAGAATGCTCTTTAACCAGCTCATTGGCATCTTATTGTTACTTCAACCTTTTTACTCTGAACGCACTATTAACATTCATGAATATAATGAAAATCAAGTCATGGATCTAGATAAAGGAAGGACAAAAAGAAGAGTGCATCCAAAAGCTGGTGATGTCCACAAGATAAGACTCTCCATCCTAAAGAAACTAGGGGTACAATGATCAATGATGTTAGATGGCTTACTGTTCCATATCCTATAAGGAAATTTCTAGCTATTCTTTCAGGCTGGCAAAAGTATGCCTTTCGTGGCCTCCAGAGGCTCGGCAAAAATATATGCCAACAAGCAATGCTAAAGGAAACATATTTCTCAAAAATCAGATGCTCACCCGTGGAATGAATGTCTATGAAGAGCCTAACCCATGGTAATGCCAGTAATCAATTAAGGCAAAGATGATATATCCTACTTCAGAAGTAAGAGAAATATTAATAAAATTTCATCTTTTTAATGCTTGTTGTTGCAAACAAACCCATGGGTAATTCAGCAACATACTCAAGGAGGAAATAGCAGCAGGGAGCTGATACATAGCACAACAATGAGGACTTCGGCGACAATTAGCAATGTACGGGCACAATTTGCACACACATATCAGTATTTATTAATATTATGTCTGTTGCCTGTGGCTCGTTGCATGTAATCAGCTAATATTTTTCACAGGGTGGGATAACTATTGGGCAAATTAGGTTTATCAGAGTTTAGTAATGATATTGGAAGAGAGACTCCCTGAATTACAGCTATTTGCCTTCCCAGTGTTATGCAGGATATTTCCTTTAAGATATATTGACAAGAATACAATGGAAGCCTTTGAGTTCCTCATTTGATGTTTTATTTTGGCAGGGAATGTCACCAACTACTTTTCAGACATCAAGAACTTCCTTGTACTGCTCCAGAACAGTAGTCAAAATAAGAATAAATTTTAAAGAGAAGAGCAACTCACAGATCAGGATTGGCATCAATTTTGCTGAAAAAGTCACCACTGAGAGGGTCTAAAGAGCTAAGAATTCTATTAACAACGACATCTGTGTCCACATTAAAGTACTGCGTATATGATGAAATGCTAAAGAATCCCTGCCAATTGCTGTTTATTGAAGGCAGGCTACTTCCATCTGCACAAGATAAATTTAATTAAGCTATTTATATTATGCTCTACTTTGCATAATCGAAATCTATCCATTCAAAATACCTAGAAATCAAATCCAGTAAAGGTATAAGATAAGATTCATGTTTTTTCCATAAAAGAGCCAAAGCCAGAATCTAAATCAGACACAACAGTCTTCATGCTTGCTATTATGATCAACAAAATTTATAAAACCTCTGGGACCTCCACCACTGGGGCCTCCACCACTGGACCACCAAGACTTTGGTACCCCCGCCTCCTTGGCTGACCCCAACATTTGGTGGAAAGCTTTGCAAATTTGGTTCAGGAGCTACACCACAAAGAATGAAAATGAAAACCACTAAGATATGCAACAAACCATGGTTATGAACACTAAGCAAACAAGTAATTTTGGAAGCATACCCACATATTCATTGCGTCTATTCTCTTTATCCACCACTGCCTGCATCAAAACACCCCATTTTAAAAAATTCCATGTAGCTTAACTACATCTAGCCTCAGAGTTCATCAAACAACTTACTTAACAAAGAACATAGAAGCATTGGCATCAAATTAGTACTGATAATGCATATTATACAAAACCAATAACACAGACGTACTGCAGATTCAGAATTAGTCGCAATAATCTTTCATATGACTAGAATTATGCTAATGTCACCAAAGGCCATAGGATTATTTTGCCCATACTCCATTAACTCTAGTATTTGTCAATGTAGCTGCACATGCATCAAACAAAGCCTTCTCACCAGGAAAATCACATTTAGTTTCGTTGAACCTGGAGTAGACAAGAGAAATATAGAACCATGCAACAGCGGCAATTTAACAGAATGTTAAATCTTGCAAGATTGCTTCACAATCCGGATATTTGACGCAACATTACCACAAAAATCATTAGATCACAAAATGATACACATCATGGCGCTGACATTCCATCATATATAAAATAGAACGGACTTTGACAAGCCAGAATAAGATATCAAGCCCACAACTGAACCAAAACTGCAACAGAAGTCAATACAGGCCAATTATTCTATCATGGGTACAACTGAGGCGGAGAGACAGAGAGGAGTGTACTGACAGGAACAGAACCGATCAAATGGGTTGAGGATAAGCCCGGGTAGGTGTCGTCATCCATTATCGATCGATTGCCCAAAGGAAACGGATTATGCAAAATTAGGAAGGGTACGATTCCTTGCACCAGCAACAAATTGAACAAAAAATCTAGGGCTGAAGTCTTGAAGAGACGGGTGGAAGTTTGAGCTTTCAGAGATGAAAAAGACTTTCTTCTTTTCTCGCGCTTCTAGCCTTCTACTTTACGTTGCCGGGAACGAGTAAACCCGAGAAATGAGTCGGGTCGAGGCGAAAGCGCACCGAGTTAGTAGACCGACGGGGATCGTACAAACACGTGTTTCTTTCAAGAAGAGCTTTCGCGTCACGCGGTGTTCAATTGCTGCTGGGCTGTTCTACTGGGCTGTCAACTGTCAACTTGGGTAATTGTTGAGAATATATTTGGGACAAGAGACTTAAAAAGAAAATTTAGTGCAGTCAATCAATAATAGCTTTCTGTTCTTCAAAAAAAAAAAAACGAGTTCTTCAGAAAAAATAATAGCTTTCTGATGGGTTTGGCCACGACACGACATTTAGGAAAATTTTCACGAAAATATCGTTTTTGTTATAACATTGAGAGAATAAGAGAGAGGATAGTAGACAATGTTGATTGTAATATACATCCTACTTCTCATTTTATTGTACATCCTTATATAGTATACATTACTGAACCTTTGAGTGGTAGAAAAGCAAAAGATCAAAGGTCTACTAATGAAGAGTTTAGGGAGGTTACGGGAGTTACACAGATGAAAGGTCTAAGGTAAACCAAAGGATGATTGAATGTACATCCACTAATTTTATTATTTATAACACTCCCCCTTGGATGTACATCCTACTGCCTCATTAAAAACCTTGTCAGGAAAAACCCATTGGGACAAAAACCATGGTCAAGGGAAAAGAGTACAGTTTAAAATGTTTATCTCCCCCTCAATTTATCAGAATGTCTTTTCGATGTCGCATACCGATATCACGAACGAGCTTCTTAAAACTCTTGTAGCAAGTGACTTGGTAAATAAATCATCTAGATTCTCATCGGACCAAATCTTGTGAACATCAAGAGTACCCTTGGTCTGAAGCTGACGGTGTGAGAAGAATTTTGGTGGATATGCTTCATTCGATCTCCTAGTGGCTAAATTAAAAATAGCTACCGTTTTGGAATGCGGTAGCTATTTCGCTTTGGCCTCGCTACTACTTTTCCTATAACTAGATATTGCTACCGTTTTAGAATGTAGTAGCCAAATGGCTACTAATGTAACAGTAGCAAAATGGCTTCGAGTATAACAGTTACGAAATCGTTACTAGTACATCAGTAACAAAATCGATACTAGTGTAGCAGAAACAAAATCGCTACTAAATATTGGTAGCAAAATGGCTACTAGCAAAGCAGTATCAAGTTGCTACTAGTATAGCAATAACAAATTGATACACGAATGTCTAGCTCTACAGTACCCACCACATTCAATCCCACAAGAATTGGGAGTCATGTGCTCGCGTAACTTGACTATTCTTTAAATCGAAGACTATGTCATGTGTACACATCTAGGATCGAACTTACAATATATGAGTGTAAATAGACCTCCCATACCAATGACATATTTAATTCAAACTAGTGTGCTAAAATGTGCATAGAGCAAGAATCGATCCCTCGATGTTTGGGATGAATATAGAATATCTTACCATTGTGCATGATAGTTATTCACATCATATATAGAAACTAAGTGTATATATTGAATGATGTTTGATACTGTAAATATAAATGGAAGTTTTTTGCCGAGACATGATCAAACCAGGGATTATTAAAATTATAAAATAGATATATGGCCGATTATATAATATAACAAATTAATTTAATGCGACCAAATAGTAAAGCTAATAAAAATTTAGTATATTATTGGCTTAAATTATAAAAAAAATAAAAATATACAATATATATTTTAAAAATCTTTGAAATGTAAGAAATTATACAAAAAAGATAATATATTATGTAAAGTTACTTATATAATTAAGTCTTATTATATAGTGTTACAAATACTAATATTACATGAAAATTAAAACTTTTAGATAATATATTTTGTTTTTGTAAATTTGTATATATAATATTTTTATAAATTTTAATACATGTATAATATTGTATAATCTTGACTAATTTAAATTGTTTTAACTTTACTATTTTCAAAATCCTATTAATTTGTGTGTTGTTTTGTAAATTAAAAACATTAATATATCGTTATTTTATGTACGTTTTATTATAATTTTGTATACTTTTAACATTTTATAATTTATACACACACACATATTTATTTTTATTCAACTTTGTAAATTTTTAACCTACATGTCAACTAATTTAAATTATTATGTTTTATTAGTTTATGTGGCTTTTGTAAATAAAAGTATCATATAGTAATGAAAACTGTATTAAATTAAATATATATAAAACACACACACATTATTATATACACTTAACTAATTTAAATTATTATTACTACTATTTTATATTAATTTTGTAAATTTTAATCAACATATGTACTAATTTAAATAATTATACTTTTACTCTATTTTATAATGTTTAATATGTGTGATACTTTGAGACTTAAAAATATAAAATCAAAAATAATTATGTTAGGTATATATTATATGATAAAATAAATTCTAGTAGTAGTATATAGTTTAATTATTTTTTCACGAATTAGACAATTTTTATTTAATTATTGTTCTTTTTCAAAATTTTGATAGCTAAAAGCTAACCAATATACTATATTGAAAAAATTAAAAAATTAAAAAATTTATATAAAAGATAATATGTCCACTATGGCAGTAGTAGTATAGGTTAGTATTTCAAACTATGTAGTAATCACAAGTTTAAGTTATAAGAATAATAATTTTGATACCGCATTCATTTGTTGTATTCTAGCATAATATCAACTAAAGTTTATTAGCATTATTAGTTAGTAGCAATTTCGAAATTGAATTATATACGTATCACACATTTAAATTATAAGAGAATTATAATTTTGCTATCACTTAAAATATTAGCTATCATTTTTTATAATGTAGCACAATATTAGCCATAATCTCATTAACATCATTAGTCGGTAGCAATTTCATAATTAAAGATAGTAACAATTTTTATGCTTGCTAAAAATATTCGCTACCGACGCCCAAACAGTAGCAGAACGGCATCCGTGATGAGTGTTAGTAGCAATTTTATTAACTTGACTTATCTATTTGGTAGTAGCAACTTTAGTAGCATTTAGCTACTAGTTATAATATTTTTCGCTACTACTGCTTTAATAGTGGCACAATAGCTACCATGATTGAATTAGCCACATCTTACAGTAGTTATTCCGTAATTTAGCTACCAACATTGGTAGCTAAATTGTTCTTACAAAAAGAACCAAGATGAAATAAAAAATAGCTACTACTAATGGTAGCAGTCTTGTCAGGCGATAACGATTTGACTACTATTTAAAAATCTAGCTACCATTGTTGTTGTTGTAGCAAAATAGACACCACTATGTTAGTACCATTAAAAACCAGTAGCAATTTTTTAAGTAGCTACCAATATATGTGTGTAGCAAATCATTGGTAGCTAAATCTGTTTTTTTCTTGTAGTAATAGATGACTGGTCTGAACCATGCACATCCTCTTCTTGTTTCCTATAACGTAATCAATTTGGCATGATTTGATGAAGTTGCCACTGTAGTCTGCTTCATTGCATACCATGAAAAGGAAGTTCCACCATGTATATATCATAGCACTCCTCTTTGTATAGATCTCATGATATAATCCTCATTAAACTTTTACTCAAGAAACCCAGATGGTAAGTCTTATATCACCATTAATCATTCACATGTAAAACATATATAGTGTTTTCTTGACCTGAGCCTCACACATTTTTCTATCATATAAAGGATGATAAATTTGTGTGACCCATTTGCTCCCAAGGTCTATTTGATATTTCCATAAGAGGAGTATCCTTTACTAGTCATGTAATATCAACTTGACTTTACAAACTCATATAATGAGTCTAGTGCAAATAATGCACTCTTAAGTATTTGAATTAATATCCACATATATGCCCTCTTAGTGGCTTATGCCATACCTTGGCTCATTTGATATATCGATATATATATATATATATAATTTTATGAGATGTGACTTGATACCATTGTGGTTTAGATGGTTCTCATCCAAGTCACCATTGATCATATAAAAACATAAGGCCTTTAGAGAAATCATTCTCAAGATTTTCTTCGAATACAAATTCCCAGGAATTCATATGTTCACATTACGCTCTCTTCGAGAGTTTAGATCCTCTTTCAAGGGATACACATAATTTAACACGATGTACTATTTATCATTAACTTTCTTTTGAAAGTTTGTATCTCATTTTCAAGAGCTAGACATTTTTTTTCAAGGGTCTATTCCCGGGAATTCATATGTTCACATCACGCTCATCCAACGCTCCCGCAACCCTCATCCAACGCTCCCGCAACGCTCAGCCAACGCTCCCGCCACGCTCAGCCAACGCTCTTTTACACTCTCGCAACGCTCAGCCAACACTCTTACAACACTCTCACAACGCTCTCGTAACACTCTTGCAACGCTCTCGTAACACTCTCGCAACGCTCTCGTAACACTCTCACAACGCTTAACAACACTCTCACAACACTCCCGCAACACTTTCGCAGCACTTACACAACACTCCCGCAACACTTTTCACAACACTTACACAACGCTTTCACAGCACTTTCAGGACACTTTGACAACACTTACACCACAGTTTCACACCACTTTGACAACACTCAGACTCACCCAGCACTGCACTTTCCCAACACTCTCATTATTCTCCCATCACTCTTTCAACACTTACCCTACTCATTCTCTAATCTACACATTAATAATCAATGCAAGTAAAAATATAACTAATTAGATTACAAAAGCAAGAAACATAGTTGCATTTCATTGATATCTAATTGCATCCAAGTTTGAATTCCAACATATAAACTATTTCAAGTATGAAATTCACCTTTCCAAGCATATAAGCTTCAGCCGTGAGGAATTTTTTTTCTACATACACCTACATAGATACTATGAGTAACTTACAAAAACCTCCTGAAATTCATCATTCACCTCCTAGATAGATTTCCAACAAAGCCAAGTATTGGAGAGGAACTCATAAGCACCTAACATTACAACAACGACATGCTCTGGTTTCCTTTGTCTTTTTCAGTGACTGTTCTAGAGCAGAACAGATATTTAGTTGTATTAGATCAAGAGGGATAAACACTGCATATATAATATATATTTCTCAAAAATGACATCAAGAAGAGAACTATTGCAACAAATCTAAATATGCAAAAAGCACATCTAATGCTCGTTATTTTAGGAGAAGAAGGTAACCTGATCAAAATACAGAGAAGAGAGAAGCTAACAGCTACAATTGCAACATGGCATATTTATTTTGAATTTGATTCATAGTTAAGTTTTATAACACCGTCAGGTGACTTCTCTTTAAACTACAACCAGGTAGATCCAGAGCAATGATACCAGCATGGGATGATAAGGAATATTTAAGAGGAAAGCTGTATAATAGAAGGTGGATAGTGGAGATATGATAAATCGAGTGTGCAATGTGTTTTTCGATCTCCTGACCTCTTTCTCATTGCAAAACTATATAACTCTATGACAAGGACATCCTTGTTTTGAAAAAATAAAGCAAATAGGACAACTAATAATATAAAAATTACCTTAACTACCAAGTCCTGGATGAAAGCCTATCCACATAACTTCCTGCATAGTAGACACACAAGCTTCAATCTGGAGTTAGTTCAAGATATTTATGCATTATAATGAACAGGTAGAATAAAGCTTCAATACACCTCACAATCAATTGACAAAAACAGAAGGAGGTGCAGAGCATGTATGTTCCTATAATCTCCAGTTAGGGTAGCAGAACTACCATTCAAATTCTGAAATAAGTAACCAAGTGTAACCGGTTTTCAGCGTGAGAAAAACTGGTATGCTTCAAGGATTATATACTTTTTCAGAGAGTTGCTGCATTTATGAACTTTCGTGCCCGTTTGGCTGGATGATGAAATCGATTTACACGAATTCTTTATTTTACAATTAGAATAAATTGGAGATGCAAAGAGTGTTAGGTCTAGTCTTTATCAAAAAGATCTCGAATCTGATAGGTCTAGTCTTTATCAAAAAGATCTCGAAAAAATTAGGGCTAGTGAGAGGGAAAACCCTGGAGGAGCAGAACGAAGCCGAAGAAGTCAATCCGGCGCCGAAGGAGATGAGTGGCACATGTTTCAGCAAGAGATGGTCGGGACGTTGAAGACGGGTGAGGTTCAAGACGAGACGACGTTGAAGACGGTGGTGAGGTTCAAGGTTGAGACGAAGTGAGGTTTTAGGGAGAGTGGTACTCTGTACATTTGAAACCGTAGAAAAAAAAAGAAGAAACTGTAGCAACACTAATATAAAAGTGATGGAGACTATTAAAATGTTAGTTTATTTCTTTTAAATAGTATTGTAATTACAGATGTGTTGTTAATGAACTGTTGCCATATACCATTTCTCTAGTAGTAAGCTGTGTTCCGCGCTAGCTAGTCAGAATGATATCATAGACTTTGATATTGTTATGGTTTTGTTCATATTCCCAATATTACCCTTATGGTCAGCTTTGCAGAATTTCACAACCTCGTACGTAGTATTATATAACTCTAGAATTATAATAATAATAATAATTACGATTTTGACTTTGAAAAAAAAAATGATAGTAGTAACATTTGTTACTAAACCAAATTCATCGCCGTTCTCAATCGTGTTGCATATCTCATATTTAATCGATCTGATTCTACTAAATAGAGTTAGGTGTGGTGATATAGTAAAGAAACAAGACTCTAACAACAGCTAGTGGGTGTCGTCACATTGGAGTAACTGATCGATCTCCTTTAGAGATTAGACAGAAGTAGTATTAATTTCTGTGTACACTCGAAAACCGGACTAAAAGTGCAAATTAGGAATAACTTTGGGCACAATTTGTACTCTGAATGCGTCTTAGTAGAAGTTTGAGCAAAAAAAGGGTGTTATTACGTACAAGGTCAGCACGTTATACAGTATGGTACCAAAAAGTACGTACAAGGTCAGCACGTTATACAGTATGGTACCAAAAAGTGACAATCCAACAACATAATAATACAAGAAAATAATAGGACTGATCGAACTAGCTAAATATTAAAGTTCTACTATTTTCTCAAAAAAAAAAAAGCTAATTAAAGTTAACTTATTGTTCATAATTTATTTTCCCTTTTCGACTAATTATGGATTTTATCCAATATTCAATTGTCTGCTAGGTTGTTGCTTTCAACCATATATATATATATATGGACTAATTCTCTTCGAAACAGAAAGCCTTCAATTAGACTACTCCTTTTGTAATTAATGTACACGACAAAAGTTACACGTAATGAATAATTACTGGGTAATTCAAGGACATTAGAAACTTAACAAGAAATGCCGGATCAGTGCATCGCATTCACTGGCAGGCGGTACCACTGTAACCTAACATGGGCAGTATTTTTTTTTTTTGAAGGTTAATTGTTAGTTGTGATTGAGAATGATACATTTTTCATTATGTTTTTATTATATTTAATAGGTAAAACCAAAAAAATCAATCCTCGTAAACATGTCGATCGATTTTGTGATCCTATTTCGTGTTCTCCGCAGCTAACTAGCTAGTAGTCAAGTCTAGCATGTACATGTCGTTTTCTCATACTAATAACTTTTTTTATATATATATATATAATTAGAGGGTTTTCCAATACATATAACTAGGAGATGGACAACACGAAAGACGAATGTTCAACAAATAATGGCGATGTCTTTCGTAGCAAAAAATCGGTTGGATAAGGTCTTCAATTATATGTCCATTATTGATAGGTTGCTTCCTTGAGCAATTAACCTCCCTCCTATAAATTTGAGATGACGATATTCATATATAGTATTTTAACAGTAGTATTGTATTATTAGCTAGAGTCATGGATCAGGCATACATATACGCTAATTATGTATTGTGAGGTTTGATAAATATTCATATGTCCATGTTACAGTTTTTTTTATATAATAGCACGTATCATAACCAATAGTTATGGTTCCAGCTGCACATGCCGTATACTATATATTATAAGCTCGATCGGTTGATCGTCTTCCATATAATTTGAATCGATTAGCGAGCTATTTCGTATTAAATTAGTAAAAATATTATCATATACGTATCTCTTCCCCATAACCAGATTTAATAAGTTGCATTTTCAATTCAATCGTAGCTAGCTCATTAGTATTTTTAAGAAATTTCTTGCATGCATACTTGTCCACTTGACCTGACCTACCAATATTATTATAAGAAGATTATTCAACGATCTACGTCCAACACGTACGACACGTAAAGTAGTGTTACTATATATCTTCTTCCATGTCCACTGTCCACAAACTAGCTAGCTAGCTATATCCTCTTCCTCACATGGCAGCCGCCGTGATGATCAGGACCATGAGCTCCACCACACCACTCCTCACGATCATTACTTCAGTACTATTCATACTTCTCTCGTCGTTAACTATCCTCACCTCCGCCACCGCCGTCAACTCTGTCGACCAACCAAACACTACTACTCCCTACCTCTCACCATCCACTTTTCATCAAGACTACCAAACAATGCTCTCCACTTTCAAACTCTATCCATACACACTCAAAACCACACCACCTTTCAACATCACCGCCTCAGTACCCTCCTCCCCAATCCACTTCTTCCACTCAATTCTCCTCCACCACCACACCTTCCTCACACAAAACCCCACTACCGCACACCTCTTCTACCTCCCCTTCCCTCCAAACTTCTCCTCCCGCTCACTTTTCCACGAGATCAACTCCCTCCGCTCCTCCTACCCCTATTGGGACCGTTCCCTTGGCGCTGACCATGTCTTCCTCTCATCACCCGGCACTCCTCCTAACTCCGCTCGCAACGTCGTTGAGCTCAGAAAAAACGCCATCCAGATCACCTGCGTAGCTTCTTCTCCAGGTAACTTCATCCCTCACAAGGACGTCGCTCTTCCCCCTCTCCCCTTGATAACTGATCCGATCCCACACAACACTAATTATTACTACAATACCCAAACCCCACATCATCTCGGTTACTACTTCAACTCCTCCACCACTAACAATCATCTCCAACCCACCTTCACAAACCTACTCAACACCCTGCAGACTGATCCAGACTTCCTCATCAACACCCATCCTCATTCCTCACTTAACTATTCCTACCGAATGATGGAAACTAGCAAGTTCTGTCTCTTCATACACTCAAGTCATCAAGGTCAACTCCAAGGTCTAATGGAAGCAATGTCACGAGGCTGTGTACCGGTTGTGATATCACCGTCGAATCATCCAATCCACGACATGCCGTTAACCGATCTACTCAAGTGGCAGGACATGGTGGTGTTTGTAGGCCAGAGTGTGGGACCTGTTGGGTTAAAGAGGTTTTGCTGATGACCAAGAAGACTCGGTATAAGATGATGAGGGAATTGGGTATGGTGGCTGCTAAGCATCTTGAGTGGAATGATCCGCCGAAACCGTACGATGCGTTTCATATGGTCATGTATCAGCTCTGGCGGAGGAGACACGTCGTCAGGTATTATACATCCCAGAAGAAGAAATAGATGAAGATGATCGTTCGTTGTTGGGTGGCGTGGAGGTAGAAGAGTAGGTAATTATTCAAAATGTGAAAGGGTTTAAGAGTCATTAATCATTGAATGGTTCAAACTCTAATTAATTAGTATTAATTCATCAACCACATCATGCATTGATCAATCACTCTGTATGTACTGAATTGATGAAAAAAATAACACGGTCTCTGGATGCAACCAATGAGATCATAGATCGAAGATCCAGCATCTTAATTTAGCTGGCAAGCTAGCTGATGATTGTTTTATAAATAAACTGTATTGTAAGGAATTTTTTGAGATGAAACAGTTAGATTCAATGTTTGTAAAAAATAAAGAAATGTCGAGAGATGCACCTTATCGTGGTCAGTTTACAAAGTCTTAGTTTAAAAGGAAGGATATAAAGTCTCACCAAGTTATGTATATATAAAGTCTACTAGTTCCGTCATATATCGTCATATGCCTCCATCGCATCCACAGGTCTATGTTTTTTATGTTGAACGAGGGAGTATTGTTTATCGACCATTTTATACCCCTGAATGATCAATTATTTCACGTCCGCAACATGTCACACCATTATGTATCCTCCCACAACCTCATTTTTTTAATTTGAAGAATGATCAATTATGTCTCAACCTCGCCTTAATATATATATCTTTCATGGAAAATTTTGAAAATTTCCTAAAAACGAGCGGGAAATTTAAAATAATAATTAGTGGGAAATACCCAAGTTTACAAAGGATATGACCTAAATTGCTAATTAAGATCTAATAAGTTTTAAACCTTAACAATAGCATATAAGTATACACTAGGGCCAAAATTATGTATAAAATTAGTCTTGTCGTATCCTAGTTCTTTTATCTTTAAAATATGTTTCTAAAAGAGTATTTGGACTATATTAGGCTGGAATGCTCCAATAACATTAGGACAACCAAACTAGGAGGTGATGCAACTGCTAGTAGGTGGTAGAAAGCACACAAGGAGGTGACTCAACTGCTGATGCAAGCAAGTAGGACGTTACAAGTACAAGCTAGTAAGCAGATAGGATGTTACAAGTACGAGGTAGCAAGCAAGTAGTTTGTTATGAGTACGAGGGTGACAAGCAAGTAGGCAGGTAGAACGTTACGAGCATGAGCTAGCAAGCTAGTAGGCAAGTAGGATGTTGCAAGCACGAGGTCTCAAGTTAGGCTTAGGTGTCAAGAAGATTGGTTGCCAAACACTTAGTCCAATAGGAATTCAATACCAAGCAAGCAATTAGGAGGTGTCACTCCCTTATAGGTGGCAATTTTGGCTAGACATCAGCCATTCCTTTCTTTCCTTCATCTTAAGTAATTAAAGTTCCAAGGTTAGATTTAATAATCCAATAAACAAGCCAAGCCAAAAGGGAAAGGAGGTTGCCCCCACGCCCTCTTTAGTCAGCCCATGAGTTGTCACCAATATAGAAAGCCACACCTAGGACCAATAAGGAGAGAGAAAATGGAGCAATGTGGCACCTCCTAGGAACATTGCTTCCCTTGGAAGGAAATCAGCCTTAGAATTACCTCATATGCTTCTAAAATGCCATCATCCATGCCCTCCAAACCACCATCCAATTCCTAAATCACTTACCTTCATTAAGTAAGGAAGAGAGCAAGAAGAGAAGGAATTTACCTAGCAGAGAAGAAGGTGGACGAGAGCAAAAAGGAGAAGAAGAGTCCCCTAATTCGTCTTCTTTCCTACTCTTGAGGTAAGGTTGTTCCTAAAGTGTTCTTCAACCTTTCCTACTGAAGATATGGCCGAAAATAATGAGAGAGAGAGACATGGAAGCTTACTCCATCATGTGTCTCCTTTAGGTACTCCAAAAGTGCTCTTAGGTGCCCTAGTTGCTGTCAAAGGTTTCCAAGGCAATTTGGGAAGGCTTTCTCTACAATTCCCTAAGGTACTTCAAGGTCCATCAAGGAAAACTATACAAATTTGTTGATATTTGGGAACTTGAATATAGTAAGTTGAAAATAAGCTTTGAAGGAAGAAAATAGTGTTTTAAGACCTAATCTCTATTACCAAATTTATAGGAAGCATTCTGATTGTTTTACCAAGAGTTTATAAGCTAATATAATCATGAAAGTAATGTGGTTAATAGGTTGGTTAATATGGCCGAATGAGTTGTGGGGTTATTTCGAATCTTTAGTCTTTGTTTTATGGTGGAAATCTTGGTTAAAGAATTAATTAGGTTGTTTGTATGAAAAGGTTGTTATTTATTTGTATTACTAAGCTATCTAGATGTTGGTTTGCTATTATGGCCGAAGGTTACTATTGCTATGTTATAATCTTTACTTTGAGCACTTGTTATGTTTGTTGAGTTGTTTTGGTGTGCTACTTAATGAACTTGTGTATGAACTACCTATGGATGACCTGTTCATAAATAAGAAAATTGAATGAAATTATGAACTTGGAGGAAATGATATGGCCATATCGTTGGAATTGGAACTTTGGCACTACTTGCCTTATTATGCTTTATTTAGCTCATGGTATGTTGCGGGCTCCATGGGACACTTCATGGTTCCCTACCACTACTAGAAAACATAAAATAGTGACGAAAATTACCGACTACCATTCATGGTCGGTAATTACATACGAATTACCGACCACATGCCGACCAAAATTAAACCATCATCCATGGGAAAGAATTAACAACCATTTACCGACCAATTTCCGACGAACCTTTTACCGACGACCAATTTCATCAGTAAGAGTCGTCGGTAAATTGGTGGTATCATTGGCACCAGGAAACACGGAAAATACCGACGGATTACCGACCAAAATAGTGGTCGGTAATGTAAATTAATTTACCAATGACAGCTAGCGGTCGGTAATGTAAATTAATTTACCAATGACAGCTAGCGGTCGGTAATTTTATTAACAAAACGTCTCAGATTACCGTCGACATATATAGTCGGTAATTTATAACTAAAACACGGTGTTTTATGGTCTAAAATTACCGACGACAAGAGTAGTCGATAATTTTTCTAAAACCTCAACTATTATTTAGGAAAACACATTGTTTAACATTTCACTGTTTAACATTTTTGTTGGCGGCATTATCCAACCAGTAGAAAGTTATAACCCAAGTCTATCTCAAACGATATTAATGAGGAGAAACCTCCTTATCTAACATTCCTAGTTTGCTTTGAATGCGGCTGCTCCTTTTTCCCCATAAATGACGAACTTCGTTCTGCTGTGATTTCCCTTATTTAGTGATTTCCACCAATGGAGACACACATGGCTCTATAGTTTCAGATTTCAAATAACGTTAGTATCCTTCTGTCCATTTTTTTACTTCTCATTCTTGTTTTTTTGTACACCTTGCTCCAGAACTAACCTAACAATCTGCATTTTCCCAGACATTGAAGAACAACCACATAAACGGAAGGTATGTCGATCATCTCAACAAATCACATTCTTAACGTACTATCGTTTTGAAACATGGAACATCCTGACATAGCTAGCAATGAGCAATTCCTTTTCACTCTCCACTCCTTCCTCGGCATGCGAACAACAAACTCACTTTATACATTGTCATTTGTCCAAATCCCGCAAACTCACCTTTGTCACTCTACTTTGACGATTGCAGTACACGGATGTTGTGTGCAAGGAACACGTCTGAAGTTGGTGTAAAAAGGTAGGTTACCCATACACTGGTCTCCTCGGTAATTTTTGATCTATTCATTAATGGTAGTTGCACATTAGTTATGATGTTTAGTCTTTAATCCATGGATATGTGGTGCAATGTATGCAGTTAGCAAATGTTAGGCATTCTCATGATACCTTTGCAGTAGCACATTAGTGTTTAATTGTCTGCAACCTATATACATTTTTACTATTAATTACTGTAATGGCAACGAACAACGAGACTGGTGGTAATGGCGATGATGACAATAGGGCAGATAGGCCTCGACAAGCTTTTAGGTGGAGCACTTATGATGTAGAACTGTTGCTTAAGATAATGGTAGAGGTGGCTGAGTCCTAGTTAGGCAAGGGTGGGAATTTAACTGGCTATAAACAGAAGTGGGGTGTAGTTACCAGAAGACTTAACAGTGCAAGGGGAGAACCTTCAGTTCTTAGCAAGGTGCAATTAAAGAATAAAAGTGAGCATGTCAATACCATGTGGCGCAACTGGAGAAGTTGGTGGTGAATGAGACTGGTCTGGGATGGAACCCAGCTACAAATTCTATTTCTATCTCCCCAGAATGGGTAGAACACAAAAAAGGTATATACATAAGTTGTTCTTTAATTTTGGTTATAAATTAACACCATGTTAGCCACTGATCTCACAGTACTGATTACAGGAGAACAAGAAGCTGGCAAAGTTAGTAGAAGAGTCGTTGTTCCCTCTGCACCTTTTGTCTAAAATGGAGTTGTTGTGGGGACAAGCTCATGCCACCAGGGAATTTAGTGCCATGCCTGGGGGTTACATTGGTGGTTCTTTTTCTTTTGGAGTGGGTGATAGCAATGGAGAGGAGGACAACAGTGAAGATGAGAGTGAAGGTGGGAGACAAAGAAGAATGATTCCACCTTGCTATTTAACGTATGCTGACGTTGGTGATGGTAGTTCAATGGACATATCTGCTGTAAATGGTAACATCAGCATGTCTGGTGCTGTCAATACTGTCGGGGGGGGGGGGGGGGGCTGTTGATAGTACCCATATACTGACTGAAGGTGGATTAGCTCAAAACTGCCATAATCTAGGAAGTCAACCTTTGATGAACTTACTTACCCAACTCACCCCATCCACTTTAGGAGGTTCAGTCAGACCAAGTGGGTTACAAAACCAAGCCCGTGGCTCAAGTTACAGAACATCAAACCTACGTGTTGGTACACAATTTGGAAATAGGGAAACTGAGTTTTATGATAATATTGCTAACTACATACAAGGTGGTGCATTTGGCTCTAACCCAAATAGGAGGAAAGGTAAAAACCTGTTGATGGGGAAGGGGGAAGCAATAAGAAGAAGTCTAAAGGCAGTGGAAAGGAAAAGGCTAACGATCAAGTTGGACGTTTGGGCAATGTTGGTGAAATTTGGTGACAAATTCACCAACTTTGAGAAGATGATGCACAATTTTTAGACATCTACTATTGGCCAGGATTCTATCATTGATGTAGACTAGGCTGCCTTAATTCTTAGAGGTGTTCAAGGTCTTACTGTCCACGAGTTTGCCTTTGCAATCATAGCCATAAAACATAGGGAGGGGGTTCAAAATCTCAGAGGGGATGCTGAAATCATAGAGTGGGTTCGCATCTTGCACTACTCAGTGTATGATAGTGTGGACCATTAGTACTTGCTTGGAAAACACACTTTTTGGATCTAGCTTCTCACTAGGCTAGACTGTAAGATAGTAACCAGGGTTTGTGTTAATGTTTGTATGGTGTAGACCGGGGTAATGGCATTCTCTAGAAATGACATTTGGTCAGTAGGGTAACACATGAGATTGCTAAACTTTGTTTTTTGGATTCCTGCTGCAGGCAGTGAAATTTGGCATGAACTTGTAGGTAATATTCTAGTGCTAGTACTTAACAACCCCTTTCTAATGAAAGTTTTAGTATTTGTTTGTTTAATCAATGCCCATAACCTGCATAAATTTAATTAACCTGATATAATAGTTTTGTTCATGCAACAGCCATGGAAATCAATCCCATTGTTGTTGTTGTAATTATGAAACGATTATCGGACAGTAAATAAGATCTATTTAAGTATTTGGTACTGTGGTGTACGAGGAGTTTGAACCAGAATTCTACAACACCTTAGCATCATGTTATTTTGACCACATAAGAGAGTACATATGTAGTGGTGTTATAAGAAAAAGACACAGCTGATCAATATGTTGTAAACAAGGTTATCTGGAGCAAGTTTTCATGTTCTTCATGGAGTTGAAAATCACGTACAATTTTTCTATGGCAAATCACATTGAGGATATGTTGTATGGCAGTATGAAGCCAGATTATGCTGCTATTAATAGGCGCGAAAGAAAGTTGACTGAGAGGATGGTTGTCTTAAGGTTGAGAAAAGTTAAATAATTAACCCATGATGAATTTAATACATTGCTAGTTTGATGGGGATCCTGAGTTTAGGGATATTCTTGGGTGCTTGATTGATGACAATGAAATTTGTACTGTTTTTAGGTTACAGATGGAGTAAGAGTGTGTGTATTTAGTTATATATAGGGATTTATAATAGTACTAGCGGTAATCACTTGTCAGTCCCTATGTACCTCATTCCTTTACAGTAATAAAATAAGATATTACTAATGTTTGCTAGTTCTTATTAAAATTAATGAGTTCAAATGATATGTAGATTTATTTTATGTTATTGGCTGCATATGGTGCGCTTACTGGCCATGAGATCATGTTCTAATGGAATTGATTAGTTGTGTTTGGACGTAGTCAAGAGTGGTATAATGTTCATAATGCAAGCTTCATCATCCATTAGTACTAAGGATTCAAATTACATGTAAAGATCTGGTTGGAGGAATGCATCTGATGCACCATTCCAGTCACTCATTAGGGAAATGAAAAACAACAGTCTGCAGCATCACTAATGCGCAGTTTTAGGGAAATAAAAAACAAACACCAACACTGATGAAGCTTCAACATTTTATACTGCTAAGTGCATGCACTTGCCACATCTTCTGATAATTCAGGAAGGCCATTCCCACCTATTCTGACTGTGAACCTATGAGGAAGACATTCTTGGATCTCAGGTGGAAATTGGGCAGTGAAATCTGGTGCACGCCTCTCTTCACCATTAGATGGAATTTTTGTGTTATTGTTTTGAATGTTTTTCTGGATTGACTAGTGGTATTGGTGGAGTTGTAACACGTGGCTGAGTATTTGGATTATTGTTTGATGTTATGAACCTTGTGCTCCTACGTGGCTGGGATTGCTCTCTATTCTTTTTCCCACCCTTTCCTTTCATGTTAGTTTTTTTACTGCCACCGCATTCTCTTTGGTTAAATATATTTCCATTATTGACTATGACAGATAGAGGTATGGGAGGTGAAAGATGGTGATTGCTTTGCAGTGTGAAAAAAGAGGAGTACTCGAGGCTCTATTTATTGAGAGGGATTGCTAGGAAAAGCATGGGCATTTGGACAAAAACTGACACAATATGGTTGTGGTATTGAAAGCAGTAGTAAAAGACAGTAAATAGGGTTTTGAATACGGTTGTGTGATCAGAGTTTTATATAAAAACCTTATGTCTGTGGTATCTAGGATTCCCCTCCTTTCCATATAAGAGCAATGCCTACAGGTTGATATGATGGAAGCTTTGCTGAACTTGAAAAATGTGATCAGTCAACAGACTTGGGAGGTGGTAACTTTATTCATATTAGAGTGTGTTAATGCAGTTATAATACAACAGACTTGGAAGGTGAGTTATATAGATAGTAATATTAGAGTCCCAACGTCTGCAGATGAATCTGTTTACCTGCCACTGATATTTAATACTTATCTAACCATTCCATACCAGGAAAATGTTATTCTAATTTATGTGTCTGTTATGTTATTAATTGAATAATTATCTTACGGGCAACAACAACTTAGACATTCAAATCAAATGTTACATTATTTTGTATCAAACCTGTTGCAGTTGACTACAAGAGAAACAGAAATGCCTAATCTAACACCACAATAAGCGAAGGAGATACTAGAGAAGATAAGGAATGACCCGCAGAAGTTGAAACTTTTTTTTGATGCAATAAGTGTAACACCCCTACCGTTAATACTGTCATTACCGTCTAATCTCCTCGTACTTCCAGATTCACGTAGCGGTACATACTTACATACGGTGGGTGATACAATGCCGTTAGTCACCCACGTGACTAACAAAGTACTACTACTACTACATACAGCATCGGTCTGATGGACCGGAATCCCGAGTACTACACCTCTACGATACATACTCCATTTACCAAGGAAATACTACAATGCTCCATTCAACACTTTGCTCCTTTACATTACCATGCAATACAATATACATAACCGAGTTTACTAAGTTCCTTACACGAATACAATACCTCTTTCAATTTCATTCATGCTCATTAAGAGTCTACATCTACCCAATCCTCACCTCTCCATACTTACAATGCACAAGGTGTACCCCTTGGTACACCACTACCTCAAGGCTACAAGTTCAATACTATTCTCTACAATCTACACTGTCACCGGTCTCGTATTGCGACCATGCCTGCTTCGGGTACCTGCACACTAAAAACGTTCTCCCTAGGGGGTCAGCTTTCGCTGCATATGATAACCGCATACCCCGCGTACTAGTGAGGGTACGCCGACCACTTGGTCGAATACATGCAATTGATTTCATTCAAACATACATGCATACATGCTCTTATACACATACTATAATACTTTACGCAAGGAAATACACGTATTCACTCCAACACATACAAAGAGATTATACAAGTCCAACAATACTTACTTACCTTCTTCTGAAATACACATTCACGATACACGCACAACACATACTCATTACATACTCAATCCCTACACAATACATATACAAGGCCCAATACTTTGTTAGCTTCATTTGTCCACCCGGGTTAATCGGGTGGAGATTACTCTTTTACTCGCTACACAATACTTACGCATACATACTCATACTTTACTTACTTACTTACTCAAGTCAAGTCGTCGGGACCTCCGGCCCGGGGACTACTCTGTCCCACCACCGGGATTTACTTGGTTCACCAATCCAGGATGCTACCCATTTAAGGGGTTTGGGCCGTGGACCAGTTTAAGAACCAGGAATCGGATCCAACCTCTTGTGTCTCCTCATCCTCACGCGTGGCCGAAACTATATCGGACTTCTACTCATTCCAATTTATCCAATACTTACGTTAGGAGTTAGGTAGTTAGGAATTAGTAGAAGTCATTCATTCAAGCCATATACACAAATGCATTACTCATATACACATCCATACAAAATACAATACAATATGCAAGTACACTATGAGATACAAATACACCTCATCATCATTCATATATTTCATGAATTATACAAACTATTGTTCAAGACAATTATCAAGAACAATGTAAACAAGCACAAGTAAGTGCAATATAGTCCGATTCATGCATTTATCTTATTAGGTGATCAAATAGGCACACAAATCGGGGTAACCAGATTAGGATACAGGGCATGAAGAAATCATACCGTTCACCGTTGTACTTGTATCCGACGTTCCTCCGGTGTTCACAAATCAAATCCTATGATATACATACAATTGAGTGATTAATCTATCCATCAGTAACTTAACTCGATTACTCTTACGTTTCCTAACTCATACTTACTAAGTCTTTACAATTCTTATACTCACTAATTGTTTACTTACTTTCCATTACTTTAAGTTACTTCCTTACTTAACAATGATGTACTTATATATATGTACATATGTATATGTGGGTATACATATATATATATATATACTTATTATAATTTAATAATATTTTTTTTTATATTTTTTTTGTGACTTGACCGACCTTACCCAAGGTCGGTCCCAAGGTCGGTCGAAGTCAGTAGGGAAATACGCTGGAAAATTTCAGGGCCGACCAACCTTGCAAGTCCGGTCCCAAGGTCGGTCCATTCCAGTGAGTTACCTGACGGGAAATTTCTAGCCCGACCGACCTTGCACGTCCGGTCGCAAGGTTGGTCCATTCCAGTAAGTTTCATGACGGAAAATTTTGAGTCGACCGACCTTGCAAGTCCGGTCGCAAGGTCGGTCCATTCCAGTAGGTTACATTACGGGAAATTCTTCTGGCCGACCGACCTTGCATGTCCGGTCCCAAGGTCGGTCCATTCCAGAAGGTTTCCGTCCTTTGTAAATCTGGGCTCGACTGACCTTGCATGTCCGGTCCCAAGGTCGGTCCAGTCCAGTATTTGCATTTTTATTTCTGTTTTCAGTCCTCTCTTTTACCCATTACTTCTCCATTGTTCCTACACTTATTCCCACATGTTTTAACATTAATCAAGCCTCCTAATACACCGTAGTTCATCCATTAATCCCTTACCCATTCCTATACTAATTTACACAATTTTCCTCCTTTCCATTCCAGCACCCATAGCAGTTTTGGTTCCTTCTTGCTACAGATTTTTGCTCTAACCTTTACCATTCAATACTCCCTCTACCAATGCTACTCCTAGCATCCTCAATGCATTACTTTACCACTCTAGTTCTTACCATTACCTAAATCCTCTTCAATCTGTTTTCAACATGATTAATCACTCACAACAACTACCAAAACACACCTAGTTATTGTCTAGGTTATTCCCTCTTCTTCCACATCTAAGTCCTCTAATTTCCATATAAATTTGGGCAGAGGTTCCCCTAAAATTCTCACTTTGCCCACATACCATTTCAACTCACAATTCAATCCCAATCTCCATATCCATTCACACATCATTACTCTCACTACAGCACACAATTTCCTGCACACATACACACATTACCCATGGTTTTCCTAAGCTTTTAAACAACATTTACAAGCTTCAAAACAGCTACATTACCTTGCTCATCATACTTCAACATACCTACTACTCATAACCTCATTCATTACTCATTTTAAGCATTTAAAATCTGTTACAATACCATACACAAAACTAGCTAAAGGTAAGAACTTTACCTTGTTATTTCTAGTTTTTCCTTTCTTTCTCCCTTTCTCTTTCCTTCTTCTTTCTTCTCCTTTCTTTCCTTCTTGTTCTCGATTTCAATGGAGTCCACACTCCAATGCTACAACCCATATCAATACACACCACTACTTAGAAAACCATATTTACTAACCTAGGGTTTGTACATGTTTAAGGTTTCAAAAGAGTATTACCTTCCAATGAGTAGATGGAGTTCTTGGTTAGCAAGAGAGCAAGATTCCAGCACCAATGGGGGAGCCAAAATCGGCTGGACAACAAAGCACAAGGCAAGGCTAAGTTTTGAATTTTCGTTTTGCCAAAAGGGGCTAGAAGAAGGTGGAGTTTCAAGACTATTTTTACCTCAAAATGATAAGGAGATGAAGGTGCTTCCAATGGTGGTCTCAAACCTTCAAATGGAGAATACCCATGGAGATGAAAGTAGTGGTTTTCAATTTTTGAAAGGAGGAAGGTGTTCTCCTTTGCAAGGGATTCCAATGGTATGATTTTTATATTTTTGGACAAGATTTGGGTGCTCAAAAATGGAGAGAAAGATGGGGGCTGCACTTGCTTCTCCAAATCGCCATTGTTGGCTTTGGGAGGAAGGAGAGAAATGAGAGGGAGAAGGAAATCGTGAGAGGGAGGGGAGTGGAGGAGAGAGAGTGCCCTTTTTACTTTTCTTTATTTGTGAGTGAGGAAAAGTTAAGAGAGTGTGAGAGAGGGGGATAATAGCTGGCCGGCCCCCCATATGCACACCCACAGATTTTGCATTTTTATTTGCAAAAGTGGACACATTATTTTTGCTTTATTACAGTTTACACCCCACAATTTCTCGTTTGTACAGTTTTACTAACCGGAACCCGTTTTCCGAATTTCCTTGTTTAATTAATTTATTGGTTATTAAGCTTCCAATAAGGCTTATTTATAGTTATTTAATGAACTATAATTTTTATGGGTTCGTTTGACCACTTAAAGTCACGTTTCGGGTTTCCTCGAAAAACATGCGCTAAAGCTCTATTAGCGTTTTAATTCATTATTTGAATCCGTTTTCTTCGGGAGTTGTTCCCATATATTGTTTAGGCCTTATTAAGCCTTTAGAATCTATGTAGTACGCTAACTGAGGTCTCATACCTCCTATGGTTATTTAACGCTTATTTAGCGTTTTTCGCTTTTTGAGCATTTCTTTATTTCTTTTGGATTTATTTTTCATTACCAATATCACTTAAGCATTATTAGGCTCTTAAATACGGATTAGAATAATCTTAATCACTATATTTAAGTTTGTGGTATTTCATTAAGGTTGGATATGTATACATTGACCAAGGAAGCTGTTCAATTCATCGTAGATGCAACGGACTATCTACATACGCAGCTTAGAACACCTCAGTACTCAGAGGTGCGGACTGGGTATCTGAATTGTTAGAAACTCCACAATGTTATAACGCTTTCATGATGATTTGTGACATGTTTTTTATGCTAGTGGATGTTCTCCAAAATGGGTATGGCCTGCAATCAAGTGACCGCGTTGAGCCCAAGGAAAAAGTGGCTATATTTGTGTATGTGCTTGCCCACAACTCTTCTGTAACAGACGCAACTGAATGCTTCCAAAGATCCCCTTCCACGATACATAGACATTCTGAGGACATCCTTAATGTTGTGGATATGCTAGGGGGAGACATTGTACTCCCCAGGGTTCCCTTTAATGTTATCCCTCATCATGTTATTTCAAGCTCATACTATTATCCATACTTTAAGGTTGGTCTATTATACTCAATGTTTTAAGCATGTCTGTTATGCAATTGTTCGTTTTTGTTATTATGCTGATGCTATGTGATTCAAATATTATTTCTGATGGTAAACTATGCAATGGTAGGATTGCGTTGGGGCTTTAGATGGTTTCCATGTGCAATTGATTGTTGGGGAACAACACAAATTAAGAGTCATTGACAGGAAAGGGTACCCAACTACTAATGTACTTGCTATATGTGACTTTGATTTGATATTTACCTTTGTGTGTGCTGGATATGAGGGGACTGCTCATGACTCAAGGGTGTTAACAGAATGTATGAGTAATCTAGCTCTACAATTCCCAAAGCCATCAGCTGGTACATTAAACGTTATAAAAATTACAACAATTGGTTTATTTAATGTCATTCTAATCTAATACCAGTTAATGTAATACTCACAGGAAAGTACTACATTGCTGATAAAGGATACACTGATAGAGATTGTGTGCTCACACCTCATACAGGTGACAAGTATCACCAGTCACAGTTTCGGGCTGAAGATGCAAGAGGGCCAAATGAATATTTCAACAAATGTCACTCTTCTCTGCGGTCAGCTATTGAAAGGGCGTTTGGGATCCTCAAAGGAAAGTGGTGGATATTAGAGTGTGTACCTAACAACAAGACAGTTCATAAACAGGCAAGAGTAATCAATGCCTATTTTACACTGCATAACTTTTGTAGGTTAAATAAACTTGGTGATGCTTCTGCTGTGATTGTGGACCACGCACCAGAGGTTATACCAGAAGAGGAAAATGCTGACGATGAAGAGAATGGAAGTAGTGCTGCAACAACATGGCTGACCTGAGAGCCCAAATCACTGAAGAGATGCAGCTGAGTAGGACTACAAGGGGTAGATGACGTTAGACAGTAATTGTAGTGATATGTACTTTGAAAAAAATATTTTGTGCTGTCTGAGTGATTTCCAAGGTGGTGAACATGTTTTATGCACCTGTGGAGGATTGCCTACTTTTGTATTAGAAAATGCTGATAGTTTTTTGTTCCACCATAAACTAGTGGTGTTGTTGTTGGTGTGCTAACTCCCTTGTAACATTGCATGACAAATGTAGCTTCTGACAACATACACCAGTGGTGTTGTTAATGGATGAACTGTTTTTGTTAGTGGTTGTGTTTGCTTGATGACTAATTTTAATTCACCAATAATGACCATTAGGAGCAACCATAATCGAACTGCACTAATTGATCACTATCTTGACAATACACATCAACTTCAACATAGGGTTACATAACCCGTGACATTTGAAACAACACATAGATTCTACACGCACTAAATTGCTCACTATCTTGATATGGTCACACTGGCACTACAGAGGGCACACAACAGGTTGCCAAACCATTGTTACAGCCACCTTAGATCCAGAATAACTGATGCGACACTACCACTATTTAGAGTATAAAACGCATAAAACTGCAATAACAATACACATGTAAAGGGTCACTAAGAGTTGGTTAATTTTTTTCTCCTGAATCTGTTGAATGGTCTTGAACTCTTCAAAGCTGAGAGCCAGTTGAGTGAGTCTTGACCTTGCCTCATCGGTGTACCGTGCACGCCTCTCAGGGAATGAACCTGTAGATGAGTCTGCTTCATTGACATATGCTGGCCATGGGTTGAGATCCTCCCACCACTTCCAGTAACCACAAATTTCACACTTGTAGAACAATTTGCCAAAGAATCTAGCAGTATGAGCAATCAGAACCATAGTGTGGTTGTTGCAGTCACATGTTACATCCCGTATGTTTGTAGCTGCAATGGTGTTCAACCTAGTAGTGTCAGCCTTCACCGTTGATGAGAGATTGTAAGTGACAACCGTTTTTACTGATGAAATAGGTAAACGAAAGACAAAAAAATGAACCTGTGATTGGCTGCTGGCAGTAGTAATTCGTTGCCCTCTCCTCATTGTCCAACTGAAGTCTCAGCGTTTGCAAGGTAAAGTTCTGTGTTGAGAATTGGAATTGAGCTGAGAAGAGTGCTGTGGTTTTTGAACTGATGAGTGCTCCTTTTATTGAGGGTGGAAAATGCCACATACAACATCAGCATATACACATGTCGGCACTACAAAAAAAATAAAAAACTGGAACACCAAACAGCATGCAGGTAGGTGGAAACTTACAACAGATGTAACACTCTAATGTCATTAATGTGCTGCACAATATGTTAAAATTAGGGCTGGCAATTTCAACACGACCCGTTTGACCAACACGAACCCGATACGAAATTTGCGGGTTTGAGTTTTATAATTTGACACGATTAAATAAACGGGTCGTGTCCGGTTGACCCGTTTAATAATCAGGTCGGGTTCGGGTCGAACTAGTGTAACCCGCCAACCCGTTTAACTTTTAAGTTGAATATATATATATATCAAACCCATTACCGATTAAAATTACAATACCTACTCTCCTCTTTTATCCAACCACACAGCCAAACACCCAAATCGGCACATGATGACATCCCAATTCCCATCGAATTTTAATTTTTTTACTCAACCCATTGAATTTTAAATTATATTGTTGTAATAGTGCTCTTTAATCTTTATGGCAAGGAAAATAATACGTCAAAATCCAAACCATATTTGGATTTTGAATTTTGAATTGAGAGAATAGCCGCACATCAATATCAGATTAGTCAAGTTTTACTAGGTTAATCGGGTTGACACGAAAAACTAATCGTGTCAAACGGGTCGGGTCGGGTTGAAGTATATTCGTGTTCGGGTTGATGTACATGACCCGATTAATTAAATGGGTCGTGTTCGTGTCGACCCGTTTATTAATCGTGTCGTGTTCGGGTTAAGCTCAACCCGACCCGCCAACCCGTTTTGCCAGCCCTAGTTAAAATTACAAATATGATGAGTATGAAACGAGAATGATATCCATCATACAGAAACCGATTTTAGGTAAAAAAGAACAACCAAAAATAGATTATTCAAAGGCAGAAGCACATAATAATTCGGTTTCATGCATTTAATTCCCTAATTGGACACTCTGTCCACTTATTCTCGGGACAATGACAAATTTTGCACAAGACCAGCATTTGGCAAATGCTGTTCTCAATTTTACAGAACCAGCATTTGGAGAATGCGGTTTCTGTTTTTTTTTTTGTTTTGCACAAGACCAGCACTTGGCAAATGCTGTACCTGTGCAAGTCGAAACCAGCACTTGCCAAGTGCGGTTTCTTTGACAGTTTAAGGTGGGCGGCCGCCCTTCATTCTCTATAAATACCCCACTAACCCTCCCTCATTCTTCACACAAATCTCCTTATCTCTCTCATATCTCTCATAATCTCTTATATTCTCTCATATTCTCATTTTGGGTGAGCTTAGTAGTTCCAAAATTATTTTGCAAGTAAGATGGCTGGAAGATACGCCGGAGCAGCTGGAGGACCCGGGCCAGACCAGACGGAGCTGTTTTCACTGCAGACGACGCATATCTCTTGTGCGATATTATCTGGACGTCAGGTTAGTATTCTAATTGCTAAAAAAATTTAATAGTTAGTTAAAATTATTATATTTTAGTTAATTTGATAATAAAAGTTAGAGAGTAATTAGAGAATTTATTTATGATGAAATTTAGGAGTATATGCATAGAGTTTTGAGAGGGCGTGGGGGTGTGAAGTTGGATGAAGCCCCGCATAGATTGATTGTCCCATATTTACAAGCTGCTGGGTTATGGGGTCCCTCTAGGTTAGTCGTGAAAGGTATAATTACATATGCAGTGCTTTGGTTGAGAGATGGAGACCGGAGACCCATACATTTATGTTTCTATTCGGGGAGGTTTCTATCACTTTAGAGGACATGGCAGAGCTTTTCGGTTTACCTATCGAGGGTAGGCCGGTTACAGGTGCTACTGATGTGGAGGTTCAAGAAATATGCGCTGATTTATTGGGGAAGATGCCGGATATCGAGGACATTAGGGGGCACCATGTTCGTTTAACATGGATATCTGAAAATTTCAAAAATGATGATCCAGAGTTGACTGATGACGCTCCGCCTGCTAGGATTGCTCAGCATGCTAGGGCGTACATCTTGAGGCTGCTTGGGGGGACGCTAATGCCATCCTCCAATGGAAACTCTGTTGACTGTTGTTATCTGCCTCTACTGGCGGATTTTGATGTGGCTGGCCAGTACAGCTGGGGATCTGCAGTATTGGCCTGGATGTATCGTCATCTATGCATGGCCACACAGATTACATCTACGGGATACCTCCTATGCAGCACCAGATTGCTTACTATATGGGCGTACGCGAGGATTCCACGGTTTTTTTTTGCGCCAGACTAGGCGGATTGATGATGATACACCATTGTGTTATCGGTATGTTAACTTAAGTTTATATATATTTGAATTATTTAATTTGCTCGTTGTTTAACGCTAGAAGTCTTTTTGAATGTTTGATAGATGGTTGCGGATGGACGCTGCCCACATCCGCACTTTGCAGGATGCTAGGGCTGCGATTGATAATATGTCTACACCACCCTCTGCTGATGAAGTAAGTTACAAGCAGACTCAATAATTTCTTTGAATTGTGTAGTTTTTAAATTAAAAGATTTAACTCTTGTGTTGCTACTGCAGTGGAGGTGGTTGCCTTATGCTGATCGACCACACCACCCAGGAGCTGAAGCCTACGCGTTGGTAGTTCCTCTCATCCATTTTAATATTGTTGAGGGACACCTACCAGATCGAGTCATGCGGCAGTTCGGTAGAGACCAACCTATTCCCGCCGCTCCACTTGACTGTGACAGACTTCACAGTCAAGAACGTTCTGGGCGCACCAACACTGACTGGGTATCTTACCTCAGTCCGTATCTGCAGCTGTGGGAGAGTAGAAATGACCGGCGCATTCCTCTGCACACGTATCCCCTTTCACGACCGCTGGGACCTCAGTCTGCATACATGAGGTGGTACTCACAGCACAGCATCCACGGGTTCACTTCAGATGCTCGAAGGAACGCAGTTCTGGTATTATTTTTATTTGTCAATAATTTTGGTTAGTTGTTTATATAATTATCTCTTCATCCTTTGGTTCTTAATATCTTTTTCTTTTGTAGGGACAAGCAGTGCAGCAATTTCAGTATATGTCCCAGGACACTGATAGCAGCCAGTATGCGAGATACGTGGCTGAGCAGACTGGGATATATGGCCACATGTTGTACGGTTATGTACAGCCCGAGGAGCCTTTAATCCCACCCCCTACATTCCAAGTGTTCCAGCCGAGTTGGGATTGCATTGGCAATGACGCCCCACCCCAGAGAGCTGCACACAGGAGGAGACACAGCGAGCGGTGGCCTAGACAGCCAAGACATCATGATCACTCTCCTCCTCTGAGCCTGCAGTCCCCATCATCATTTTGATGCAGCAGTTGACGTTGGGCATATGCACGATGCAGCAGTGGATGCTGGACAGATGGTAGTCGTTGCCAGCCACATTCCCAAGCACTACATCTGCAGCCTTATGTTGGTGGTCCAGACTTTGGTTACACATCCCAGCCGACTGCGGGATACATTCCTCAGATGCAGACTCCGGCTCCATATCAGCCAGTACCCGTAGTTGGTGGTAGTGCAGGGGGGTAATGCGGGGTCATTTGATGACTTCCTTAATTCTAATTGGAATTTCAGTTTGTCTGAGCTGTTGGGTTCTACTGGTAGTGTGAGGGCAGGTCCTAGTCAGACTTCAAAACACCTGACTCAACCAACTCCTACACCTTCTACACCCATAGTCAGTACACCGCATACCCGCAGGCATCAGTCCATGAGATGACCATCGAGCAGCAGATTGATTACTTGGAGCAGATACCTGCAGCATCTCGCACACCTGTGCAAGAGTATCAGCTGGAGAGTCTGCGTATGCAGCTACGGTCGAACAGGAACCCACCAGATAGATACGGGGAGTGGACTCGTTGACAAACAGTGTATCTTCATTCTTTTATTTAGTTTTTGTACCATTTGTTTATTTTTAAGTAAACAATGTATTTTGTTATTGTTTGGATTAGTAATTGTAAGATTACACCTTCGTTTGATTTTTGATATTTTTTATTGCGCCATTTTTTTGAGCAGTCAAACGACATCCGTTCACTCTAAAAATTGCACACACGTAGTACTACATGCACACATTATTGTGTCCGAACCTCATTGGATTTGGACTTCTAAAAGTGTCTCATAAATATGTGCAAAGTGGCTAAGCGCGCAATATTTATTATTTCAAAAACTGCAGCCTGGTGCCATATTGCGCCATTTTTTTGAGCAGTCAAACGACATTCGTTCACTCTAAAAATTTGCACAACGTAGTACTACATGCACACATTATTGTGTCCGAACTCATCGGATTTGGACTTCTACAAGTGTTCATAAATATGTGCGAAGTGGCTAAGCTGCGCAATATTTAATATCTCAAAAACTGCAGCCTGTGTGCCATATTGCGCCATTTTTTTGAGCAGTCAAACGACATCCGTTCACTCTAAAAATTTGCACACACGTAGTACTACATGCACACATTATTGTGTCCGAACCTCATCGGATTTGGACTTCTACAAGTGTCTCATAAATATGTGCAAAGTGGCTAAGCTGCGCAATATTTATTATTTCAAAAACTGCAGCCTGGTGCCATATTACGCCATTTTTTTGAGCAGTCAAACGACATTCGTTCACTCTAAAAATTTGCACACACGTAGTACTACATGCACACATTATTGTGTCCGAACCTCATCGGATTTGGACTTCTACAAGTGTCTCATAAATATGTGCGAAGTGGCTAAGCTGCGCAATATTTAATATCTCAAAAACTGCAGCCTGGTGCCATATTGCGCCATTTTTTTGAGCAGTCAAACGACATCCGTTCACTCTAAAAATTTGCACACACGTAGTACTACATGCACACATTATTGTGTCCGAACCTCATCGGATTTGGACTTCTACAAGTGTCTCATAAATATGTGCAAAGTGGCTAAGCTGCGCAATATTTATTATTTCAAAAACTGCAGCCTGGTGCCATATTGCGCCATTTTTTGAGCAGTCAAACGACATCCGTTCACTCTAAAAATTTACACACACGTAGTACTACATGCACACATTATTGTGTCCGAACCTCATCGGATTTGGACTTCTACAAGTGTCTCATAAATATGTGCGAAGTGGCTAAGCTGCGCAATATTTAATATCTCAAAAACTGCAGCCTGGTGCCATATTGCGCCATTTTTTTGAGCAGTCAAACGACATCCGTTCACTCTAAAAATTTACACACACGTAGTACTACATGCACACATTATTGTGTCCGAACCTCATCGGATTTGGACTTCTACAAGTGTCTCATAAATATGTGCGAAGTGGCTAAGCTGCGCAATGTTTATTATTACAAAAACTGCAGCCTGGTGCCATATTGCGCCATTTTTTTGAGCAGTCAAACGACATCCGTTCACTCTAAAAATTTACACACACGTAGTACTACATGCACACATTATTGTGTCAGAACCTCATCGGATTTGGACTTCTACAAGTGTCTCATAAATATGTGCGAAGTGGCTAAGCTGCGCAATGTTTATTATTACAAAAACTGCAGCCTGGTGCCATATTGCGCCATTTTTTTGAGCAGTCAAACGACATCCGTTCACTCTAAAAATTTGCACACATGTAGTACTACATGCACACATTATTGTGTCTGAACCTCATCGGATTTGGACTTCAACAAGTGTCTCATAAATATGTGCAAAGTGGCTAAGCTGCGCAATATTTATTATTTCAAAAATTATCTAAGTGTTTCCTGACCTTTGTCTCTCTATCCTATGTGCTATTATATTACGTCGCATATCGTAGACCGTCTATTGGATGCGCATATCCTTTTTATAATTCAATAGTGACAATCGTGACGGCTGATGTACACCCGCATTTGTGTAATGCGGTTCTTTTGTAATAATAACGTTCACTGACAGCCAAAACGGTTAGTACAACGTGAACTGTACAACCGCATTTGGCAAATGCGGTTGGTTTGCAACGTTAAGCTCGGGCGCCGCCAGTTCCCCGTATATATATATCCCTCATCATCAATCATTCAACACACATCTAACAACAACAGCCAATTACTCAATATCGTTAGAAAACATACTCTCTCCTTATACGCAAGTCTCACCTCCACCAGCGTTCCTTATGGATATCCCGTGCACCATGTTGCATGACGTTGAAGTAATGCATAACCAATCAGGTTTGTATTTTCAAAGAACATATTCTACGCATCAATCCGATTTTGATATCCCTTTGGATATTACGTTCCGGGATTTTGGCAATCTCATTGAGACGAGGCTGAAAGAACAATACGGTTACCATTGCGTGGTCGAATCCATTCTCCATCGATTATTGTTGTCTTCATATACACGCCCTTTTTGGGGGCCACTAGAGATAAAGGGTGACGCAGACATAGAACGGATGCTTAATCAATTCGTCTTCAACCAACAATGTTACATAAGGGTTGAACTGTATGTCGTTTATGCCTTCAGAGAGGACAACACCGTACCATTACCTCCAACGAGGACAAGTCTGGGGGAACTGGGGGCTATATATGGTGTTGCGTCAGACGACGACCTAGAATAAGTCCAAGGAAATGAAGGAGACAAGGCGTTGTGTTAGTATGTTTGTTGTCGGGATATCATCTTTCTACTTACGAATAATATGTGTTTGTATTAGGCAGTTCACTAGTTACGTTTTCCTAAAGTGACGGAGGTCACCTTCTAAAATTAATGCAATAATAGCGTACTACGGAGGTCATATTATATTAATAATAGCGTTAACATGTTGCACTAAGCGAGTAAGATTGAAATCACCTATGATAATACAAATCCATCGCATAACACAGTACTACACGTTCGTTCAGTCATCCTTATCATAGCAATGGACACTTACAAAATGTAACCAAAACCACATTAAACTGCCGCTTCTGGATCGTAATCGATCATAAGGTGCATTGCATCAACGTCGTCCTGGATTGGGATAAAGTTGTGTATCATGTTCCGCACATCATAGTCGTTGTTTATCGGCATTGTACCCCATCGTGGCCATTGAAAAGTGCGCAAATTCCTCCTATATATAATAGACGTGACACGGTATCGCTGGACATCGTCTGATATTTTGTCTTCGATCAACAATTTCAAGTGAGCATATGAGATATTAGTATTATGAGGGATCTCAAGCCACTCTCCTCTTCCTTCATCTGTTGGCTCCATGCAAAAACCGTACATGTTGAAAACGGGAATGTAATCCAAAAATATTAGAACCGGTAATGTCTCCATTGGCGCCTAAGGTAGTGGGAATAAAAATGTGCGAGCTTTGTTGTCATGAATTGCCCATTTTTATAATGTGCAATTGTCGAAGGAGCCGCGTTTGGGTAATGCGGATGTTGTTTTCTGACGGTACAGATAGTACGGAATAAACAGTAACTCACATAATTCACCACTGCCATTTTTTTTAACTTGTTTAACTATCGAAGGAGCCGCGTTTGGGTAATGCGGATGTTGTTTTCTGACGGTACAGATAGTACGGAATAAACAGTAACTCACATAATTCACCACTGCCATTTTTTTAACTTGTTTAACTATCGAAGGAGCCACGTTTGGGTAATGCGGATGTTGTTTTCTGACGGTACAGATAGTACGGAATAAACAGTAACTCACATAATTCACCATTGCGAATTTTTTTAACTTATTTGACTGTCGAAGTAGCCGCGTTTGGGTAATGCGGATGTTGCTGTTTATTGGCTGCTGTATATATAGCGGGCTGTTAGTGACAGATCTTCGTACGGGTAGTTCTTACTCACCTCCTTTGCTGATAGAGAACAATGTTCATTCCTTGCGAAGTTCACTTGCATTACCTCCCGTCGTTTGATGAATGCGGTTTTCAATTTGAACCTACAGAATATTCCACGATTCGTCCTCTTACCATTGCGCCTTTTTTCGACTATAACTATTTCAAATTCCTAGTTGAATGCACACTAGATTGTGGTGATGATAAGTTTGTACCGACGTCCATAGTATACCGAAAAATGGTATTCTCACACCCAATGCCATTCTGGAGCCAAATGGAGATAGCTAATGATGAAGATGTACGTGTTATGGTTGAAAACTTCATGACCAACAGACGACGCATGGCCAAAATTCAACTACTGGTGGAGTACGAACCAAAGGTTGATGGATAATTGTGTTTTACGTTGGATGACTTTGGTGTTCATTTTTTTATTTACAAACAAATTAGTGTACTATGTAGCTCCTGCTATGTCAGGTCGTGCCTTAAGCAAGCACCCCAAAAATTTCAATAAAATGTCATCCTTCTATTTATAAATTACAACATCAATTTTATGGTTCTACGCTTTTGCTAATAATAATATTGTTCTTATGTTTATCATTACCACATAACAAAAGTACACATAAACATAACTTACCTTTTATCTTGTGCTTGCTTAAGTCACAACCTTTACATACTCCCTTATATATATGTCGTCCTAAACAATAGTACAACGCTAGTCCCAATATTCAAGCAAACATTTATGACGAATGTAAAAGGAACCGCATTTGCGAAATGCGGTTCCTGTAGACTCTAAAGTTGAAAACATGTCACAGTCATGTGACACTTTACAGTCGCGTCAGAACTGCGTGCAGATGAATGTAAAAGGTCTCGCACTTTCGAAATGCGGTTCCTGTAGACTTTAAAGTTGAAAACGTGTCACAATCATGTGCAATTGTACAGTCGAGTCAGAATTTCCTGCAGAAGAATGTGAAAGGAACCGCATTTGCGAAATGCGGTTCGTGTAGATTGTAAAGTTGAAAACGTGTCACCATCATGTGTAATTGTACAATCACGTCAGAACTTGCTGCAGACAAATGTAAAAAACCGCATTTCCCAAATGCAACTTCTTTGCATTCGCCCTTTTGGCTCGCCCGTCAATATATATATCCGCATAATCTCCACATGGTTGTCCGTTGTATGGAGTATCTCTCAAACTATCTTCAATCACAGTGTTATCCAAACCAGTCCTAGCAAATAAATTCTAGATAATATCTTTCATCCCTCTAGACATCTTTTACATATTTCAAACTATCAAAAATACAACCACATAATGAATTACCATTCATTTTATCTCATGGATCTTAATCGCCAAAATTTACCATCAGACGATGAAGATGATAACTCTTACGTACCAGAAGAGGCCTTGGAGGAAGAAGATGTAGATGATCTGGATGTGGAGCCAGAAAATCTTCCAGACGACCCAGATATTGAGGATGATGGCACTGGTACGTCTAACCCACATTGTGGTGCTAGTTCCTCACAATCATTCATGGGTGCTGCGCAGGCACATGTTCCGTCATTCATAAGCACAATCGATTGGAGTGTTGTGAATAGTATGCAGTCCGACGTGTACGTTACTGGAGCTCCATACTGGAGCGTGGGACAAGAATTTGTCAAAAATCAGTTGTTCGAGTCTAAAGAAGAGCTTGTAACTGCAGTGCGCCAGTACCACATCCGGAAAAATTTGGATTTCGCACCGGTAAAGAGTTCGAGCAATATTTTCTGCATCAGTTGTAAGAACGAGCAAGGTGACTGTCCATTTTACCTACGTGTTGTGGCTTCCAGGTACACGTTGGAGTGGAAGTTAAAAAAATATGTTGCTCACACATGTAACCCAACCCTGGGTAGTCAAGATCATCGTCAGCTAAAGTATCATTTTATCGCCTCATTTATCCTCCCTTCTATCAGAACAGACCCGACTATAAGCATCAAGAACGTGATACAGCTCGTGCAGAACGAATTCAGCAGACGAATATCATACAGAAAGGCTTGGCTAGCCAAGTGTGAGGCAATCGAGCAAATTTACGGAAATTGGAAGGACTCTTTTGCCCAGTTACCCAGGTACCTTCTTGCAATTAAAAATTTTGTGCCTAACACCGTGGTGGACATGAAGTCATGTGTGGAGACGAATGAGGATGGGGTTACGATTAGGAGGTTTGTTCGGTGTTTTGGGCATTCGGACCATGCATTACAGCTTTTCGATATTTAAAGCCCATACTTCAAGTAGACGGTACCCACTTGTATGGTAAATTTAAGGGTAAGTTGTTAGTAGCATGTGCTCAAGATGGTAATAACAAAGTTATCCCTATTGCTTTTGCAATAGTTGAAGGGGAAACTAACGAAGCATGGAAGTACTTCATGTACCATGTGCGTGGTCATGTAGTTGGCTTACGAAGTGGTGTTTCTATCATATCCGATCGTTGTCAAGGAATCATCAAGACGATGCAAGAGAAGGTATATTGGCAACCACCGTTTGGATACCACTACTACTGTATCCGACACATTGCTACAAACTTCAATGCAAGATTCAAAAACAAGGAGTTGAAAGACTATTTAATAAACACTGGTATTAATCTACAACCTTCTTATATTTCACATTTCCAAGCGCCATTACTTGTTGATGCTTACAACTGTATACGTATACATTGTTGGAAATGCAGCTTACTTGTTTTCAAGGGATAAAGTGGAACGTAGGATGTTGCATTTAAAGTCGGCAAAGCCAGAGATTGCAACTTTTCTAGACCAACTACCCCTAGAAAAGTGGTGCAGAGCTTACGACGATGGTAGGCGGTGGGGTCATATGACATCTAATTTGGTGGAGTGTTTTAACGGAGTGATGAAGGGTGCTCGCATGCTACCGGTGAAATCAATAGTAGAGGCCACACTATATAAATTAATGGGTTATTTTGTGCATAACGTCCAAACGTATACTGCACAGAGAAATTCAAATGTTATGTTTACAGAGCATTTAGTGAATTCAATGAACGTAAACGGCCACTACGCGAGGAGGCATGGTGTTATACTTTGTGACCCGGTTACACCTATTTATGATGTTGATGACCAAGGGGATAGTACTGCAAGACGTCCTCGTGGGAAGTTTAGGGTGTCGATGATTGACAAAACTTGCGAATGCGGAGAGTGGCAAGCATTCAAGTACCCTTGTTCTCATGTTATAGCCGTGTGTGCAAACTCAGGAGCTCGATGGCAAGACTATGTTGATGATGTCTACAAGTTGGATACGATGATTAAGGCATTCGGGGAAGTTCGTTTTAATACCCTAGGAAACGAGAGCAACTGGCCAGAGTACAACGGTCCTGTCCTTGTGCCAAACCCAATGTTGGAAAGAAAGATCAGAGGACGCCCATCTCACTCACGAATCCGTACAGAGATGGATGAAACACAAGACAGGGAGCCTAGACACTGCTCAATTTGTAGACAGCCGGGGCACTCAAAAAAGTCATGTCCGTTTAGGGGTAGTAACCGTTAGTTTGGCATGTATTTTCTTAACTTTCCTATGTTTAACTAATAGTGTAATGTGTTTTAATCGCTCCTGCATTGACAGGTCGTGCCTTTAGCAAGCACAACAAAAAAAGGGTGTAATGTTAATTGTTAACCACGTTTTTAGTGTTCACTGATGTTTTTATAAACTCGTATGTTATGCGATAATATAACAAAGTACAAAGTCTAATATTATGTTGATCTACATATACACAAGTCAGCCAAACACATGAGTAAAAAAAGCTGCAAATGCAACTTCCTCGTACTCCAGTGTTAGAAAGGACTGCATAAACAAAACACAGTTCTTTAAAAGTTAAACTAGATTTAGTGAACTGCCTGAAAAAGCTCTGTCATTGGCAGATTCTGCAGATCACTGCCTGAATCTGCCAACAACAGAGGTCTCTCAAACAGTGCACAAGTGCCTATATGATCTCCAAAAACTTTATAAGGGAGATCCTTATGTCTTCTAAATATTATAGAAATCTTGTAACCGCACGTTCACTACTTGAAAGAGCGTCATCAATATTGATGGCGCTCTTTCAAGCGTGCCCGTGCACATACAAGATCTCCACAATATTAAGAAAACATTAGGAGATTTGTGTGAAGAATGAGGGAGGGTTAGTGGGGTATTTATAGAGAATGAAGAGCGGCCGCCCACCTTAAACTGTCAAAGAAACCGCACTTGGCAAGTGCTGGTTTCGACTTGCACAGGTACAGCATTTGCCAAGTGCTGTTCTTGTGCAAAACAAAAAAAAAACAGAAACTGCATTCTCCAAATGCTGGTTCTGTACAAATTTGAGAACAGCATTTGCCAAATGCTGGTCTTGTGCAAAATTTGTCATTGTCCCGAGAATAAGTGGACAGAGTGTCCAATTAGGGAATTGAATGCATGAAACGGAATTTTTATGTGATTCTGCCTTAGGGTTCGTTCGACCAAGACATTAACAAAATCTAAACGCAGGATATACCAGCTTTATCAATAATCTCATGTTTTTTGTGTGTGGTGTGGTGGGACCCAACACAAACCTTTACCAGTGTACATATGACATCTGTATATCAATGTCTCGGGTGCAGTGTTTTTTTTTCTCTCGCGGGTACCGAACGGACCCTTATTCAAATCAACCAATTTTAAAATCAGTCTTACAATTCATTTCAGCTCCTATCGATCATAAGTCATCAATTGCAAAAGGCCTAAGTTTCTTAAATATTCACCCTCATTAAAATACTCCCTCCGTCCTGAATTGACCGTCCTGTTTACTATTTGGACATGTCGTTTGACTTCAATTTTTAACATATAAGATAAATTAATTTTAAAAATTTAAATTTTGCATATGATTCCTTACATCATAAACTATATGTTACAAATTTTAGTTTTATAAAATTATTTTATCTTATATGCTTAATATTGAAGTGAAAAAACGTGTCATAAAGCAAACAGAATATATAGTCGTTCCTAGGTAATAGCGGTTCATTACCCGGTAAAATTCTCTCAAATTCAAACGACCAGAGAGGCAGCCGGCAGGCGGATAGAAATTCCCCCAACGGTTACGCCGTATATTTTCTACCACCTCCACTGTCTCCATATCACCTATATTTTATTCATCGATGACCCCTTTTTCTTCTTTTCCATGGAGAGTAAACAAACATTCCGATTGGAAGGAGAACGAGGAAAGTCAAATTCGTTTCCCTCTTTTTTTTTCCATCAATACCTTGTCAGCTCGTCTCCAAAATGTACGCCGTCCGCAGCTTTCCCTTTTTCGAGAATGTCTGCCTCAGCAGATTCCTCTTTCCCCGATCACCCAACTCTCTTCTTCGCTTTCCACAAGCCAAGAATCACTACCTCCACTGGCAATCTCTCCCACCAAGCTTTTAATGCATACCCACTTTGCTCCTTCTCCCTTCTTCTCATTTCTTTCTCTGTAGCCATCCTTTATCACCAAAGGCGCTTTGACGTTTTTCTGTTTCCTCTACTAGCGCTTTCCTTTTCAGTTTCTGGTTGCCCATTTTTAGCTTCACCTTTGTCTCTAATATCCGCCTTGAATTCCGGCAAAATTGTACATAGAAACCGCTAACGAGCTTCATGGCTTCCACAGGGGTTAACCACCTTTCTCAACCTTGTGTTTATGGTACAGTCTTCTTTCATCCTTACCAGCTTCGCTTTTAGTTCACGAACGTTGTGTCATGATGCATTGGAGCTGTTTGATCAAATGTTTGATTAATTTCCTGTCGTAGTTTCTCTTATATGAGATTAGAGTCAGTTGCTACCTTTTAACTTGCGTTTGCTAGCCATGTAAGCTTTTTCCTGAGTCATGCAAGTGCAACCAATTTGGACATTTTGTTTTGGAGAACTGTTATGGGATCCTAACAAGCAAGATAAACTATTCCCGCAAAACCTGGTGCAAGTTTTTCCCTTCGATAATAAACCTTCTTAACAGCTAGGTAAAAGTAAAACGTTGTCCATAATTTGCAAGTGAAAGTCTTAATGAAACATTAACCTTCTTTCGGATGGAAGTTTGGACTTGACTTGGCTAATTTTGATCAGGGTTTATTTTTAATGTATTGAAGTTCTTCTAAGTCATCAGCCTTGTTTGAGAGAGTACTCTGCCTTGAGCCATTTCCCCCCTTTTTGTTAATTTGTTAAGCAGGATACCTTGTTTCGTCGAGCGCAGAGAGGAAATCATGGTTTATGAAATGGCTGAGTAAGATATTCATTAGCGGTGGCTGTGGGTCTAGCAATCGTGGATCAACTGGTCGTGGCCAGCATCTGCAGCTTCTTGAAGATGAAAATATGGTTTGGCGTGACCCCTCCAGATCGATGGTTATATTCCATCCTCAATATCTCTTTTTATGTTGCAGCAGCTAAGCCCAAAATTATACATAAGTCGTCTATTCTAAAATGACAACTTTTAATTTGTTTCTCCCTCTCATTTTGAGCTTCTGGCTCAGGATGCATGTGTTCTTGTGATACTATGAAATTCATTATAGTTGCTCCACTTCACTTTCTTTTTGCAAGTTGTACATCATAAGTGCCAATAATTTTGTCATGTTTTCTGAATTGCTGTTAGGATGATGATCATAATTCAACAAGAGAGCAAGAAGAGGTAGACCAAGCTCTTGCTTCTTCCTCAGCCAGGGATTCAACGGGGCGATATGGTAGGTTGTTCTTTTGATGTGGTCCCCTTGAACTAGAAAATTGTTAGAACTTACAATTTTTCCTTACCGTTCCTTGCATTATGGCTTAACATGCAGAAAAATACTATTTCAGGATGGAGAGAGGGAAATGACGACTATCTTGCTAGGGATCTTCAGGATACAGGGAATATATCTTCATTTCCGCCTCCTTTAGCGCCTTTTTATCCTCCCTATGTGTCTGCCCCCTATTATCCCAGGGGATATAGGTACTCCATAAGCTTTCAATGCACATAAGGACACTATTGTATATAGTGCATCAATCTGTCACCCTATGTTTTTTTTTTTTCTGATATTTCATTTTACAAAGAATAAGTTTGGGCAGTTCTGCATTTTTACTTGTTTCTTCTTTTTTGTATTTACGCTTCTTTTCCGTTGTTTACTTTTCATTGCAACTTCATTCTATTGAATTTGAACTTTAATTTATCTTTGATGCTTCTGATTACTAGAATATGTGGTGGATGTAACTACGACATTGGATATGGAAATTATCTAGGATGCATGGGAACCTACTTTCATCCTCGTTGCTTTAGATGTCGCTCTTGTGGGTATCCAATCACTGAACATGAGGTATATCTAAACCATTTTATAATTACTTTCTTAATTTTCTGCTCAAATCCATCTAGCTCTTACACTTGTGCTTCTCTGTTGATCCAAGTTCTCTTTGTCAGGGAAAGATCCATATCACAAGTCCTGTTACAAAGAACTAACACATCCAAAATGCGAAGTCTGTCATCGATTTGTAAGAAAAGTTCCAGGACCAAGTCATTACCTATTAGAAAATTCCTGTTTGTTGAGGCTTGACTATGAGTGCTTCCACTTTCTTATTTATATTTCAATTTCAGATCCCAATAAATGCCTCTGGTTTGATAGAATATCGATGTCATCCATTTTGGTCCCAAAAGTATTGTCCTTCACACGAGTATGACAATACTGCTCGTTGTTGTAGCTGTGAGCGTTTGGAGGTAGGTTGTCATCAGCTAACAAAATTGATATACTTAACTGTTCTAGATTCCAAGATAATTACTTTCATCATTGTGAATACTCATTTCAAGTGGTTTGTTTTTGCCTGTCCAGTCTTGGAGTGCGAGATATGTATCATTGGACGATGGCAGAAGCATATGCTTAGAATGCATGGAATCTGCGATTATGGATACTGGGGACTGCCAGCCTCTTTACCATTCCATAAGGGATTTCTATGAAGGAATGTACATGAAAATTGATCAACAGATTCCCATGTTACTTGTTGAACGACAAGCACTGAATGATGCCATTGTTGGTGAAAAGCATGTAATTATTTTCCAACATTGACAACGTATTTTATTCTCTTCTCTCATGTTAAAGAGCGGTCTGATAATATTTTATGGGAAAACTTTTTTTTTTTCTTCCAGGGTATCCATCAGTTGCCTGAGACGAGGGGTTTATGCCTTTCGGAGGAGCAGACAATAACCAGTGTATGTATGCAGTTTGTTGCTATTGATAAATTTGTTAGAGGTTATATCTAAATGGTTTTGTTGTACCTTCCTGTTCTTGAGCTGTTTAGATACTTAAGAGGTCGAGAATGGGTCACCACCGACTTGGAGGAATGAGAACCCACCGGGAGAAGCTAACTCGAAAATGTGAAGTCACAGCAATCCTGGTTCTCTATGGTCTCCCTAGGCAAGTTTTTGTAGTGGATGACATTTCTCATTTATCTCAATCCTATATCCTGACCTTCTGGTAGTTTTGAACTATGCATTACTCTGGTTATGACAGGTTGTTGACTGGGGCTATTCTTGCACATGAACTGATGCATGGATGGCTACGCCTTAAAGGTACGTCTTGTTTCAGAGAGAAGAAACTCGAAAGGTAAATATGTCACACTTTGACTAACTACTGACTGGACTTAAACTAAAAAAACTAGGATACCGAAACCTCAGCATTGAGGTAGAAGAGGGCATTTGCCAAGTGCTTGGTTACATGTGGCTTGAATCCGAGGTGATGCCGGGATTTAGAAGTGGGTCATCTACATCGATGATGGGTGGTGGTGGTGCATCTTCTTCATCGACTTCATCAATACCATCTTCATCCAGTTGTAAGAAAGGACAGAAATCTGAAGCTGAGATGAAACTTGGAGAATTTTTCCTTCATCAGATCGCACATGACACTTCCCCAGCTTATGGTGGTGGGTTCAGGGCAGCCAATGCAGCTGTGAATAAGTATGGTCTGCGTCGAACCTTGGATCATATCCTATACACTGGGGGCTTTCCACTGTAAATTCAGAGATATAATCGTTTCAAGTGCTCTTCTCTGGTCCGTTGCAGTGCCAATTTGTGTGGGAGTTTATAGTGCAGTAGGTAAAAACCCACATTCCAAATGGGGGCCATGGCCTCAATAACCTTAAAAAAGGTGCAAAGCAAATATCAATTGGAATTATTCCCGAGAAATTATGATTGTGCTCTCTCCACTCCTCCCTTCATTTTTACGGGGGTGTCAGCACAAAGGCAGAATTTAATAATATATGTGTTGTGTTGTTTTCTTTCTATAGGGTAAAGCCACAATTCGTCTTTGTTGCTTTTCCTTGTCGATAGGGTAGGACTGAACGGTTGTACACTGAAATTATGAGTTCTCGATCTATGATTTGCATTACAATGTTCACGATTATGGAGCATGGGTTAGCTGTTCGGTCAAGGAAATGTTGTCTGTTACTATCGTTTTCGATCCCCTCAAAAAGATTGAAGAAGCTCAAGAAAGAAATGGGACCATACATAGTATCAAACTTACATACGTCTTAATCAGATGCTACAAGATATTAAAAGAAACTAATTAGCTTCTGTAACACTAGGTATGTCATTTGTCTGAGGATACCTAGCTGGCATCTTTTGAAGGAAATAGGAAAGGGATAGATACTAAGTTCCTTGGAAGAGGATGAGGAATCTCGACTCAGAGTTAGCTCAATCCCAGATGATCTATGGCTTCTACAACACACAATCCGGCACCATGATCCGACCATGAAGGTCTTGAATGATCGTGGAGGCAGGCACTACCATCATTCTTTTCCGCTCACTTGACGGCTCCTCGATTAAGAGTGCAAAACGATAGGGATGCAAAAAGGTTGACTCCCAAGAGTCACGGTTGCATTATACGCCCATATAGTATCAAACAGAGAAGGGTTGCCAAAAACAAATTAGAGGCCATCATTTGTTTTGATAATTGATGAGTGGCGAAAGCCAAAGTACAAAGAGTGGCTGGCTGGCAGCTAGCTATTCCTATAGGAAAAAGATGCAATGAAACTATATACTAGGTTGTTGATGTTGACACAAACATCTCACCAACTCACAGAATCATTTCTCAACATTGGCACCAAAGTTGATTAACCTAACGCAAGCTCTTAAAATACAACGGTAATCATACATTGTTGACGATATCTTGATTTTATCAATATGATACACACAAGGAGGAAACATTTTTCTATTTCAACTACTACTTGTGTTATAGTATAACAAAAATGTTGTTACTCTCTTCCTTTCTACATAAGAAAAGGAAAACAACAAAAGGAAAACAAGAGTTTCTTGCTCATCACCTGGGGTATCATTTCAATAATCAGTTAGCACAGCACCTGGTACTCTTGTTCTCATTCATCCTCGCCACATCAATTGAAGTCCCCTTGGGTAAAGGTCCCCCTGCTTCTTGAGCAACAAGAGCTTTCTTGCTCATCACTTGGTATATGTCATACAAGACAGTCTGAAACGCCTTATCAACGTTGGAAGAGTCAAGCGCTGATGTCTCCAAGAAGGACAGACCTTCCTTCTCCGCCAATTCGCGGCCGAGCTCCTCTGGAACCGCCTTTAGGTGTTTCAGATCGGTCTTGTTCCCGGCCAGCATGATGACAATGTTGGAGTCCGCATACGCTCTCAGCTCCTGTAACCACCGTGTGACGTTGTCGAATGTCTGACGCTTTGTTATGTCGTAAACAAGCAGGCAACCTACTGCTCCACGGTAGTATGCGCTTGTTATGGCTCTGTATCGCTCTTGTCCCGCCGTGTCCCAGATCTGTGCTTTTACTACTTTTCCCTCTATCTGTATGGAATAATTGAACACCACATTTTGTTTGAATTAACCAACCTAGCTCGGACATATTAATGTATGAAAATCAGATATACACATATCCATCCAATAGCATTTGCATTGCATGCGTAATCATTGGAATGGATTATGCCACTTTCTCATCCATGAAGAAAAAAAATTCATAGGTTCTCAAAATTATAAAAAGAAAACTAACTAACGTTACAATTAGGGTTAGGGATCGATCGAGGAGGAAGAAAAGAATCACCTGCAACGTCCTGGTGGCGAATTCGACACCAATGGTAGATTTTGATTCTAAGCAGAACTCATTGTTGGTATACCTTGACAAAATGTTAGATTTCCCGACGCCAGAGTCACCGATCAACACGATTTTGAAAAGATAATCATATTCGTGGTTTACTTTATACGCCATTACAACTATAGTATATGTGGTGAATGAATGAAGTCTGTAACTTTTTTATTTGCTTCCAATTGGTAATAGTAGTCCTCTCTTCTCTTATTTAATTGATTGTTTTCTCCATTTCGATCGAATTGATTACAGTTTGTAGTCAATTGTTTTGTTTTATCGAAAGGGGACGGAGGGAAGAAGGAGGAGGTAAGTCTGAGATCAACCGGAAAAAGGTACAACTTCCTTAGGAGCATGGTTTGTAGGAGAGGTGGACGCCTATTTTTCTATTATTCTAACCTTGGAGATCAAAAGAAGAAAACAGGGAGGTGGTAGGTCTTCAACTTGGGTGGTTTTCTGTCTTTCATTTATTATTAGCAATACAAAACGAAGAAAAAGAAAAACTCGGAATGTTAAACATGCTAAATATCCATATTTAGCAACCAGGAACTAGTACGGTAACGGTATTATCAAATAATCCTGTTCACTGCCAAAATCAGTGTCATCAAGTAGTCAAAATATTAATCTATCTTTGTCTTTGTGCTTAATCACTTCTTCAAGGGTGAAGTCTCTTAAAGCTGGACAGTTCTACCTTAGAGTCTAATCATTGACACTTCATTGCCATGCCCATAGAAATTGATCGATCTCGAACAAATTTCTACGAATCCTTAATTGACCCTATAACAATTTATATGATGAATGCCTTAGTCAAAAGCAACAAAATAAAATACACTAGGGGATGCTTGTAAGGATTTAATAACCATGTTTTATTTATGATTTCTTCTTAAATCTTCCAAAACTAGAGAAAGAGTGATCATATCTCCCCAAGCTACTAATCTTGAGAAATATCACCTGGCCAAAAACTTTCAAAGATATGGTAGCATATTATATAACTCTTTCTTATATGCCTATTAGCAATATTATCTTAAAACATTCTTTATAACGGTACTCCTGAGTTGTATTTTACGTTATTGAAATATGCTGAATCGCATATGTTTAGGACGTAGTTTAAGAAGAGTAAAGAGAACTGAGTTTATTAATCGTGTATATTCTCATCTGTATACAAGCTCTAAGCCCCTTATCATATATATATATAATGCTTAAAGATAAACAAAATAATGTAATGTTTATCTAATACTAATTAATGGGTCAAAACTAGATATGGGCCTATGTTATATGTGCTGAACATAAACATAGCCCAATACCCCCCTCAAGCCGCAGGTAAAGAAGATTAGCCAGGCTTGTGTTGTTGTGTGTTGCTCATGCCCATGCGGTGAAGTTGATCCTTGTATTTGGTTCCTGGTAACACTTTGGTCATCATGTCTGCTAGCTAGGATGTTGTGTGTGTATAGACGACATCTACAAGTCCTTGCTGAATTTTATCTCGTACAAAATGGCAGTCTATCTTGATATGTTTGGTGCGTTCATGGAAAACTAGGTTCCTGGCTATGGGAATGGCGGATTGATTATCCACTATCATGTTGACATGGATTGGGGTAATGTGTGAACACCAATTTCATGTAAAAGGCGTGTCAACCAGAGTTCGACTGTAACACGTCGTAACGAGCGATACTCGCCTCAGCACTCGATAAAGAGACGGATCCTTGCTTCTTTGTCTTCCAAGAAACAGGACTGCCCCTAAGAAATGTAATATCCAGAAACTGATTTTCCTTGTATTGGGACAAGCCGCCCAATCCGAATCACAATATGCAACAAGGTCCAACGCATAATGGTGTCAATGTGGTGAGAACAATACCATAATTCTAGTGCCACGGATATATACTGAGAGCATGGAGAGCTGCTTGCATATGAGTATCCGTCGGTCATTGCATGAAGTTGACTGGTACTTGCACTGTGAAACTTATATCTGGTCGAGTATTGGACAAATAATTGGCTGTTTGCCAACCAACCGACGTAAAGTTGTAGATTATCGATGGGAACAACCATCTCCGAAGTGTGGTTGGTGCCAACTATCATCGGTCCTTGTACTGGGTGTTCTCACAATCATATTCTGCCAACAGATACGTACAACATTTGCGCTGTGATAAAATCTATCCATTGCTGGTTGGAATAAATCGATGCCCAGAAAATAATGTAAAGATCCTAGATCGATCTGAAATTAAGATCCAAGACAGCTCTTGATTTCATCAAATGTCGGCTTGATTCGGTCCAACAATCAGCATGTCATACAACAACTGCAATGAGATGGTCCGCGAATACCTCTTTATTCCACAAAGCATAATCATCATCTTGATTGGGTAAAATTGAGAGTGCGCAGAAAACTTGCTAGCTTGGAAAACCATTGTCTGGAGGCTTGTTTGAGACCATATAAGGACTTTTTTAATCGACAAGCTTTATTCTTGCTTGGTGTATCAAGTCCTGGAGGAATTCTCATGTAAACTTCTTCGTCTAGATCGCCATGTAAAAAGCGTTGTTCACATCCAATTGATTAATTATCCATCCTTTGTTGAGAGCAACAATGATGAGAGCTCTTATTGTCGTTAGCTTGACCACCGGGGAAAAAGTTTCATTGTAGTCCCAAGCCATGTCTTTGTGTAAACCCTTTAGCTACCAATCTTGCTTTATCGCTCCAATGTGCCATCCGATCTGAGTTAACCTTAAACCCATTACATCATCCGATCACCTTCTTTCCCTTAGGTAATGTAACGATATCCCATGTATCATTCCTCTCGAGCTGCTTGTAATTCTTCATGCATGGCTGTCTTCCAGCTGGATCATGCCTACAGCTTCATTGTAAGTGGTAGGTTTCGCTCATGTCCATTAGCTGGTTTGTGGCATGAATTCTGTGACAATAGTGCAATAGAGGTGGTAAGTTGTAAATCAGTCAGACTGAACAATTTGTAACAACGTAGCGCGTGCCCGGGTGTCACCATATACTCTCTCATCGAGCACATCTTGAAAATAGTACCCACAAACATAGTCTTTGAGATAATGTGGTTTGTGACTTTGTCTGCTCGAGCGTCGAACTGCTGGTTGTATTTCATTTTCTGGCGGGAAGGCATTCTTGCTGAATAAGACGTGGTATGTCATCGTCCTCCATTTACATGTTGTATGGATTAAAATATTCACATCGTTGCTAGTCTGCTGAAGATATAAGGAATCAATGTCATCCTTAAAAGGAAATATGGTAGTATGAAACTTGACATCTCTACTGACTCAATAATTCGAGTGTTGATCTCATGACCTTGTGGCCCTTTTTCCTTGGATCTATGCCCATAATGCAAGCTTCCCTTTTGGATTGAACTTTCCTCCCTTGTGACCAACAAAACTCTTGTAGCATAGACATCCAATGGTTTGATATCACCATAGGCTGGTTTTATGATGGTACAAACTTTCATATGGTGTTTTTTCCGTTGAGGGCTTTGGTTGGGAGACGATTTGATTAAATATGTAGCATATAAATACAATCTCCCCAGTATGCTATAGGAACATTGGATTGGAAATATATTGCTCTTGCAGTTTCGAGCAATATTTATGTTTCTGTTCTATGAACCGCATTTTTTTTGAGGTGTGTATGCACCAAGTGGTTTTGGTGCCTATGCCTTCCTTAGCAAAATACTTTCCTTCATTTGAACTTCCAAGTTCCTTTGCATTGTCAGTACGGACTATTTTGATTTTTGCATCAAATTGTCGCTCCAACATTTTAATGAAATTTAGATTGCTTCCCAAGATTCACTCTTTTGCTTGATGAGATTTACCCAATTGTTCGTGTAAAAGTCGTCGACGAAACAACAAAAAACTTATACCCATTATAAGTCTCTGTGTTGACACGACCCCCCAACATCAATATGTAACATTTCAAACACGCGCTTGGTTTTGCTCGAAGAATTATCAAAAGGGAGACGTTTGTGCTCTGGCCTTGTAACATATATCACACGCATAATCATACGGTAAATCTCCTCCTTTATTCAATCCCATTGTACAAGCTTCTTAAAATGGTACATGGCCTAGACTGATATGGAATATTTTCTACTCGTGGGCTGATTTTTTTGATGTTAGCCCGCATTAGAGAACCCGGTAACATGTTAACAGAATATGTTTTGTTTGCACCGACTCCTTTTATCGTTTGGCCGACCTGATTACTAAAGCCCCGCCTTGAAATATTCCTCTGCATCTACATCTAATTGAGCCATCAATCCATGGCTCGCGCAACATAAGTAGCCCAGGTTCTGAATCCGTTCTTCCAACGTCCAAAACATAAAGACCATGTTGACCAAGACGAAGATTTCAGTTTTCCCTGTCGCAAGGTCCTGAATACAGCAGCGGTGATATCAAAACCAACGAGCAATTAAATTTTTCTGTCATTTTCTTTACAGAGATTAAACTGAACATGAAATTTGTATGTATAGAACATCTCTCAGCCAAACTCCTTTCCCAATTCTCACATCTCCTATCAGATTTACCAGTTGGGGACTCCCATCGGGCAAAATTACCGTTCTCTGAAATCGAAGACCGCTTCCAATTTTCAAACTGTTTTTGCACACCAGACATGTGTATGTTGCCCCAGAATCGATAATCCAATTTCCTTGAATTTAGCATGAGATGATTTCCCATCAAACAAGCTTATTGCAGATATCGAAGTGTCCTTACCTGCAAAATTGTTGTGACTTAAAGTTTTCTGTTTTAGCGGTGTTGTGCGAATCAACTCGGCAATCTGCTGCTGCATTTGTCGCGGTGTTGGTCCCGCATCGTGATCTTCTTTCCTTCAATTTGGTCTTTGTTTTTTCGCAGCATTAGCAAAGCTCTTTTTTCCACCGATCATTACCGATTCTTTTTCTCGTATAACTGAAAGCAATCAGCTGCAAGATGCCCTGATTTTTACAATGTGTGCACCTCTGTCTGTGATCGCACTCTTCACAACCATGACAGCTTTCTTGCAAAACGTAAAAACAATTTCTTCTTTTCGATTTCATTTCCTTTCCTAGGGTTTCTTGAAGATTCGCCGAACTGTAAAAAGACATGGCGTCTTCTTTAATTCCTTCTCTTCCTCTCTGATCCTCTTCTTGAATTACCAGAGAGAAAGCTTTATCCAGTTTTGGTACACTCTACATAGCGAGTATTTGTCCCCGTGTTGACAAAACCTCCGATGTAAAACCCATTAGAAAGTGAACTAATTTGTCCTCTTCTACTGCTTTTTCAGAATTCTCTTGTTCACGTCACAAGTGCAGTTTCCCACACTGCATCGCTCCCGGAGGCCTGGCCACTCCAATTCGCCCAGATCTCCTTCAATTTTTTGAAATATTCAACCCAACTCTTCTTCCTGCTTTGCTTCCGCCAAATCGCGCTTCAGACCGTGAATAACCGCAATATTTGTATGCTCATATCTTTTGCAAGCGAATCCCAGGCTAGTTTGGGATCGTCGCATACCTAATGCCCACCAAGACATTCGTTTTCCATGCGTTCTTGATCCAGGAGAGCACCAGAGAGTTTGACCTTACCCAGGGCGGCCGACCGGACATCGTCTTTCTCATCAGGCTTTTTCACCGTCCCTCTGTCACAAAGTCGTACTTGTTTTTTCGACTTCAACTTCGTTATCATATCGCACTTCCACCCCCAAAACCGGTTCCATTGAACCTTGGTAACTAAGCTCAAGCCCTGGTTGTTCTGCTGCGTGAACATATAGGGGGTCGTTGACATCGATGGACGACATTGCTGCTACCACTAATCGCCGGAGTGTCCTTCTTGCCGTCGTCCGTCATAGCCGCCAAGAAAGAAGATTAAAGAACACCTATGCTCCTGATACCATATTGAATATGCTGAATCGCATATGTTTAGGAAGTAGTTTAAGAAGATAAAGAGAATTGAGTTTATTAATCGTGTATATTCTCATCTGTATACAGCTCTAAGCCCCTTATCATATATATATATACAATGCTTAAAGATAAAAAAAATAATGTAATGTTTATCTAATACTAATTAATGGGTCAAAACTAGATATGGGCCTATGTTATATGTGTTGAACATAAACATAGCCCAATATACGTTTCAGAGAAAGGAGGGGGTATGTATAGTTTTTTTGTTTAGAAGACATGGCACGATTTCTGAACTTATTATTGATCAATAGCAAAATTACTTTCCTTTTTTTCTTCCCTCGTCTCCTTTCTCCTTTGGACCACGCAATGTTCTATGCGATTCCAGAACATCTAGGTTTAATTGTGAAGCGGTGAAGTTATCATGGTATCAGAGCGGTTTTCAATCCCATACCTTCATGCCTACATTTCTTGCCTGATTTTGTTTCAGGCGTTCTTTCATTTCTCAGTTGTCTTCTCGCTCTATCTCCTCCTATCTTGATTTTTCCCTATCTACCCCATCTTGTTGTTGGTTGCAATTTTCCAATGCTAACAAGAGATGCATCCAAGACTAGAAAAGAACAAAGCAAGACTTCGAATGTGAACTCCACTACTGCAATCGAGATTGGCGACCCGCTGTACTTGGCCAGTTCCTGGTCTGATGCTTGCCGATAAATTCAATGGACAAGGCTTCACCTGCTAGAAGATGTATATGTCGATTGCATTAAGTGAGAAAATAAATTAGGGTTTGTCGACGGTACCCTCAAGAAACTCACTAAAACGACTCAGAAGATTCAAGCCTGGTTGTGTTGTGACTCCATGGCGAGATCTTGGCTCCTAGTGAGCTTGGAAAGAAATGTCGCAAATAGTGTACTTTTCCAACCATCTGTCGTGTAAATCTGGAAAAGGCTCTGCAACTGGTATGACATCATTTGTGACTACTTCACGAGAGTGAAGCACTTATGGGATGAGATTGCCGCTAGCAACACTGTTCCTTCGTGTATGTACTTGTCAATCTTGCACCTGCAAAGCTTTAGAGAGATTCAAGAAGTATGTCAGAGAAATAAGACTGATTCAATTTCTAATGGGTTTGGGCGACAAATTCAGTGTGATTCATGGGAATATTCCTGATTTCCCCAGTTACCATCTATCGATCAGGTGTTCTCTCTTCTAATCCAAGAAGAGAGACAGAATCACCTCACTACAACAAACCAACCAGAGGGGTTTAGAAGGTCTCTTTCCTTTGCCACTGATCAAAATTAGAAGCTTATTCTAAGAAATCAAACCCCTAACTTTAGACGCACCACTGTTTAATGCACTCATGGTAACAAGATGGGAGATACGGAAGATCGATGCTATAAGAAGATTGGATTTCCCCAAGGTAGAAGAAACCTTAAAGCAAAGAAAGGCAATGTTAATTGTAACACCCCTACTAAATCGGTTCCTAGTAATCCTATAAATGTCGCGCACAATAATATCTCGCAGCGGTAAATAATAAACTATCGCCCTAATGGTGTCACTGTTATCACTCGCCCATACGGGTGATAACGATTTACCTGATAATCAACTTGCGAAACGTATTCCCGCAGTGACCACAAGAGATAGATAGCAATACTTAAACAATTTAAAACGAATCTAACATCAAACAATTATTACAGACCGTGAGCATCTAAACCAAATACTCCTCGGTTAAACAATCCGAGTCCAAAACAACCTGAGTATCACACCGTACCAAGCCTAAACCAACGGTACTATCACAATAGTCACGCCCCGCTGCGACCCACCAGCTAATCACCTGAAATAAAGATGGTTTGTGGTATGGAATCAGCCCCTGCTGAGTATGTCATCACATGCCCCGTCATGCCCCCAAAGACCCCTCAATTATTTGGTCGAGAGCATGAGGTTCATTACATGCAATACCGTTTAATATTTAAAACTGTAAAACAATTAACAGTAACATTCATACAATAAACACAACCATCAACATGTATAATATGACCACAAGTATAACCAATGAACAACCAAGCGAAACAACGAGAATAATAAACAAGTATTAAATCTCGTCCATGGTATAGAAACCAATATTGTTCGCCACTGTATAAGTCTCAATTTTTTTTATTTGTTCAGTTATACCTAGTGACAATGTCTCATTAAAACGACACGTCTCTAGTTACCCATATATTATGGCGGGTCACCCACGGCAGTAGCCACTCCAACGTAGAGTCTCCGACCAACGAGCCATTCTAGCTCACGGAATTTTCTTGATACTTGCGGACCCGTACGCGGACATCCGAGTATCGTTTTTGTGATCACAACGCGCACCAAGAGCCACATCCTCTTGGCTTTACTTTCCTTCATTACTTAATTAATTATTTATTCCATCGCTCGCATTACCAAATTTTCCTAACACAGCAGACTAAGGTCATTAGTCCAATCCGGAGTCTGTGAACTCGGGATCCAGTGTTAGATACGAGAGCGGCGTATAGAAAGGCCAATGCTCCGTATAAAAGTCTCGGATAATATGTATATCTTATTATCCTAGTGCTACAACGTTTTTCTGACGATCCTTATATTTTATATACGATAGCACCATAGCCGCTAGTTCGTTTTATATATATTGGTCCATATATACGAACCGATACTGTTAACTCAACAACATAATAATAAGCAGCTATAAATATACAGTTCATGCATATTTAATTAATCATTCAGAACAACAATCTTCACAGATCACACAGAAGTCTGAACTGAGGAAGTCCTCAGAGACAATCAGAGACACATACAACATACCGTTCACCCTGATGTAGTTACGGTGGAGTATGAATCAGCAAGATCCTATGCTCCTTGTGTCTCTAACAATCTAAACAATACATAATGCTACTGATTAGCATACCGTATGACAACAACTCTACGGTACCCCGTACCGTTACTAACACCTCCCGGTTAACCCCCCGTTATTAACTATCAATGTTTGTCGGGTTTTAGGTTTAACTCGAGATTGGAAAAAAAGTGTTATATTACATGCGTAGTCTTGTTTGTATATTAGTTTAGTTATTGTTAAACTTGTTATCGCAGTAACTTAATGTTTGTTTGTACATCATACAGTTTGTTTCATTATTGTATGTGTGATCCTTTGTCATGCACTATGCATCTTACTTTAGTATTTATTTTAAGGTGTCTCTCTAACTTACATATATTTATTTATGTGTATTATGGAACTATTTATTATATGGTAAGTCTTATAATCTATATTCATTCTTTTTAATGAATACCTCTTATTATAAATGTTATAATTCTTATAACATTAAAACCATATTATAAATTCCATTTAAAAATGTTAATATTTCGAACAGCACCTATGTTCTTAAATATTTACAAAATCCACCCAATTAATATAATGTCATTATAGTTATATAACATATCTTATGACATTTAAGTCATTAAAACAATTATAACCTATAGTTATATTTTGTTTTAAAATACCAAAGCCCTTATATTTTCGGCTTTCATTATAACCACTAAACTTCTATAAACACAATTCAATCCCAATTTATAATACATAGTTTTCTAATTCCATTAAAACTATATATTATACATATATCTTTATAAAACCTTATATATATTCCAAAAATTACCAAACTATACCAAAAGGTTATAATAATTCCTAACCTTATTTTCCTTAAATCTCGGTTTCATACATTTGTTACCTATTTGTAACAATGTTATAAAATACCATATATTATACTTATATAATTCATATGAACTCCAAATTTAACCAAATAAACTTCTAAAAATTTCTAATAACTTAAGGACTTTACTAAACTCCATTTAGTACCCTTAAGTTTCGGTAATTACATTACTACCCCAAGTCTTATAAATCTTTTACAATTTAATATTCTTATTATAAGGTAGTATTTTAATTTCTTAAATTTTCCAAACTTGGTCAAAGTCTCCTATATAGTCAACTTTGACTCCTCTACCAAATGGGAACCAATTTTTCGGTAATTACAATAATAACCTATACTTTTCTATTTTTACAATTTTGACCCAAAACTTTATAAAATGTTATAATTTTTATTAAATTCATTTAAAAACCCTAAATTGCTCTAAATTAAGCCCACGGCTTTCTAATTCCTAGTAATTACGAATTGGCCCCAATTTTAATTATAAGCATAAATAAAACTAAATAAGCTTATAAACTTAAATTAAAATGGCCTAATGACATGGCCTTATTACAACCTTGAACTTGCAAAATAAATTACACAATAAATGTCTCAAAATATAGCATATATATTCGGCCTCACATGGTTTAATTATTTTTCCACATAATGTCATAATTTGACCATTATGTTAATTAAATCTCTTAAATGACTAGCTTAATTTATCTTAGCCATTTTTTTCCATTTTTAGGTCAATATGACCTATATATATGTTTCACTCTCGGCCATATATATATATATAGCTTAAATTACAAAAATCATAAGTTTAAGGTGTTTATACCTTGATTATCCTTGTATGGGCTCGGTCACTTGTAGGAAAATTCACCACTTGATTTAGACATGTTTAATACACAAAAACAAGATATGGTTACACTCCAAGCTTGAGCTTAACCATAAGGAATAATTAATGTAAGATTTAAGGCAAAAATCACCTTAAAAATGCAAGGGAAGTTCTAGGTGTTTTCGACCTGAACCAAACACACCACAAGGTGTTAGATCCACCATATTGACATAGGAAATAGTTAGATCTAAACATACCTTGTTATTAGGTTTTACCTTGGAAAAATGCCTTAAAAGAGAGTATTTCTCTTGGATCTTGGTCACCCTTGCTCCAAATGGCTAACCAACTGAATGAATATGTAATATGAAGATTATGATGTATAAACTCATAAAACAGAAGAAAACCGATGGAAGTTGAGGCTTAAGGTATGTTTTTACCTTAAAATGTAGATTTGAACAACCTTGGTCCCTCTACTGGTCTCAACCGAGTTTAGCTCTTGTTCTAACCTTAGAACACTGAGAATAAGCCATAGGAATTGATGAGCCACGAAATCTAGGTGTTGTGAAGATGAAGAAAAAGGCTAAAAATGACATTAAAACACTTACCTTAAGACTTAGGAGCTAGATTTGCCTTCCATGCTCAAGAACAAGCTTGAGAGCTTCAGGAAGGGAGGCTCGGCTGGGCAGGGGAATCGGACAAGGAAGGAGGAAGGAATGGTAAGGTTTGAAATAATAAAAAGTAACTTATTTTCAAAAGTAAATGTATTAGGTATATTTGTCAAATCATTGTGTGTCTCCTCTCTTATTGCAGCCGATTCCATGGTCCAAATGGGTCAATTAATTGACCATTGACCATGCTTGGTCAATTGACTCATGCGGGCCCCACTTTAGGGTTTTATTAATATTTTAATATTAAATTTGTAAAAATTCGTAAATTTTGGAATTAAATTCCTAATATGATATAATATGATAAATATCATATTTAAGGGTAATTATAATTTTTAAGCCCATTAAAAATCAATTTAAAGGCAATCTCACAAAAACGTGCTTTAAGGTGTTTTAGCGCACATTTTTGTGTCACAGGGTGTTCCTGAGCTTAGTTCTCCTTGAGAATGGTTTTATTGTGTTCCTTCTTCATTATAATACTTAGGAATCCACTTTGGATCCTATTTGGGTCATACAACCTTTATGGTGTCTTAAAGCACATTTTTGGCTTTACCGATCTTAAGGCGTGTTTTGCCTTGTTGAGATCTTTTAGATTGTTCCTCAATAATATTTAGACGCTTAATAATCATCTTATATCATTAATAGATCATTTTATTATATTTTAAAGATTAGGGGTATTTCAGTCTACCCCCCTTAAAAAGGCTTCGTCCCGAAGTCCTTAATCCTCTACAGTTCACCTAAGGAATCAAGTTCCACTAAGTAACCAAACAGTCCATTGCTAGGGAGTAACTCCCACTAGGTTCAGACCTAGTCTATACATACAACATATATTAAATAACCAAACTCATGGTATAACTCATTCACATCACAGCACTAAACAAGGTGCACATCCAACTCATCAACAAAAAAGTACTCAGCGGTACTATGTAATATTCAACCAGGTGCACTAAGGCACATACATACAAAATGTATCAACATCAATCATCCAAACACATGTATGACGCAGCATACCAACAAAAACACACAAAAACAAGACCTAATGCACAACATGTGCGCAAGCCAAGTGGTGTCTACCCCCCTTAAAAAGGGTTTGACCACGAACCCGTACAAGTATCACAGCTACTACTCGAAGAGTGCTGGGTACTTCGCTCTCATGGAGTCCTCTAACTCCCATGTAGCCTCCTCCACCTCATGGTTCGACCAGAGAACCTTGACCATGCTAACGGTCTTGTTCCTAGTCTGCCTCGTCTTCGTATCGAGAATGCGGAGTGGTACTTCCTCATATCGTAGAGCGGGTCCAACTCTAAAGTCTCTGGCTGCAAAACGTGCGATGGATGGGGCACATACCTCTTCAACTGTGAAACGTGAAAGACGTCGTGCACCCTCCCGAGCTCTGCTGGTAAATCCAGTCTGTAGGCTAACGGGCCCACTCGCTCCCTAATCGCATAAGGTCCAACATACTTCGGGCTCAACTTGCCCTTCTGCCCAAACCGGAATATCCCCTTCATGGGTGACACTCTAGGAATACCATATCGTCGGTAGTGAACTCAATGTCCCTCCTCTTGGTGTCTGCATTTGCTTTCTGCCGGTCCTGAGCTGCCCTCATGTTCTTCCTATCTGTAGGACATCCTCCTTAATCTGCTCTAGGTACTCTGGTCCTAGAAGCGTAGTCTCGCTGGCCTCATCCCAGCATAAAGGAGTCCTACACGGTCTACCATAAAGTGCCTGAAATGGTGGCATCTGTATCGAGGAGTGGTAGCTGTTGTTGTAGGCGAACTCTATCAAGTGTAGACGCTCTAACCAACTCCCCTGAAAATCTAAGGCACATGCTCTCAGCATGTCCTCCAGTGTCTGGATGGTCCTCTCACTCTGACCGTCGGTCTGTGGATGGAACGCCGTACTAAGCTTCAACTTTGTACCCAAGGCTTCCTGAACCTGTCCCCAGAATCTGGACAAAAATCGAGGGTCCCTATCAGAAACAATAGTCTTTGGCACACCATGGTGCCGGATCACCTCCTTCTGGAACAAGTCCGCTAACTTCGGACGTTCCAGGTATCCTTCATAGCAACAAACTTTGCCACCTTCGTCAGACGGTCCACAATGACCCAAATCGTGTTCAGTCCTCCCTTAGTCGGTGGGAGACCGACAACGAAATCCATCGAAATGTCCTCGAACTTCCAACAAGGAATAGGCATAGACTGCACTAAACCTCCGGGTCTCCTATGCTCAAACTTAACCTTCTGACAGGTCAAGCATCTAGCCACATACTCAGCTACATCCTTCTTCATCCCGCTCCACCAGAAATGAACCTTCAAATCCTTATACATCTTCGACGAACCAGGGTGGACGGATAAGGACGAGCAATGAGCCTCCTGGAGTATCTTCTCCTTCAGATCAGGAGACGACTCCGGAATACACAAACGGCCATTCAGTCGAATCATGCCATCATCGCACAGTTCGAAGTCATATTTCAGCCTCTCAAAACAACCATCTATCATTTTCTGCCTGATACTCTGCATATAGTGATCACTCTCCTGTGCAGCTCGTATCTCATCAATCATACTGCTGTTTGCTAATAAAGTGAACAATGAATGAGCTCTGCGGCTTAGGGCATCAGCTACCACATTCGCCTTGCCCTCTTTGTACCTCAGGTCTATATCGTAGTCCTTCAAGAACTCGGCCCATCTTCTCTGTCGCATGTTCAGCTCCTTCTGAGAGAAGAGATGCTGTAGACTCTTGTGATCAGAGTAGATAGTGACTGTCACACCATACAAATAATGTCGCCAGATCTTCAAAGCGAAGACTACTGCGCCTAACTCAAGGTCGTGTGTGGGGTAATTCACCTCATGCTTCTTCAGCTGTCGGGATGCGTAAGCAACTACCTTCCCGTGATGTATAAGCACACAGCCAGACCGGTCCAGAGGCATCACAGTATACCTCGAACCCATCAGTGCCTCAGGGATAGTAAGACGGGCGCCGATGTCAGGGATCCTTCAGCGTCTGAAAGGACTGCTCACACTCTGCAGACCATAAGAATTGGGATTCTTCTCATTTAGATTTGTCATTGGTTGGCTTCCTTGGAGAAGTCCTTCACGAATCTTCGATAATACCCTGCCAAACCCAGAAAAGCTACGGACATCTGTGACTGTCTTCGGCCTTGGCCAACTCTTCACTGCCTCAATCTTCGCAGGATCTACAGTATGCCGCTAGTGATATAATGTGTCCTAGAAATGACACGCTGTCTAACCAGAACTCACACTTAGAGAGTTTGGCATACAGCTGGTTCTCTCTCATAATGTTCAACACCTGTCTCAAATGCAACTCATGGTCTTCCTTGGTTTTTGAATAGATCAGAATATCGTCGATGAAGACTACAACTGAACTATCAAGATGCTCTCTAAAAAGTCGATTCATCAAGTCCATGAATATGGCTGGCGCATTCGTCAGTCCGAATGGCATAACGGTGAACTCGTAGTGTCTATACCGTGTCCTGAAAGCTGTCTTCTCAATATCACCCTCTGCAATCCTAATCTGATGGTAGCCAGATCTGAGATCTATCTTCGAGAACACACTGGCCCCTCTCAGTTGATCAAATAAATCATCTATCCGTGGTAATGGGTACTTGTTCTGACTGTAACCGCATAAGCTCGCGGTGGTAGTCGATGCAGAGTCGCATACTGCCGTCCTTTTTCTTGACGAAACAGCTGGAGCACCCAAGGAGAAACACTAGGTCGAATGAATCCCTTGTCGAGGAGGTCCTCAGCTGTAGCTTCAGCTCCCTCATCTCAGCCGGGGTGCCATACGGGTAGGGTGCCTTAGCAATGGGGCCCGTACCTGGCAACAAGTCGACGGCGAACTCAACCTCGCGCACAGGCGGCATGCCTAGCAGCTCATCAGGAAATAAGTCGGGAAAATCTACCACGACTGGAATGTCTACGTCCGTCACGTCGCTCTGTCTCGTGTCCTGTACATAACAGAGGAAGGCCTGTCGGCCCTTCCTAACATCCTTCATCAGGGATAATGCTGACACGATCTTGACAGTCGGCTCTCTCCTCACACTGCGGTATGACACTGTCTTGCCGCTCGGCCCCTTCAGTAGTAGTCGATGCTCTGCACAATGAAGGCGGCCTCTATGCTTCTGCAGCCAATCCATGCCTATTATGATGTCAAAACCCAAGTTCTTGAACTCAATCAGATCAATGGGGAAGGTCTCAGTCATAATGCTGATCTCTAACCCTGTATACCGTCTGGTGCAACCTACTTTCTCCTTCGAAGGAAGGGTGACTGCAAAGTCTGAAAGCTGTTCGGGGGTGGCCCCCAGCTTCTTAGCAAATGCCGAGGAAATAAAAGAATGCGAAGCCCCTGAGTCGAACAGTACGAAAGCACTAACACCATCAGTAGGAAAGGTACCTGAGATCACCTCTCGTATTAGCATCGAGTCCCAATAAATCACTAGTTTACTGTTGTTTGTAATTGTCATACCTGTGATGACATTACCAGACTCCTTGGCTTGTGCCATGTCTAGGATGCAGATGGTACCCTCCTTTCCATTTCTATGGCCTGAAGTTATGAATTATCGGTATCAACAAAACTGAACACATATACTTGAAGGTATAAAACTCTTATTTCATTCATTCCAACTGTATTATACAAGGTTACACACTTAACTACTACTATTACATCAGTACTGTCTGAAGGTCAAATTTAAATGGCCGGGTCGGATGTGGGTATCATTCACTAGAGCTGGTGGTGCGGTATTGAGCTTAATGCTCTTAATACCATGATATACAAGTCTCGACTCTCCACCAAATACTAACACATCCCCAAACTTGAGGATGATCTTGCTTGCTAGATCCATCCTCTTCTGGTCTACATAGATAAACTCAGGATCATCGCCGATGGAAAATGACACAACCGGTATTCCTCTGGTGATGGACTCGGTCGTCTCATCACGGTCCTGGTGCATTCCAAGCTTCCCTCCCTGTTCATAGTAGTTGATGATACAAACGTCAGGTGTCATGTCGGTAGACCTGGCAATTTGACCCAACCCGAAACCCAACCCGAACCCAACCCATATTTTTGCGGGTTAGGGTCTTGATTATTGACCCATCTATTTTTGGGTTGGGTTAGGGTAATAAGCTAATTTTGTGGGTTGGGTTAGGGTAAGATCATAACCCATGACCCAACCCAAAACCCGAAAATATATTTGTTAATAATAATTCACAATTATATATATGTTATTTTCAGATGAAACTATACCTTAGCCTTAAGCCCAAGTGTAGTTGGACTATCCCACCTTTAATAATATCACATACTTTTAAACTAAACAGACGGCCTAACCAGCTGCATATCAAACAAAGGGCCCAACCAGACCTTAACATAATGTTGAAAACTCAATACTCTCGTCTTGTAGACTCACATCCATTTTTCTTCTCTACGTCGTTGTTCATGTCTAGTCGCCTTCATCTTTGCCCAAGGTTTGTTTTTCTTATTCTCACTGCCATAGTTGTTCTTGAGAACAATGTATGTTTAGATTTTCTAGAATGGTGAACAAAAGTAGGTGATATGTATTTTTTGTAAGTAGGATCTTGATTATAGACCTCTTAGAAATTTTGAAGCCAACAATACAGATAGCGTGCTGCATAGAAGTTCTTCAACTGTTGGTAACGATTAAGTGATTGTGATTTTACTTTTCTCAGGCATGAGCACTCATTTTAAACAGGTGTAATTATTTTTAAAACTATTAGTCATAGTTAATGGCTTTGAGCTCTCAGTTTATAAATTATTTCTAACTTTAGAAGATTTCTTAGTATTATTTCTCTAATGCATAATGAAGATTTTCATTTTCGTTCCTTCTTTATTAAGGGCACTAGGATCATGTGCATATCTAGATAGGATTCCTCCCCAACATTGGTAGAGCTTTATGCTCATATTGATAAATATAAACTTATGGAAAAAGTACGTGTTATTCTATTCATGGGAAATTGGTGTAGTACTTTTACATTCTTTGCATAAAATGAAATTCGTTTAAAGTTGGGTCGATCAAGCAAGATTACTTCTCTTCCTTTTGTTTCATCCTAATTAGTTAGCTCTGGATGTTTTTGGATTTTTTTATTAAAGTCTACTCCTAATCCGTCTAAATTATTGCATGCTTAAAAAATGGGTTGGGTGGGTTGGGTTAGGGTTGAAGGATTTTAAACGGGTGGGTTAGGGTCATGATTTTCTGACCATCCATTTTTGGGTTGGGCATGGGTTGATGATATTTTAAATGGGTTGGGTTAGGGTTGATATCAACCCGACCCAGCGACCCAAATTGCCAGGTATACATGTCGGGTAATGGATAAGCCTCATAGTCTTGAGCAATATCCATTGCGTTTCTCACCAAGGTAAGGAAACTCTCAGGTATACTAGGTATAGATACGTCACCTACCATCCTCACCTCTCGATAAACCCTAGCTTGTGGATCCCAATCTTTCCTAAGCACATCATGTGCAGTTTCATTCTAGAACCACTATTAAATACAGGGGTATAAAAACCTCTCATGCCCTTACCCAAAGCTCTACACTCATTCACTATGGTGATTTGCTCATCTAGGGTTAGGAACTCTCTGAGAAGTATCATGCCCGGTCTGACTACATGACACAACTCACTAGGGTACTCCCGTCTTTCTTCCACGGGTCTAGGTGATCTCTGTCTTGTAAGTGTGGGATAGCAGATATCGAAGTCTCCTAAGAGGTAAAAGGTTTCCTAGGTAAGTTGTTCATCTAAAGCGGTAACTTAAACACACATTCATGCTAAGGTAAAGCGTTTAACACTTAGTCATGCTTTCATACAATGGTTAAGGTTTCAAATGCTAACCTTCACCGCGCTGGGTGCTAGTGCCAGCGCCTGAAGCTCCCGCTGCATTCAGCATACGGTTGCCCGGCGGGTTCCTCTGGCCCTGGTTCTGCTGTTGCGGCTGCTGCTGCTGCTGCCCTCTCTGGGCTTGGGGCGCCGGCCCCCTCTGGCCACCTCGAGCTCCACCTCCTCCAGTAGGTGCGCTCTGAGTCCCCTTCTGCGGGCGGTACGCTCGGCTATCAGGATTAGTAAAGCACTCGAACGACCTGTGGCCCTTCTTTCCACAATGGTGGCAGTCCACCGCTTGCCCGGTGCAGTCGACACCCGGGTGGTCTTTACCACAGCGCTTGCAGTGAAAGTGGCGCTGGGGTGCAGAACCTATTATCATATCACACTCAGGTTAATACAAGGATGGTAACGGGTAGTGTAGTACACAATTTATTCACAAGATTAGATCGCTTACCCTTAGGGGGTACAGATCTAAGAGGCTGCACGTCGTAGGTAGGCCCGGTCAGCATCGGGACCTTGTCTTTACCCTTTTGGCTGGCCTGCTCCTTCTTCTTCTCCCTCCAGGAGAACTTTTTCTTCCTGTGATCGTCAAAGAGTCAGGAATAGCAGGTATAAAAGCAGGCAGTAAGTAAGTAATTTAAGTAGATTAAATAACTTAAGGTGGTTCTTACTTCCAGCCCTTACTGCCTCCGCCTCCAGCCTCAGTCTCTGCCTCTTTCTCTGGGGCCTTACGCTTTTGCCCCTGACCGTCCTCTCGGCTGTTCACCATCATCTCAGTCCGAGAAGCAGCGTCGTAACACTCCTGTAATACATCAATGAGTTCCCCGAACTTGTAACAAATCAAACTGAGTTATAAGGTACAAACTGTCAATTAGTTTTACCTGAACCGTAGGGTACAAGGTAGCACCCATGGAGGCCTTAATAGCATATCTCAACCCGCCTCTAAACTTCTCTACTTTCACAGCATCAGAATAAACAACTCCTGGGACGAAGTCCAAGAGCCCAATAAACAAGGAGTAGTACTGATCTACTGTCATACTACCCTGCCTCAGGGACTCAAACTCATCCCTCTTCCTCTGCTTCAGATGAGCAGGATAATACTTCTCTCTCAACAACTCCACGAAACCAGTCCATCCAAAGCCCTCTATAGCAAGATAATGTGCCTTCACGGACCTCCACCACGTGCTGGCAGCGTCCTTCAGGTGAAAGGCTGCTATATCGACTCGGTGCTCAGCAGGCACATGTATGGCATCGAACGCCTTCTCGTGCTCAACGATGTATCTCTCGAGGACAGTGGGGGGCAACTCCATCATAGGTAGGTACTCGCGTGTCAGCTACGCTCTTCAGCCAATTCGGCTCTCTAGGTGCGGGTACGGGTGGGACTACCGGTGGTGCAGGTGGTGCTCCTATGTGGATACCTCCCATCTGGGCTAGCTGAGCGAAGACGGCAGCTACCGTCTCAGCCACGCCCACGGCTGGGGCCCCCGGAGGACCTGCTCCAGGCCCGCCGCCTCTTCCACCACTTCCTCTGCCTGCTGATCGCCTCCCAGAAGACATCTTAAGAATTCAGAATCAAGGTCAGCTCTTGGTAAAAGTACTGTACTTATCAACCATAACCTAACTCAAATCATTTACAACTATCTACTTGGTATTGGTGTGTGAATAACCTAGGCTCACGGTACTTAAACTACTATCTCTTGTAATCAGAGCGGTACTCTGCTCTGATACCACTTTTGTAACACCCCTACTAAATCGGTTCCTAGTAATCCTATAAATGTCGCGCACAATAATATCTCGCAGCGGTAAATAATAAACTATCGCCCTAATGGTGTCACTGTTATCACTCGCCCATACGGGTGATAACGATTTACCTGATAATCAACTTGCGAAACGTATTCCTGCAGTGACCACAAGAGATAGATAGTAATACTTAAACAATTTAAAACGAATCTAACATCAAACAATTATTACAGACCGTGAGCATCTAAACCAAATACTCCTCGATTAAACAATCCGAGTCCAAAACAACCTGAGTATCACACCGTACCAAGCCTAAACCAACGGTACTATCACAATAGTCACGCCCCGCTGCGACCCACCAGCTAATCACCTGAAATAAAGATGGTTTGTGGTATGGAATCAGCCCCTGCTGAGTATGTCATCACATGCCCCGTCATGCCCCCAAAGACCCCTCAATTATTTGGTCGAGAGCATGAGGTTCATTACATGCAATACCGTTTAATATTTAAAACTGTAAAACAATTAACAGTAACATTCATACAATAAACACAACCATCAACATGTATAATATGACCACAAGTATAACCAATGAACAACCAAGCGAAACAACGAGAATAATAAACAAGTATTAAATCTCGTCCATGGTATAGAAACCAATATTGTTCGCCACTGTATAAGTCTCAATTTTTTTTATTTGTTCAGTTATACCTAGTGACAATGTCTCATTAAAACGACACGTCTCTAGTTACCCATATATTATGGCGGGTCACCCACGGCAGTAGCCACTCCAACGGTAGAGTCTCCGACCAACGAGCCATTCTAGCTCACGGGAAATTTTCTTGATACTTGCGGACCCGTACGCGGACATCCTAGTATCGTTTTTGTGATCACAGCGCGCACCAAGAGCCACATCCTCTTGGCTTTACTTTCCTTCATTACTTAATTAATTATTTATTCCATCGCATCGCATTACCAAATTTTCCTAACACAGTAGACTAAGGTCATTAGTCCAATCCGGAGTCTGTGAACTCGGGATCCAGTGTTAGATACGAGAGCGGCGTATAGAAAGGCCAATGCTCCGTATAAAAGTCTCGGATAATATGTATATCTTATTATCCTAGTGCTACAACGTTTTTCTGACGATCCTTATATTTCATATACGATAGCACCATAGCCGCTAGTTCGTTTTATATATATTGGTCCATATATACGAACCGATACTGTTAACTCAACAACAGTAATAATAAGCAGCTATAAATATACAGTTCATGCATATTTAATTAATCATTCAGACAAACAATCTTATCACAGATCACACAGAAGTCTGAACTGAGGAAGTCCTCAGAGACAATCAGAGACACATAACAACATACCGTTCACCCTGATGTATTACGGTGGAGTATGAATCAGCAAGATCCTATGCTCCTTGTGTAGTCTCTAACAATCTAAACAATACATAATGCTACTGATTAGCATACCGTATGACAACACAACTCTGCGGTACCCCGTACCGTCACTAACACCTCCCGGTTAACCCCCCGTTATTAACTATCAATGTTTGTCGGGTTTTAGGTTTAACTCGAGATTGGAAAAAAAGTGTTATATTACATGCGTAGTCTTGTTTGTATATTAGTTTAGTTATTGTTAAACTTGTTATCGCATGTAACTTAATGTTTGTTTGTACATCATACAGTTTGTTTCATTATTGTATGTGTGATCCTTTGTCATGCACTATGCATCTTACTTTAGTATTTATTTTTCTAAGGTTTGTCTCTCTCTTTCTTTTCTTTTTTTAAATTCAATGTGGTATAATTCATTTGTAAACAATACTTTGAATTATTTAAAAACCTTGTTATCCCATGAATACTCTTAACATTAGAATTTCCATATCTAATGTTTATAATTCTTTTCTCCTTATCTATTACCATTTTAATTATGATAATTTATAATTATTGAACCTTATCACATTTCCTACACCATTACATATATTTATTTATGTATGTGTATTATGGAACTATTTATTATATGGTAAGTCTTATAATCTATATTCATTCTTTTTTAATGAATACCTCTTATTATAAATGTTATAATTCTTATAACATTAAAACCATATTATAAATTCCATTTAAAAATGTTAGCATTTCCGAACAGCACCTATGTTCTTAAGTATTTACAAAATCCACCACCAAATTAATATAATGTCATATTATAGTTATATAACATATCTTATGACATTTAAGTCATTAAACAATTATAACCTATAGTTATATTTTGTTTTAAAATACCAAACAGCCCTTAATATTTTCGGCTTTCACTTATAACCACTAAACTTCTATAAAATCACAATTCAATCCCAATTTATAATACATAGTTTTCTAATTCCATTAAACTATATATTATACATATATCTTTATAAAACCTTATATATAATTCCAAAAATTACCAAACTATACCAAAAGGTTATAAATAACATTCCTAACCTTATTTTTCCTCTAAATCTCGGTTTCTATACATTTGTTACCTATTTGTAACAATGTTATAAAATACCATATATTATACTTATATAATTCATATGAACTCCAAATTTAACCAAATAAACTTCTAAAAATTTCTAATAACTTAAGGACTTTACTAAACTCCATTTAGCACCCTTAAGTTTTGGTAATTACATTACTACCCCAAGTCTTATAAATCTTTTACAATTTAATAAGTATCTTATTATAAGGTAGTATTTTAATTTCTTAAATTTTCCAAACTTGGTCAAAGTCTCCTATATAGTCAACTTTGACTCCTAATACCAAATGGGAACCAATTTTTCGGTAATTACTAATAATAACCTATACTTTTCTATTTTTACAATTTTGACCCAAAACTTTATAAAATGTTATAATTTTTATTAAATTCATTTAAAAACCCTAAATTGCTCTAAATTAAGCCCATGACTTTCTAAATTCCGAGTAATTATGAATTGGCCCCAATTTTAATTATAAGCATAAATAAAACTAAATAAGCTTATAAACTTAAATTAAAATGGCCTAATGACATGGCCTTATTACAACCTTGAACTTGCAAAATAAATTACACAATAAATGTCTCAAAATATAGCATATATATTCGACCTCACCATGGTTTAATTATTTTTCCACATAATGTCGTAATTTGACCATTATGTTAATTAAATCTCTTAAATGACTAGCTTAATTTATCTTAGCCATTGTTTTCCCATTTTTAGGTCAATATGACCTATATATATGATTTCACTCTCGGCCATATATATATATACTTGGAAATTACAAAAATCATAAGTTTAAGGTGTTTATACCTTGATTATTCCTTGTATGGGCTCGGTCACTTGTAGGAAAATTCACCACTTGATTTAGACATGTTTAATACACTAAAACAAGATATGGTTACACTCCAAGCTTGAGCTTAACCATAAGGAATAATTAATGTAAGATTTAAGGCAAAAATCACCTTAAAAATGCAAGGGAAATTCTAGGTGTTTTCGGCCTGAACCAAACACACCACAAGGTGTTAGATCTACCATATTGACATAGGAAATAGCTAGATCTAAACAAACTCTCTTGTTATTAGGTTTTACCTTGGAAAAATGCCTTAGAAGAGAGTATTTCTCTTGGATCTTGGTCACCCTTGCTCCAAATGGCTAACCAACTGAATGAATATGTAAATATGAAGATTATGAGTGTATAAACTTATAAAAAACAGAAGAAAGAAACCGCATGGAGAGTGGAGGTTCTTAAGGTATGTTTTTACCTTAAATTACAGATTTGAACAACCTTGGTCCCTCTACTGGTCTCAACCGAGTTTAGCTCTTGTTATAATCTTAGAATACTGAGAATAAGCCATAAGAATTGATGAGCCACGAAATCTAGGTGTTGGTAGTGAAGAGATGAAGAAAAAGGGCTAAAAATGACCTTAAAACACTTACCTTAAGAACTTAGGAGCTAGATTTGCCTTCCATGCTCAAGAACAAGACTTGAGAGCTTCTTAGGAAGGGAGGAACTCGGCTGGGCAGGGTGGAATCGGACAAGGAAGGAGGAAGGAATGGGTAAGATTTGAAATAATTGAAAAAGTAAACTTATTTTCAAAAAGTAAATGTATTAGGTAATATCTTGTCCCATAATCATTGCATGCTGTCTCCTCTCTTATTGCAGCCGATCTCCATGGTCCAAATGGGTCAATTAATTTACCATTGACCATGCTTGGTCAACATTGACTCATGCGGGCCCCACTTTAGGGTTTTATTAATATTTTAATATTTAATTTGTAAAAATTCGTAAATTTTTGGAATTAAATTCCTAATATGATATAATATGATAAAATATCATATTTAAGGGTAATTATAATTTTTAAGTCCATTAAAAATCAATTTAGAAGGCAATCTCACAAAAACGTGCTTTAAGGTGTTTTAGCGCACATTTTTGTGTCACAGGGTGTTCCTGAGCTTAGTTCTCCTTGAGAATGGTTTTATTGTTTTCCTTGCTTCATTATAATACTTAGGAATCCACTTTGGATCCTACTTGGGGTCATACAACCTTTATGGTGTCTTAAAGCACATTTTTGGCTTTACCGATCTTAAGGCGTGTTTTGCCTTGTTGAGATCTTTTAGATTGTTCCCCAATAATATTTAGACGCTTAATAATCATCTTAGATCATTAATAGATCATTTAATTATATTTTAAAGATTAGGGGTATTTCATTAATGCCAGCAGTTCACTTCAAATCAAGCAAGAAGAACAGGAAAAAAAAATCCAAGGATCCGTTTGGGGTTATTATTTCCACAAAGCAAGTAACTAAGTTACTAGATTATATCAGTAACACTTGCTCTAACATCAAAGAGTATCAAGATTTTGATGCCTCCAATTGTGATTTTGTCCGTAAAACTTCTCTTTCTCCTTCTTGCTTAAGATGCATAACTTAATTGACTTTGAATGTGAAGAAAAATAGAGAATTTGATTCTTCTGACTGGATCTTAGATTTGGGTGTCTCTGACCACATGTGTGATGATTTGAAGATGTTTGATAATTACATAATTCTTGATCAGCCGCATACCGTGGGAATGTCTAATGGGCACCCACAGTATATGGGAATTATAGGAGAAGTTAGAATCAATTCTTTAATTATCTCGAAGCATGACTTGTTTGTGCCAAACTTTAAGTTTAATCTTATTTCAATTAGCAAATTGGTAGAAGATATAAAAGGGAGATTCATCTTTGACTCTTAGTTATGCTTTTATCAGGACTATAGGAACAACAATGCTATCAAAATTGGGAAGTTGTTCAGAGGCCTTTACATCTTGGATTCTATTGGTGATGTATAGAGTCATGAAAATTCTGCTACTTTAGCTTGTAATAATAGAGTCATTAGTCTTGGTTTTGACTGTAATGACAAGGTCAGCCTCTGGCATCATTGATTAGGTCATGTTCCTAGAGATAAGCTAGTAAAACTTGATCTATTAGATCCCTATGCAGGTAATAAACAATTTGCATGTGAACCATATTCTAGATCCAATAGCCATAGGCTCCCTTTTAATTCTGGTACAATTAAAACCAATGACATTTTTTAGTCGATACACACTGATTTGTGGGGTCCTTATTGTAGACACCAAAAATTCTCACCCCATAAAGTAAATTCCAAAATAATAAATAAAATGAGAGGGGTCGTCGCCTTTATTTCAAAATGTATTAACGTAGTGCCAAAATGAAACCATCATTTAATGACAAAATTCTTAAACCAATTTCCAAAGCATTTCATAACAAACAATTCTTCAAAAATGAATTTCCAACACCAATACGGTTTCAAACCCATCCCTTTTGACTTATTCACTTACCTTATTATTGCTACTTTTTAATTGTCTTCTAGCATTTACCTTTTACTTTATCATCATTATTTCCATTATTACTTCTATCATTCTATGTACCTTGTATTACTATTTTCCATTTATGTTTAGTATATCTCGCTGTTTATACATATTTGATTCGTCTTCCATTTTCACCACATTCACCGGCGTTTTATATTAGTGGTCATTTTATTATTTTATGTACTAATTATTATAGTATTTAGTTTGTTTATACATTTTATCATATTTCTACCAAGCATTTTATTACATTGTAGATCCCTGTTAAAAATACTCTTTTTATGTTACGTAGGGCATTAATCCAGTTGAATTAAGGCTCTATTATTATTTTCTTCATTTATATAATTCAATTATGACTTAGCTTAACCGGTTAGAGTTGTTGAGGAGGAGGGTGAGAACCCGGGTTCGATACCTGGGACTAGCAACAATTGAGTTTTATGTTTTTGCTCCCACACAAAGCTAGTCAGGAGAAGCCTTATGGCCTACCTTATGCCAAGCGCGGCCCACCTCGGGTTGGGTCCGATTTTCGGCCCATGTTTGCTTAAGTCAGCCCAAAAGAAAGACCAACTAATACTTCTTACAAAACCCTAGTTGTTTATTATAAAAGACCCCTGAAAACCCTACTATAGAGACAGATCCCAAGAGCCAGCCAATTGTTCTTCAATCTTCTGTTCTAAACCCACGTTTTGGAAATCAAAAATTCCCATCGCCTGTTCTTCTTCCCAGACTCGAATTAAAAAAAACAGAACAAGGGTATAACCCACATTCTTCTTCTCTCTGGTGTCGAAACCTTTTCTCAAGATTCATCCCCAGCTCGATACCTAAATTCTGAAAGCCTAGACCGCTGCGCTTCATCTTCTCCGGGAAATTTCCACCTCCTCCTCAAATCTTCATCTCTAGTAGCCCTAGAGCTTATCCGTTTTATTTTTACTGCTTCGATTTCGTTTTTGCTTCGGGTATTGCAGAGTAAGTAAATTATGACTGTCAGTTTTCGATTTCAAACTTACCACCTCCTCTCGCGTGCCTCTCTATGTTTCATATGATTTCTCCGTTTTCTCTTTTTCAAATTGTTCTGCTCCTGATTTTCATTTTGCCAAGCGGGCTGAACTGGGAACGTTCCTGGCGAACACAAATAATTTGTTTTTGGAAACTAGTTTCTGATGTTGATACTAACTCCGGCATTGCAGACATCGCTTCCCCTCTCGCAAACTTTTTTTTTGTAATCTCCGTTTTGTTTTATGACCTCAAACGAAATGCCGAACTTGTTATAAGTGTCGGTTTTTGTAAATGGGTCGAACAATTCCTTCTGTATCCTCATCGTTCGTATGAATGCACCACCATGAACACCGGACTTTAAAATGGGTCTATGGATTCAAAAGTTGCATCCAGAATAAGTTTTGAACTCCCGTTTTGTATTGGCATATGTTTCATGACCTATATCCTTGCTGATGTTGTAAGAACACCAAACTTGGTACAGACATTGAAGTCCATGAACAGGAGAAGAAATGTACCCGCTCTCGGTTCCTCAGAGCTTATGCTTTTGGATTAATCTATTTACATATTGTTATAGTAATAATTCGTAAATGAGTTTAGACTGGTCCATCTCCAGCCTCGAATTTCATTAATTGTTCAAACCCCTTTGCGATTACCAAATGAGCCATCTCTGCTATTGTGTTTATGTCTGGGCCACGATAGACTTGTGAAGAAGTCCTATAGTTTAATCCTCCCACACCAGATATTAATGATCGAATGATCATCCTCTTGATGAAGAGTTAAGTCTCATCCTTCTCGGTGGTTTAATGGGGAAACTGCATATGCCTTTTTTTCGGTATCAATATGTCCCTTGTCATTTGTTAAACTCAGAATATATTTGTTGTTCACTTCATGCTTGACATCCATCATTCCAGGATATTTGTCTAATAAATGTATGTCTAACTTCCTCTATTCAAGTTATTCACAGAAACGTGTACATTGCAAGATACAGTGGCTGATTCACACTATCTCCCTGAGTTCTTCTTGTTAACACCGTTTGGGTCTAGTCAATACTAATTATTTTGTCCTCATTGTTCTTATGTGGTTAATGATATTTTTCTTTCTGAGATCTGATGAGGTTATGGTTTCCTGTTGTGATTTTTTAAGGGAAAATTCATAATTAATAAAATTATAAGGGCCATTTCGGTTATTTAAGAAAATTAAGTATTAAAACTATAATTTATAAGTTAATATGTAAATTATATAAAGTTTTAGGGTTAAATTGTGAATAAAGGAAATATATATATTTAAACCGAAAGTATTTGTGGTCATTTGGTAATTTATAAAAATTAGATTGTAATTATCGAAAGTAATATGGATAATTAGTAAATTATAAAGTTATGGTCATTTTGTAATTTGTAAAAGTTGGAGTATTTGAATTGTAATTACCAAAAAGATATATGTGGTTATTTGGTAAATTACAAAAGTTAATGTGTCCAAAATATAAACAATAAAATTATAAGGTTAGTTTTGTAATTTAATAAAGAAAGGAATTAAAATCAAGTAATATGGTATATTATGGATTATAATATAAAGTTATAAAATAATTGTGGTTATAATAAAGATAACCAAATAATAATAATATATGGAATAAGTGGGAACAATTATAAGCATATAATTAATGAGATGAAGATATACCATAAAATTGAATTTCATTATCACATGTGGATACTCCCTCCGTTCAACAATAATTGTCATTTTAGAAACTTGCACACTTATTAAGAAAAGTTGGACAATGACGCATGTGCCCCTACTTTTTACTTTTCCATTTAGATAATAATTACTTTTATATTGAATAGTAGGGGTAAAAGTGGAAAGAAGTGTGTCAAAAAGCTAGAATGACAGATATTTTTGAACAAGAACCACATCCTAAAACGACAGATATTAATGAACGGATGGAGTATTACATAAAATAACGAACTGATGAACTACCTAGAACCACTGTTAAATAACAGGGGGAAATAAAGAACATACAGAGTTAGTATACTACAAGTATTAATTCTACAGTGATAATACTGTAATATTTAGTGAACAGTTGTATTAATATTACCTGGTATTGCATGTAAATATAACAGCGTACGGGGAGAAACTGTTAAGGCGTGAACTGTCAAGCCAGCGAATTACACGGTGAACGGTATGTTAATTGTGTGGTCTGAATGTCCTAAGGATTTTCCTAAGGTCCAGACGTTGTGTGTTTAATTGTTAAGAGCGATATCTGTGATTTATGTATATTATCTTGTGTACTGTATTGCTCGACACCAATGCGTTTATTTTACCCGAACGTCTTATGACTGGAAGTTTATACATCTAAACTGGAACAAGACTAACTGACCTTTAGGTAATATGAGAATCTAACTGAAGGTCAACTATTATAGTCTTAACTCAAGGATTGGATATTGTCTCACTGACTAAAGGGCTAACTTATAAAGAGAGGAATCCAAACTGTTTCGACTTTCTGGTTGCGCATCGTGATCACTACGAGAGACTTCAATGGGGAGTCACTCAAGGGAATCCATTGTCCACATTCGACGATGGCGGAGGGCACTTCCGTTGGTGCACAGGTTCGACCGGATCGGTCAAAATAATTATCCAGGGCCATAAGGTCAGCTGGTAACGGTTTCATTGGAACCCAGGGGACTACTGTCCATCATTAAGTTATTAAGGGTTGTCTTAACATGACGCCTGAGGTGGAATTTAATTGGAAAGTTTAAGTGGTTGGTTTAAAGGATAAGGGCCAGGTGGCCAACTAACAAGTTCAATTAATCAATACGCGTATCTTGTTTGGTTATTGTTATGGATTACTGGTGTTTGATTATCTGGTTGATGTTTACTATTATGTGATGTGATTTGCAGGTGAACTGTTATGTGTTTGTTTAGCATTCACAGTTATTACTGTTAATATTGTAAACCGGTATTTTATGTAAAAAATCTAATATCAAGATGGCTAAAACAACTTAAGGAATCTAGATGACTTAGGACTACATTTAGCATACCAGCATTTGCTGAGCCCTTCAATGGGCAAAACATTTCAGGTTATTGATTGAAGACACAAGCCGGAGTGCGGGGAAACAGGGTAGCTGATGTGTTTTAATAAACACTTTGTAGTTTTATTATGTACTGTATTTTGGAATTTGTTGTATTCAGTTAGTTGCTCATTTAGTTTGGGATTTGGTTTGTAATATTAAGGGTGCTCTGTATCTTGTTCATCACAGCGTGAGGAGTTGAAGTTGTTGGAAGGAGTAAGGATGTCTTGTTACTCACAAGGGTGAGTAACGACGTGTAACACTAAGGATAGATAGTTTTATTTTCCGCTGTGAATGTTATTTATTATGCTACGACATGCGACGTTATTACAGGTTTAGGATTAGGGGTGTTACAATTTTAACCAAATCTTTGCCAGGGAAGTAGTATCCTTTGTTGATCAAGAAGATTGTCATGAAAGATTGCAAAGGTTTAGCTGAAAGCTTCACAGCTCAAGCTTCAAATCATACAAATGAAATACCCCGAACTTAAATATGGTGATTATATTATTCTAATATAGTATTTAAAGGCCTAATAGTGCCTAAGTAATTTTTGGTAAAGAAAATAAATCCAAAAGAAATGAGAAAAACGCTTAGAAAGCGGAAAACGCTAAAACGAGCGTTAAATAACCATAGGAGGTACGAGACCTCGGTTATAGTATCGTAAGTATTCCTAAGGTTTATTCATACCTAAGTAATATACAGTAATGATTCCCGAAGAAAACGGAACCAAGAAATGTATTAAAATGCTAAAAGAGCTTTAGTGCACGTTTTTCGAGGAAACCCGAAAACGTGACTTTAAGTGGTCAAACAGACCCGTAAAAATTATAAATCATTAAATAATAATTATTAAGCATTTATGGAAGCTTAATAACCAATAAAAATAAAGAAACGAGAAATTCCGGAAAACGGGCCCGGTTAGTGAATAGTATCAAAACCGGGTAAAATGACGAGCGTTTTCGGTAAAAGACGAAAAACGCTCCAGCTAGTAATACAGTGAGGGCCGGTTTTTAACAGATAAATAAACCCCTCTCACACACCACTAGCTAAATAAATAATGAGTCAAAAAGCAAAAGTGGAATAAAAGGACAAAAGTAACTTACCTTTCCTCTCTCCCCTCATTTCCTTCTTCTCTCTCCTTCCCTCCTTCCCTCTCCATCGATTTTGCCCTCTCTCTCTTCTGGTTGGGCGATTTCAAGGCCCCAAAGGAAGCTCCCATGGCTTCCTCACCTTCTTCCTCAAACTCTAGCTCCATTTGAGCTCCAAATGTAAAATAAATTACATATTTGTAATCCCCTCATCCTCCTCTACATTTCTATCTTTTCAAAATTCGAAAAGGATGAGTTTCATCTCCATGGGTTTTCCCCATTTGAAGAGAAAAGCACACCATTGTGAAGCTTGGGGTCTCTCTTTGCAACAAGGTAAAAATCTCTACAAAAGATTCAAGTTTCCTCCACCCTCCTTGGAAACCGATTTTTAGCCCCTTTGTAATGCATTGTTTTTCTCTCTTCTTTTGAGCATCAACCTCACCTAGCAATGGTGGTGGATTCTTCTTCTTGAACCAAGGGCTAAAACCCCTCCTAAAGCACTCCAAAGGTAACCCTAGAAATTTATATTTTGAACACTTCAATGAACTAGCATAAGTCTAAGGGGTAGTGTATTAATTATGCTTGTTTGATGTGCTTTGGGTGATGGGAATGGAGTTTGGCAACTCCATTCCCCATATGGTCGATTTGTGCAAGAAAGAGAGGAGAAGAAATGGAAAAGAAAAAGAAGGAATCAAAAGCTCAAGGTAAGAGCTCCTTCCTAATGTAAATCCTATTGCATTTAGAGTAATGGGAATGGGTGAAATATTTAAAGAACCCAAATTATTGTATTGGTATTGTAGTTTGTGGAATTTGAGTACTAGTAAGTAAATGTGTGGATTTGTAGGCCTTAGAGCCAAAGGAATGGTGTATGTAAATTGGTAATGCTATTTGAGGAATAATGGTGTATTGGCATTGCGATTGATGGGTATTGATGCATTAAGATTGCCTAGTATGTGTGCTGGTAGGACCCTTGTTGGGTGTGGCTAGCTTTAGGATGATTTGATGAGAAATGTGCATTTGAGGATGTAAGGAAAGTAGGTGAACTACGGCGAAATTTTAGTAGGAATTGTGTATTAAGAATGACTTGGTGATTGGGAGAACCAAGGTGTGTATTGGGATTAGTAGAGAAGTTTAGTAGCTATGGAATGGTGATTGTAGTATGAGAGGTAAGAAGTGTAAAATCTGTAGCAAAGAGCATAGGAATACATTGGAGAGGAGAAGTTAGGAGAATTTAATGTGCAGAATTGTGTAGGATGAGTGTTGGAACTTGGGTATAGGTAGTGCAATGGCTTGGAAATGTATTTGGGATGCTAGGAGTGACATTGGTAGAGGAGATATTGAATGGTAGGAGTTGTAGAAAAATCTGTAGCATTAGAGAATGAAAAACTGTTGTAAGTGTTGGAAGGAAGTGAGGGAAATTGTGTAAGTTGTTTGATGGATTTAGTAATGGAATTGGTGGATGAATTAAGGTGATTTAGAATGTTTAAATGGTACTAAAACATGTTAGGATGTATGTAGGAAGATTGGGGAAACAATGGGTGAGATTGGGAAGGAAAAACAAAATCTGTAACAAGGTTCTGGAACCGTCCGACCCAGAGTCTGGATCGGACGTGGGTCGGACAGGGCTTAAACAACGAGATGTAAACTTTCTGGAATGGTCCGACCCAGAGCCGTGGATCGGACGTGGGTCGGACAGGCTAAAATTTTCCGTCGTCGAAGTTTCTGACTTCGTCCGACCCAGACGTTGGGTCGGACGTGGGTCGGACGGAGCTTGGACGACAGGACCAAAACCTTCTGGAATGGTCCGACCCAGAGAGTGGGTCGGACGGAATAGTGCTGGGTCGGACAGGGAGAATTTCTGAGAGGAGAATCTACTGGAACGGTCCGACCCAGGGCTTGGGTCGGACGGTGGGTCGGACGGCCCTAACTTACAAAAAAAAAAATATAGTAACATAGTAATCATATGTATGTATGAATGTAGGTCAGTACATGAATAGAGGACCTTAGTAATATACCATTAATGTGACAACAATGGTGAAGAAGTAAGTATGGGAGTAGGAAACAAGTATGAAAAGTAATGAAGTAGGTTGAGAGTATGAGAACATTAAGTATACCGGGATAACGGGGTAAGTACGGGAATAGTAATTATTTGTGTATCGAAAGAGTATAGTATTAATAATCATGTTGAAATATTATCAGTGGTACAAGTACGAACCATGGAACAAGGGAACACATGGTGAATCTAACTCCGCGAAAGGTATGATTTCCTCATGCCCCGTATGCTAACCGAGTTACGTTGATTTGTGTGCTGTATGCCGGCTAATCAAGACTAAAGCATGAAAACGGTTTATTGCCTTTCATTATATGTCTTGCTGTATGTTGATTGAGCTAACCTTCTGGAATGATTGTGTGGCTTTACTTAGTGTGTAGACCGACTCATAGATGAGTCTTGTTGTGTATTGACTCGTAGCGAGAGTCATGTGTGAATTGATGAGACCGTAGCAACGCACTAAACCAACAAACCAATAAATGGGAACGTAAACCAATGAACTCACTAGAATGTGAGAGAGTGTACGGGAGTAATAACCTCCCGATAACGGTAGGAGAAACGAAATGAATAATCCACAAACGAACAGTAGTGGAAGTATATAAGTAACCTCTATTAGAGGAATTATTCTTGGTGCAAAACATGAACCATGAGAGTAGTAAAGAATGATGAGGGATCTCCAAACCCCTTAGTAATTAGTCGACCCATTATGAGAGGACCCGACTGATGTAAGTATGCCCCGAACGAGAGAGTATTCGATATGTTGGGGAAACCCTTAAATCTGAGGATACTAGACGGTGGTAGTTCCCTAAGCTAACAGAGGTTATCGAGAGAGATACTTCTAGGCTAACCCATGAGGTTGTATTGTGCTCTGAGAGAAGAGTGTTGGGAATTCGTGTAGTCCGGTAGAACGGACATTTGAGTATTTGAGGAGCTAAGCGTATAGCCCTCGTATTGTAGGTCCGGTGGCGAGTCTTGAGTATGACTCCGCCCAGAGGCCAAAGAAATGAGTATTGCGTATGTATGAGCAAGGTAATGAGTATCGAGTAAGAAGCAAGTATGAGTATGTAAGGAGTATCGAGTATTGAGTACGTATGAGTAAGTATCGAGTATCGAGTATGTAAGAGTAAGTATGGAGAATCGAGTAGTGAGTATGCACTAGTATAGTAACGAGCACAGAGTAAGGATCGTGTGCGAGTAAGGGATTGAACATGGAGTGATGAGTATGCAAGAGTAAGGAGTAAGCATGAGTAAGGCAACGAATATCGAACACAGTACGAAGAGTAAAGAATGTATAATAAATACGAATGGTTGACTACTGAATTGTCTTCCTTAGTAGGTATTGTACTTGTGTATTTATGTATCCTTGATTGTATTGTGTAGTATGAGTATGTATGTATGCATGTAAAATGAACTCCATGTATATCCGACCCAAAGTAGTCGGCGTACCGCGGTTAGCACGCGGTATATGCGGATTTCATATGCAGCGTAAGCTGACCCCCTCGGGGGACCCTTTTTAGTGTGCAGGTACCGAAGCTGTTCACCGTTCGAGAGAGTAGGACGGGGACTGCTACGTAAGCACGGGTAGTTGTATAGTAGGGATCGGTACTTGTATTGTAATGCGAATTTGGAAGTTTGAACTGTATCGGTAAATTAAGGATTTTAGTATACTCGGTATAGTATTGTATTGGAGTTGTAATTGGATTATGGATGAGTATGCAATGGGAAGTATTGTATGATGTAGAGTACTCGGTATGTTCATAATCATCAGACCGATAGTATGTAGTACTGTAATCCGCCTTGTTAGTCACGTGGGTGACTAACGGCATTGTACACCCGCCGTTGAGTAAGTAATATCCGCTGCGAAGGTAAGTATTTGTACAGTAATGACGGTATTAGCGGTAGGGGTGTTACAAAAAGTGGTATCAGAGCGAAGTATCGCTCTGATGGATGAAATACCGAGTTTAGGTAAATACCGAGTTAGGAAGTAGAGACTTAGGGCTAAGGGTTGAGTGCTAGTGTGCGAGGACGCTAGTTAGGAACTTCCGTATGAATCGGAAACCTACAACAACCATACCCGCCCTCCGCAACCCCCGGTATAAAGTTGGAATATAACGCCAGAGAGATGGAAAGACCTCTCACACTCGGGTAAAACCCGATCTGGCATTACAAAACAAGCCTTATTAAGAAAGAACCTGTCCTACGGAAGAGTCCAAGAACTGGAAGTCACGAAGACGGTTCCCGTTTGATGACAAGGACCGCACTTAATGGCGGAGGAAAGAAGATCCTAAACACAAGGATAATGGAATTTATGGCACCATGGGGCGACATGCTTCGCAGTCGCGAGAACCATGTGTGGCCAGCAAGAAGAGAAGCACAATCGTGCAATGAAGCAAGGAAGATGGAGTAACAAGCCAAGACAAGAGAGTCTACGGATTGTAACCTTGATGATACCAACAACGGTATACAAACCGACTAAGAATTAGTCGAGGTTGGATTAACACCAAACCTACATGCCAAGAGGCTGTAATAACCGAATAACATAGTTCAGATAACTGTGAAAGAAATCATAACACATACACCTATAGGACCACAACCTGGTTCCTAAGGATAGGTCAAGTCTCATCAACCACGCTGAAGGCGTGAGACACCCGGATGGACGACAATCATGTCAAGTATACTGAGAAGCGACTCAGGAGATCGATCACCAAGATCAAAAGATCAAAGAAAGATCTAATAAGACCACCCAATAAGGATGGAAACGATACCGTAACTGGTATACGTTGACTGAAAAACAACCTACCCGCGCACTTGCCTAGGGCAAGTGCAGCAACTACAGGACGGTTGGAATACTTTTACCAACCCGCAAATACTTCCTACAATACCGCTACGACGAATGGAGCAAATATAGGATCACCAATCCTCAGTATCTAAATAATGAAACCTCGGAAAGGCCTAACGGCCCGACCATTGTAGTATACCAGTCAGCGAGAAGCTGAACTTGGTCAAGACCTCAGACATGGCAACACCATGAAAATTCTTTTCACACCAAACTGTTATTTCAAAACCCAGATTTTTCTTTCAAAATCACCACTTCTCTTTTAAACCTTGGATTTTTAAAAAACCAAACCGACGGAATTTCGGTGAGTATCATAGAATGATACAAGAAGAGTTGACAATAGAATACTTCACCTAGGCGTGTGACGAACACTACGAGTGTACCCAAATACGGGATGTGGGACGACCGCACTCCGAAGGAGCTTGCGGGCCTGACAGATAGTTAGGTAAGTGGTAACGTGCCAAGACGGTACCCCACGTATGTATACATGTAGTGTACGACACACGGGAAGTAGTCAACTCCGCTCTACGGACCATAAGTAAATTCGAAACGGAACAGCTGGTTACCTCAACCGAACAAAGGAAGCTCAGATAAGCTACAAGCTAAGGAGTCAGGAACTCAATTCAGGAGGACCATTAAGAGTTGAAAGTGCAAGAAGCACTAACAACTGGATAAGACATTGGACATGTCTCGAATATATCTAAGTAAAGCATGATAACTGGAAGGAATACCCAGTCTAAGCACAGTAAGGCAAACGTCTAACATTAACACAACAGTGCTCAACGAACGGGATAGAAATCCCCAGATCAACAACCACAACACACAGGGTGACGTTGTAAGGTACTAGAAATACCATTCATCACCGGAAGGGATATCAAACCCGTTATAACACAAGGAAAAACACCAATGGTCTACCCTAAGAACGGGAGACGTTACAACCCGAAACGGATAACTCAGATCCAGAACCGCAAGGCAGGACAACCAACTGAAAATACTCATACATGCCAGATGCTACCGCATAATCGGTAATACCCAGGAGCAATCCATAAAGGGTAGCGAGTCAACACAGTTGAACGAGATATCGTGGTAAAAAACACCACAATCGGAACGAGCAACCGGTTAGAACGCCGACAAGATCCCACTTGATAGGGGATACCCCAAATTAATAAATGGTATCGATCAATACCAAAATACAAAGAGGGTCTCCAACAGACGGAAGCGTGATGTGACGATCCTGTCAGGGAGCCAGTATAACCTCCAAATCCAGCGATGGTTAAGGGAAATAACCACTTGGAAACAACCTATGATGAGCAGAGCTCTAGGCAACATGGCTAGTAGGCCATGCAACTGTTACCACACAACCCAACGGTTGCAAAACCAAGGTGAACTATATGGAAAGTGGTCAAGGATGACACCGATAAAAGTAACAACCAATGAATGAGGACGCCCCTCATAATGTGAGACCACAAGAGTGGAGAACACATGGATCCCAAGAAGGGGATACCATCAATACCTGTCGGGAGATATATCCCTTTCAGAACTACTAACGTAGTCAGGCTTGAGCATACAATTATTGCCAAGCAATTTGAAATAAGCTTCAACAGCAATTGATGACAACCAAGGAGTAACTGATTATAAACCAATGATGCTCAGGGAGCTCAGAAAAAAATAAAGGAATACCATATCCGGTATTGCCAAATACAGGGGAAACCATTGTATAAATGCATGAGCTGAAACTAGAAACAGTGGATGCCATGTAAACCAATATCATGGAATCTGTAAGAACATGGTGCACAACAGGTGACCAATGTATATGAGTAATCACTAATGCTATGGAAATTGGTAATTCGAGATAGTGGACAGACCGGGCAACGAGCCAGGAGTCCGCACGAAAGGATGAAACACTACCTGGAGGAGTAACAATAATATCAGGGTCGCGCAGCAGAAGCTAGTGGACCTAGAATTCTAAGCGAAATACACCTAGTGAATAAAAGGCTAATCACCAATGCCCCAAAGCCATTTAGGCTAGAACCGAATCCGGTTAAGAGTTGAATAACTCCGATGGAAATTCTTGATGCAGAGACTAACCGATAGTACGGTCAAGACCCGTTGATCAAGGAACATTGTATAATAGACCGCATGGAAACTGAACCACTCCATGACGGCTGAATGCCTTCGACCAATGTCCAATGTTGACACATGGTAGATTACGTGGGCGTAATCCCTTTTAAGGGGGGTAGAGCGAAAACCGCGAAATGTATGTTTTACGTAATAGGTGCGTAAACTACAATGCACATAGCGCAAGAGAATTCGTTTTGATGGCTGATACTTATGTCATATAAACATTTGTACTCACTCATCGTGTAATTATGGTAATTTGGGAAGTAAGTATAGGAAAAGGAGTAGAGAAACTCCAGGGTAATGAGAAACCCGATTGGTAATAGTATGAAGAATGAGTATGTATGGGAGACTTGAGGAGTATAAATCGGTATACAACCGACGTATGTAATGAGTATGAATCGGTGTACAACCGATGTATTTTATGAGTATAAATTGGAGTATAGTAAATTAATGGGATATTATACCCCTGAATTCCTAAAGTATAGCAGTTGGAGAAGATGTAGCAATAATTGACGAAATGATTAGTAAGTAAGTAAGTAAATCATATAAATTGGAAAATGTATGTGTATGATTACGAGTAGCAAGATTAAAAAGATATAAAACAATATAATGTTTGACAATCTGTCTGTTTGTATTGAGGTGGGAAGTGGAACTTGATTTGCTAGCGATCAAGGGAAGCCAAACACAAATTGGAGTGGAAGAATAATTCAACACCAATGCTGATCACATTGGGGTTGAAGGACTCTGGAAGCTCCCTTAAGTGGCCACAATAATAACACTAGTAATAGGAATAATCATCATAAATTGAGATTGGGAGATGTATGCAAAGTTTTCAAAATGAATTTCCAAAACTAATTTGGTACAACGTTTTCTTCAAACTCGAGAATGAGGATCGTTTTAAAACCGCTCCCACGGGCGCTAGTGGATCTTCCATGCCTAGGCACGGGTATCCGGTCGAAACCATAGGAGGTGAAGCTAGTTTTGAGTCTGTGGAAGTGTAGAGTAGTTTGAAACCACTACACCGATGGTACGGTAACAGTGTGTGTTTTGTATTTTTCCAAAGGCACTGGGGCGGCGTAGTCCCGAGTAAGTATGAGTAAAGTATGAGTAAGTAAGTATGAGTAAGTGCCTGAGGATCTCTATATGTGCAAATGAATTTGATCTGAACCAAAGGACCGTGGCCAGAAAGCGTAAGTGCCATTAGTCATGACGGCCGTGAACCAGAAAGCGTAAGTGTTCAAACGTGACCGGTACCTGAGGGATCGCTTGACATGGGAGAGGATGGTACCTCATTTATCTGCGGACGGACCCCATGGAGAGCTCGTAACGTATATTTTTGATTGCTATGCATGCAGTGACATGCTGTTTGGATGCGTAGTATGCATCATGTCAGACATTTGGAGTTTGACAAGTAATATGTAGAGGTCATAACCTTAGCATAGAGTATATGTACGAGTAACAGTATTAGATTCACCAACTTTGAGGGCAAAGTTCTTTAAGGGGGGTAGATTGAAATACCCCGAACTTAAATATGGTGATTATATTATTCTAATATAGTATTTAAAGGCCTAATAGTGCCTAAGTAATTTTTGGTAAAGAAAATAAATCCAAAAGAAATGAGAAAAACGCTTAGAAAGCGGAAAACGCTAAAACGAGCGTTAAATAACCATAGGAGGTACGAGACCTCGGTTATAGTATCGTAAGTATTCCTAAGGTTTATTCATACCTAAGTAGTATACAGTAATGATTCCCGAAGAAAACGGAACCAAGAAATGTATTAAAATGCTAAAAGAGCTTTAGCGCACGTTTTTCGAGGAAACCCGAAAACGTGACTTTAAGTGGTCAAACAGACCCGTAAAAATTATAAATCATTAAATAATAATTATTAAGCATTTATGGAAGCTTAATAACCAATAAAAATAAAGAAACGAGAAAATTCCGGAAAACGGGCCCGGTTAGTGAATAGTATCAAAACCGGGTAAAATGACGAGCGTTTTCGGTAAAAGACGAAAAACGCTCCAGCTAGTAATACAGTGAGGGCCGGTTTTTAACAGATAAATAAACCCCTCTCACACACACACTAGCTAAATAAATAATGAGTCAAAAAGCAAAAGTGGAATAAAAGGACAAAAGTAACTTACCTTTCCTCTCTCCCCTCATTTCCTTCTTCTCTCTCCTTCCCTCCTTCCCTCTCCATCGATTTTGCCCTCTCTCTCTTCTGGTTGGGCGATTTCAAGGCCCCAAAGGAAGCTCCCATGGCTTCCTCACCTTCTTCCTCAAACTCTAGCTCCATTTGAGCTCCAAATGTAAAATAAATTACATATTTGTAATCCCCTCATCCTCCTCTACATTTCTATCTTTTCAAAATTCGAAAAGGATGAGTTTCATCTCCATGGGTTTTCCCCATTTGAAGAGAAAAGCACACCATTGTGAAGCTTGGGGTCTCCTCTTTGCAACAAGGTAAAAATCTCTACAAAAGATTCAAGTTTCCTCCACCCTCCTTGGAAACCGATTTTTAGCCCCTTTGTAATGCCTTGTTTTTCTCTCTTCTTTTGAGCATCAACCTCACCTAGCAATGGTGGTGGATTCTTCTTCTTGAACCAAGGGCTAAAACCCCTCCTAAAGCACTCCAAAGGTAAACCCTAGAAATTTATATTTTGAACACTTCAATGAACTAGCATAAGTCTAAGGGGTAGTGTATTAATTATGCTTGTTTGATGTGCTTTGGGTGATGGGAATGGAGTTTGGCAACTCCATTCCCCATATGGTCGATTTGTGCAAGAAAGAGAGGAGAAGAAATGGAAACGAAAAGAAGGAATCAAATGCTCAAGGTAAGAGCTCCTTCCTAATGTAAATCCTATTGCATTTAGAGTAATGGGAATGGGTGAAATATTTAAAGAACCCAAATTATTGTATTGGTATTGTAGTTTGTGGAAATTTGAGTACTAGTAAGTAAATGTGTGGATTTGTAGGCCTTAGAGCCAAAGGAATGGTGTATGTAAATTGGTAATGCTATTTGAGGAATAATGGTGTATTGGCATTGCGATTGATGGGTATTGATGCATTAAGATTGCCTAGTATGTGTGCTGGTAGGACCCTTGTTGGGTGTGGCTAGCTTTAGGATGAATTTGATGAGAAAATGTGCATTTGAGGATGTAAGGAAAGTAGGTGAACTACGGCGAAATTTTAGTAGGAATTGTGTATTAAGAATGACTTGGTGATTGGGAGAACCAAGGTGTGTATTGGGATTAGTAGAGAAGTTTAGTAGCTATGGAATGGTGATTGTAGTATGAGAGGTAAGAAGTGTAAAATCTGTAGCAAAGAGCATAGGAATACATTGGAGAAGTTAGGAGAATTTAATGTGCAGAATTGTGTAGGATGAGTGTTGGAACTTGGGTATAGGTAGTGCAATGGCTTGGAAATGTATTTGGGATGCTAGGAGTGACATTGGTAGAGGAGATATTGAATGGTAGGAGTTGTAGAAAAATCTGTAGCATTAGAGAATGAAAAACTGTTGTAAGTGTTGGAAGGAAGTGAGGGAAATTGTGTAAGTTGTTTGATGGATTTAGTAATGGAATTGGTGGATGAATTAAGGTGATTTAGAATGTTTAAATGGTACTAAAACATGTTAGGATGTATGTAGGAAGATTGGGGAAACAATGGGTGAGATTGGGAAGGAAAAACAAAATCTGTAACAAGGTTCTGGAACCGTCCGACCCAGAGTCTGGATCGGACGTGGGTCGGACAGGGCTTAAACAACGAGATGTAAACTTTCTGGAATGGTCCGACCCAGAGCCGTGGATCGGACGTGGGTCGGACAGGCTAAAATTTTCCGTCGTCGAAGTTTCTGACTTCGTCCGACCCAGACGTTGGGTCGGACGTGGGTCGGACGGAGCTTGGACGACAGGACCAAAACCTTCTGGAATGGTCCGACCCAGAGAGTGTGGGTCGGACGGAATAGTGCTGGGTCGGACAGGGAGAATTTCTGAGAGGAGAATCTACTGGAACGGTCCGACCCAGGGCTTGGGTCGGACGGTGGGTCGGATGGCCCTAACTTACAAAAAAAAATATAGTAACATAGTAATCATATGTATGTATGAATGTAGGTCAGTACATGAATAGAGGACCTTAGTAATATACCATTAATGTGACAACAATGGTGAAGAAGTAAGTATGGGAGTAGGAAACAAGTATGAAAAGTAATGAAGTAGGTTGAGAGTATGAGAACATTAAGTATACCGGGATAACGGGGTAAGTACGGGAATAGTAATTATTTGTGTATCGAAAGAGTATAGTATTAATAATCATGTTGAAATATTATCAGTGGTACAAGTACGAACCATGGAACAAGGGAACACATGGTGAATCTAACTCCGGCGAAAGGTATGATTTCCTCATGCCCCGTATGCTAACCGAGTTACGTTGATTTGTGTGCTGTATGCCGGCTAATCAAGACTAAAGCATGAAAACGGTTTATTGCCTTTCATTATATGTCTTGCTGTATGTTGATTGAGCTAACCTTCTGGAATGATTGTGTGGCTTTACTTAGTGTGTAGACCGACTCATAGATGAGTCTTGTTGTGTATTGACTCGTAGCGAGAGTCATGTGTGAATTGATGAGACCGTAGCAACGCACTAAACCAACAAACCAATAAATGGGAACGTAAACCAATGAACTCACTAGAATGTGAGAGAGTGTACGGGAGTAATAACCTCCCGATAACGGTAGGAGAAACGAAATGAATAATCCACAAACGAACAGTAGTGGAAGTATATAAGTAACCTCTATTAGAGGAATTATTCTTGGTGCAAAACATGAACCATGAGAGTAGTAAAGAATGATGAGGGATCTCCAAACCCCTTAGTAATTAGTCGACCCATTATGAGAGGACCCGACTGATGTAAGTATGCCCCGAACGAGAGAGTATTCGATATGTTGGGGAAACCCTTAAATCTGAGGATACTAGACGGTGGTAGTTCCCTAAGCTAACAGAGGTTATCGAGAGAGATACTTCTAGGCTAACCCATGAGGTTGTATTGTGCTCTGAGAGAAGAGTGTTGGGAATTCGTGTAGTCCGGTAGAACGGACATTTGAGTATTGAGGAGCTAAGCGTATAGCCCTCGTATTGTAGGTCCGGTGGCGAGTCTTGAGTATGACTCCGCCCAGAGGCCAAAGAATGAGTATTGCGTATGTATGAGCAAGGTAATGAGTATCGAGTAAGAAGCAAGTATGAGTATGTAAGGAGTATCGAGTATTGAGTACGTATGAGTAAGTATCGAGTATCGAGTATGTAAGAGTAAGTATGGAGAATCGAGTAGTGAGTATGCACTAGTATAGTAACGAGCACAGAGTAAGGATCGTGTGCGAGTAAGGGATTGAACATGGAGTGATGAGTATGCAAGAGTAAGGAGTAAGCATGAGTAAGGCAACGAATATCGAACACAGTACGAAGAGTAAAGAATGTATAATAAATACGAATGGTTGACTACTGAATTGTCTTCCTTAGTAGGTATTGTACTTGTGTATTTATGTAGGTATCCTTGATTGTATTGTGTAGTATGAGTATGTATGTATGCATGTAAAATGAACTCCATGTATATCCGACCCAAAGTAGTCGGCGTACCGCGGTTAGCACGCGGTATATGCGGATTTCATATGCAGCGTAAGCTGACCCCCTCGGGGGACCCTTTTTAGTGTGCAGGTACCGAAGCTGTTCACCGTTCGAGAGAGTAGGACGGGGACTGCTACGTAAGCACGGGTAGTTGTATAGTAGGGATCGGTACTTGTATTGTAATGCGAATTTGGAAGTTTGAACTGTATCGGTAAATTAAGGATTTTAGTATACTCGGTATAGTATTGTATTGGAGTTGTAATTGGATTATGGATGAGTATGCAATGGGAAGTATTGTATGATGTAGAGTACTCGGTATGTTCATAATCATCAGACCGATAGTATGTAGTACTGTAATCCGCCTTGTTAGTCACGTGGGTGACTAACGGCATTGTACACCCGCCGTTGAGTAAGTAATATCCGCTGCGAAGGTAAGTATTTGTACAGTAATGACGGTATTAGCGGTAGGGGTGTTACAAAAAGATTTGAGGGGGGCTGTTAAGATACTTTAGGACTCTTTTTCATGCATATTAGCCATATACTTAAGTTTTTTGAAAACATTATTTGTAACGGTACTCTTGAGTTGTATTTTATGTTTAAGGGGGAGGGGGGATAGTTTTTCGTTTAGGAGACATGGCATCATTCTGAACCTATTTTTGATCAACAAAATTTATTTTTCTTTCTTGCTTTTGTCATCTCCTTCCTCTGTCGACTGAATGATGTTTTGTGTGATTCCAGAACATCAATTTGACCAGGTTTGAAATACCCGTAAAATATAAGACATATATATATACTATTTGTATATGTTGTAAATCATTAAAGACTATTCTCTTTAGTTGTTAACTCAATATTTATAGTTAACTTTTTACCGTGTTATTGATTATAATTAGTGTTTATTTGTTGTGGTTTGAAAAATTTAATATGGTTCTAATCAAACATATTTTGTCATAATAGTCATTTTATCACTATACAGACTTTTGAGAGATTTATATATATATATGATAAAACAGGAATGTGTATATTTATTTCTTCGGAAAAATAAAATGTCTATTTAAAAATATTGATACGTGTTCTATTTCCTTGTTTTAATACTGCGGATTTGGTTTTATTATTCCACTGTAATCATATGATAAATTGGTTCAATTGCTGGACATTTTCTATAAGACTTTCGTTATTCTCTCCGTTTGCGGCATTATACTTTCCTAAACCTTTGTACTATATATTTTGGTATTTCTCTAGACCTTTTTATGTTATATTTGGTAGAATCTTTAGTGTTACAAAATGAACACCCTTATAATTTAGTATACCATTATTTGGAAATATATGATTATTTTATTACTACTTAAAAAGATATATTTGAATTATTATAATGGATTCTTATTGTTGAACTAACTACGTTGTTAATACTCAATTCTAGTTTCATGTTTTATTAGTGAATATTGGGAATAATTATAATACAAACTTATTGTTAAACTAGGTAGATTAGAACGATATATTCTAGTTATTTATTTTAAGGGGTATATTAGTAATAAGACACTTGAATAGCAAAACCCTAGTAACTAGATTATTTATTTTGCCGCAGTCTCTTCAAATCTGGTCTCAATTGTCTTATCTTCCCCCACATTCTACGTTTCCTGGAGCAGTCCGTTTTGATCTCCTTTATCCTTTCAGTCATGTTGAATCTCATCAGCAATAACCCCAACCGTCCCCAGTTCTAATGAAATCCACCAGTCAAATAACATTAGCAACAACGACGACCAATCGCTAGTCCCTTTTTCTCATCTGATCTTTTTGTGTCCACTAGTACGCTTCTCTATCTCAACTCAAGAAGCAAAAACAGCAGCACTGCTGTTGTGCTATCTTCTCTATTGTGATGTCTAGCCGCCATTCAAGCAGTAGTCCCGACAACATTTCCTTTCCATTGTCGATTTGCACAGCAACAATGGGCAGCCTTCGTCTTTTGAAATCCACATCTATAGGTGAGACAGGAGTTTAATGATTTCTTAATCATTTTCCAAATTGTATGTGATAGGTGTGTGCGTGAGTTAGTATGAGTGCGGCTGGTCATTAACGTTGGAGCTAGGGATAGTGATATGAATAGTATTATTATTAGTAGTTAACTTATAATATTATTATTTTTGGTTCTAGTTTAAACTAGATTGTTTATGTCAAAGTATACTCTTTTTAATTTTGATATGTTGTTTTAGGGTTCATCGTTAGAATAAAAGTGTAGATTTGTAATTTGAAGATTTATTACTGATAATTGTAGATACAAGATAGTAGACCCGCTTTTAAGGATTTGATGTAGAAATTGACGTAATGACTATTTTAATGAGTGTTATTAATATGGAAGGTAATAAAATAATGTTATAGTGGTTCCGGGTTTTCGATGATAAAGCGACTATAGAATATTTGTATTTATTATTTATTAAATACCGATTAATTATAGTGATCGTTGGTGATGTGATTATCTATATTTTTGTAATTAGATGATGAAGATAACCCAGACACTGCTAGCTGATTGATTGTAGTTGATTGTTGTTGAATGTCTACTTAAGAGATAATTCCAGGTAAACCTTGTGTTCACCTATCTTTACTTTGTGATTGTGTGTGCTATTTTGACACTGGTTGTATTGGTTGTGATTGTTAAATTATGCTTATACGATATTGATGATGTGGAATGATTTGAGAACTTTGATATTACATATGTGGATATTTTATTCTGGAATTGATGGGAGACTTTGGAATTGGAAAAGGCCTTTGGATAATTTATATATATATTCGCGCTGTTGAGTCTCAAACCGCAGCTAAGCTCTATGATCTACTCCATTAGTCAAAAAAAACTTTTGGGGGGTGTGCACACTTAAGGACTTAGAGTGAGGGTGAACTGGATCGGTCCCAACTTTGTTGTGGTACCAATTATTGGAATTTGTGAACTGGATCGGTCCCAACTCTGTTGTGGTACCAATTATTGGAATTTGTGAATTGTGGAACGTTGGTGACTCCCGTCATTCCATAATTGTTTGTGGTATTGTTGATTGGTGATTGAGTTTATTTTGATGCTATTGTTTGATTGGTTATGTGGCTATGGATGTTTATTGTACTAAAATGGATTTTCAAAATGTATTTGACAAGGTGTTGCGGGGTTTACTCAGTTTCTCTAATCTGCGCGGTCCCTTTCTTGTGTGTTGTTATGTTTTTTGACCGTAGGTAATGAAGCTGACCTGGATGTAAAGCGTGAGAGTTGGGTTTGGGAATTGGCATAGACTCCACTTCAATTCATTTAATTTATTTAGATGGTTATAGCTTTGCATTGAAGGTTTGAAATTTAGTTTGAGATGTAATTACTTTTTATCTTCATTTATTTTCCAGTTAAGGTTGAAGTTTTTGTATTTAGCCTTAGCACTCACTAGGTTGGTGAGTGTGGCGGTAACACCCCATTAGGTTTTGATTTCCGCTGCTAAGTAGATGACAGAAAAAAAATAGTTTTAATTTCTACTTCAACCTTAATAATATACCGGCTAGTTTTGGGGGTGTTACAAAGTGGTATCAGAGCAATCTACTATGTAATTGAGCTCATTAAAGTGTCTAAATTGGAATTAGGATTAAAATGAAAAAGGGTATGGGTATGAGTTGTGAGGACGTTCTTTGTTGTGACTTCTGTGATGCCCTTGTATGAATATTATACTAACTTGGAGGAGGTGAGATGTGATCATAATTAATCTTTTGGTTGATTTGAAATTGTAAATCTGTGTTTTGTTCTTTAGTTGGACTAGGTAGTCCATTAATTGGATGTATTTGTTTCTCTTGTGTTTTGGATGTCTATATTACAGTTATTGCTTACGTTGAGATTTGTTGGGATCTCTTGTGATGGATATCTATGTTAAGATGATGGTCTGGTTAATCTTTGTGCTAAATGTGGTAGAGACACTGGTGTCTAGGCTAACTGGAAAATTGTGGCCCTCGGGTTGAATGGTTCTTATATGAAGGTGCTGTGAATATTGAAGGTAGAATATTAAACTTTTGAGAATATAAGTTGAGAGGTATGGATTCAGGTAATAATACATAGTATATGATTTTGCCAGTGGGGATTGGGTAATAGAGCCATACTGATTTCATGGTTGTTATGAAGATTTTTGGTGTAGATGAGATTGTCGAAGAATGTGGATTTAGTTGAATATTTAAGATGCATAGGAAATCTGATGGATTGATTATGACTCTGGGATACGTATAGAAGTTCACATTGGAATGAAGAATATAGTTTTGGGGTATGATATGTAACATTATCAGAAATTTTGAGGCTATACTTTGGCTATGGGAACTGAAACTAGGTGTTTGCAAACAGGTGGGGATAAAATTAAGTTACGAGGTCATAACTTATTCCTTTAAGGGGGAAAGACTACAACAACCTAAATTTTGGAAAACTAGCAAGTTAGTTTGGAGTTTAGTCTTGAAATTGATTATTTCATTTGGAGAAGGTTGATAGAAGTGCTTAGAATGAGGTAGATCATCTGTTGATGTTATAAGTAGTTAAGAGATGAGTTAGAAATTGGTCTTAAAGAAATTCGTTTGAGCAAGGACTTGCATTTAGAGTTTTAGAGTTAAATACCTATGGTTACATTTAGTGGATTGTTCTTATATTATATCCAGCTTCGGGGACGAAGCTTTCTTTTAAGGGGGTGATAATGAAATACCCGTAAAATATAAGACATATATATATATACTATTTGTATATGTTGTAAATCATTAAGGACTATTCTCTTTAGTTGTTAACTCAATATTTATAGTTAACTTTTTACCGTGTTATTGATTATAATTAGTGTTTATTTGTTGTGGTTTGAAAATTTTAATATGGTTCTAATCAAACATATTTTGTCATAATAGTCATTTTATCACTATACAGACTTTTAAGAGATTTATATATATATATATGATAAAACAGGAATGTGTATATTTATTTCTTCGGAAAAATAAAATGTCTATTTAAAAATATTGATTCATGTTCTATTTCCTTGTTTTAATACTGCGGATTTGGTTTTATTATTCCACTGTAATCATATGATAAATTGGTTCAATTGCTGGACATTTTCTATAAGACTTTCGTTCTTCTCTCCGTTTGCGGCATTATACTTTCCTAAACCTTTGTACTATATATTTTGGTATTTCTCTAGACCTTTTTATGTTATATTTGGTAGAATCTTTAGTGTTACAAAATGAACACCCTTATAATTTAGTATACCATTATTTGGAAATATATGATTATTTTATTACTACTTAAAAAGATATATTTGAATTATTATAATGGATTCTTATTGTTGAACTAACTACGTTGTTAATACTCAATTCTAGTTTCATGTTTTATTAGTGAATATTGGGAATAATTATAATACAAACTTATTGTTAAACTAGGTAGATTAGAACGATATATTCTAGTTATTTATTTTAAGGGGTATATTAGTAATAAGACACTTGAATAGCAAAACCCTAGTAACTAGATTATTTATTTTGCCGCAGTCTCTTCAAATCTGGTCTCAATTGTCTTATCTTCCCCCACATTCTACGTTTCCTGGAGCAGTCCGTTTTGATCTCCTTTATCCTTTCAGTCATGTTGAATCTCATCAGCAATAACCCACCGTCCCCCAGTTCTAATGAAATCCACCAGTCAAATAACATTAGCAACAACGACGACCAATCGCTAGTCCCTTTTTCTCATCTGATCTTTTTGTGTCCACTAATATGCTTCTCTATCTCAACTCAAGAAGCAAAAACAGCAGCACTGCTGCAGTGCTATCTTCTCTATTGTGATGTCTAGCCGCCATTCAAGCAGTATTCCCGACAACATTTCCTTTCCATTGTCGATTTGCACAGCAACAATGGGCAGCCTTCGTCTTTTGAAATCCACATCTATAGGTGAGACAGGAGTTTAATGATTTCTTAATCATTTTCCAAATTGTATGTGATAGGTGTGTGCATGAGTTAGTATGAGTGCGGCTGGTCATTAACGTTGGAGCTAGGGATAGTGATATGAATAGTATTATATTATTAGTAGTTAACTTATAATATTATTATTTTTGGTTCTAGTTTAAACTAGATTGTTTATGTCAAAGTATACTCTTTTTAATTTTGATATGTTGTTTTAGGGTTCATCGTTAGAATAAAAGTGTAGATTTGTAATTTTGAAGATTTATTACTGATAATTGTAGATACAAGATAGTAGACCCGCTTTTAAGGATTTGATGTAGAAATTAACGTAATGACTATTTTAATGAGTGTTATTAATATGGAAGGTAATAAAATAATGTTATAGTGGTTCCGGGTTTTCGATGATAAAGCGACTATAGAATATTTGTATTTATTATTTTATTAAATACTGCGATTAATTATAGTGATCGTTGGTGATGTGATTATCTATATTTTTGTAATTAGATGATGAAGATAACCCAGACACTGCTAGCTGATTGATTGTAGTTGATTGTTGTTGAATGTCTACTTAAGAGAGAATTCCAGGTAAACCTTGTGTTCACCTATCTTTAATTTGTGATTGTGTGTGCTATTTTGACACTGGTTGTATTGGTTGTGATTGTTAAATTATGCTTATACGATATTGATGATGTGGAATGATTTGAGAACTTTGATATTACATATGTGGATATTTTATTCTGGAATTGATGGGAGACTTTGGAATTGGAAAAGGCCTTTGGATAATTTATATATATATTCGCGCTGTTGAGTCTCAGACCGCAACTAAGCTCTATGATCTACTCCATTAGTCAAAAAAAACTTTTGGGGGGTGTGCACACTTAAGGACTTAGAGTGAGGGTGAACTGGATCGGTCCCAACTTTGTTGTGGTACCAATTATTGGAATTTGTGAACTGGATTGGTCCCAACTCTGTTGTGGTACCAATTATTGGAATTTGTGAATTGTGGAACGTTGGTGACTCCCGTCATTCCAGAATTGTTTGTGGTATTGTTGATTGGTGATTGAGTTTATTTTGATGCTATTGTTTGATTGGTTATGTGGCTATGGATGTTTATTGTACTAAAATGGATTTTCAAAATGTATTTGACAAGGTGTTGCGGGGTTTACTCAGTTTCTCTAATTTGCGCGGTCCCTTTCTTGTGTGTTGTTATGTTTTCTGACCGCAGGTAATGAAGCTGACCTGGATGTAAAGCGTGAGAGTTGGGTTTGGGAATTGACATAGACTCCACTTCAATTCATTTAATTTATTTAGATGGTTATAGCTTTGCATTGAAGGTTTGAAATTTAGTTTGAGATGTAATTACTTTTTATCTTCATTTATTTTCCAGTTAAGGTTGAAGTTTTTGTATTTAGCCTTAGCACTCACTAGGTTGGTGAGTGTGGCGGTAACACCCCATTAGGTTTTGATTTCCGCTGCTAAGTAGATGACAGAAAAAAAATAGTTTTAATTTCTACTTCAACCTTAATAATATACCGGCTAGTTTTGGGGGTGTTACAAGGTTTGACTGTGAAGCTAGATGAAATTTATTAAGAAAGGATTGAAATTCTGATAAACTGACCAAGATCGTTCCGAGAGGAAAAACACTTACTTACATAGATTCATTGTAAAGAAAAAGAGAGATGAGAGACCTAACCCTTCTTTGCGTAACTCATTATGGAGTAAACTTGATTCTATCCAGCCTCTAAACTCTACCCCATGGGTTGTAGGGGGGGACTTTAATGCAACTATTTTTCCATGGGATAGGTCCCCGTGCTCTTTGAATAACTTTGGAATTGATCGAAGATTTGAAAATTGGTACCATAACAGAGGGATGTTGGGTGTAAAAACTGTTGGTAATCGGTTTACCTAGACCAATAACAATCATAGAGCTTGCCTAGATCGTGTCATTGCTTCGGAGGATTGGATTAATATGTTTCCTAATGCGGTTGTAGATGTATTACCCAGAATTGCCTCTGATCATAGCCCTCTTGTACTCTCTCTGAACCAAAATCAGAAATGTATCCAGCGTCCTAAGCCTTTTAAAATGCTTGCTGCATGGTTCTCTCATCCAGATTTTTACCAAGCTATCCATCAGAACTGGATTAATAACATGCCTCTTAATGTTTCTCTTCAAAACCTCTCTTGTTTTCTCTCTGAGTGGAATAGAAATGTCTTTGGCCACATTACACATTCTAAAAAAAGAATTATTGCTAGATTGCGGGGTATCCAAAAAGCAATAGATGAAGGTAAGGGGAGTAACCTAAGAGGTCTTGAGATTTCCCTCCTAAGAGATCTTGACATGTGGATGCAAAGAGAGGAATCCCTTTGGCATCAGAAATCTAGGGATCAATGGATAGGCTTAGGAGATAAGAATACTGCATTTTTCCACTTGAAAACCAAGCTTCGCAGACAGCATAACAAAATTGTAAAACTTCTTGATAGTGAGGGTTGTTGGGTCACTAATGAGGGCGAGATTGAGAATCTAATGTTAATGCACTTCCAAAAGTTATTCTCTGCTGATCCTAGTTATCAGGGTAACTCTATAGGTCACAATTTCCCTATCCTTGACAGAGATGAGAAAATGAATCTGGCCAAACCTATTGAGCTTGGTGAGCTTAATTTAGCTTTAAAAACCATACAGGCCTTCAAGGCCCCTGGAAAGGATGGTTATCCTGCAGCGTTTTTCAAAAAATTCTGGAATATTTTGAGTCCTTCAGTCCTGGATTTTGCTCAAGAATCTTTTAGGCTTCAGAAAATTGATCCTAAATTAAATGAAACAATTCTTGTTTTAATCCCTAAGGTTGAGGCCCCGTGCCAGGTCAGCCACTTCCGCCCAATTTCTCTTTGCCAGATGCAGTATAAGTTATTTGCAAAAGTGATTACTAACAGATTAAAACCTTTCATGCATCGGTGGGTCTCTGATTGCCAAGCCAGTTTTGCTCCTGGAAGAAGTATATTTGAGAATATTATCATTGTACAGGAAGTCTTACATTTTATGCAAAAAACGAAGAGTAGAGAGGGCTGCATTGCTATGAAGATTGACCTATCCAAGGCTTACGACAGGCTCTCTTGGAGATTTATTAAAGATACTCTTGCCTGTCTTGATCTTCCTCATAATTTAATGAATACAATCATGGAATGTATAACCTTAGTGACCTTTCAAATTAGTTGGAATGGGGGGCTGTCTAAATCCTTCTCTGTGGGTAGAGGGCTTAGGCAGGGGGACCCATTATCCCCCTTTATTTTTGTTCTCTGTATTGAGAGACTTGCTTATCTGATTAATAGCAAAGTCTCTAGGAAGGAGTGGAAACCTATTACTTTAGGTAGGAAAGGGATCTCCCTCTCTCATTGTTTCTTTGCTGATGATTTAGTTCTGTTTGGGACTGCATCTTTAAACCAAGTTAGGATCATGATTGAGTGTATTACGGAGTTCTGTGAGGCCTTTGGTCAATGTGTAAACTTTGAAAAATCTTCCATTCTTCTGTCCAATAACATCTCCTCAGAAAAAGCTGAAGCTATTAGGATTGAGGCTAATATCCCTATTACAAGAGAATTTGGTAAATATCTTGGAGTTTATCTGAAACAAGGTAGGTCTGTCACCCAATCTAATAACTTTCTTTTAGCTAAAATCCGTAACAGACTTGCTGGTTGGAAAGTGAAGTCTTTATCTATGGCTGGTCGCATTTGCCTAGTCAAAAGTTGTGTGTCTTAAATCCCTATGCATACGATGCAGTGTCAAATGTTACCAGTTAATGTTTGCACAAAAATAGATAAGCAGTGTAGAGACTTTATATGGGGCCATGATTCTAATACCAGGAAATTACATGACATAGGGTGAGATACCTTGTGCAAACCGAAGTCCAGTGGAGGTTTAGGGATTCGGAAAGCTAGGGTTATGAATCAAGCATGTTTTGGTAAAATTGCATGGAATTTGGTTCGGAAAACAGACAAACCATGCTTTAGGATCCTAAACAAAAAATACCCAAACCCTGACTCGCAGAGGGGTTCTAGTAATTGGAAAGCAATCCAAATATGTAAACCCTTAATCTCTGATGGCTCTTGTTGGGTGGTTAGCAATGGAAAACAGTTAAATTCTGGAAGGATAGGTGGATAGCGGGTTTTAATCTGGAATCGAAGGCCACTAATCCAATTCCAAGTCAAGATATTGACAAAACAGTAGCGGACTACTGGGATAACATCCTAGGCTGGAAAATGGAAGTCCTGTCAAATAGTTTATCTGATGATGTGCTCAATCTGTTATCAAATCATTCTGTTTATCCCGAGTCTGATAATGATTTTCTTTCTTGGTGGCCTGAGAGTGATGGTAATTATAGTGTTAAGTCAGCTTACAATTTATTATCCATGAACTATGGCTGCTCTAATGTTGAGAAATATGCAGTTTTCAAATCTGTCTGGAAACTTCCAGTTCAAGAGCGCATTAAGGTTTTGTTCTGGCGTATCTTATTGGACAGATTGATGACAAATTCAAGAAGGTTCATGATGGGTTTCACTTCTGATAAATCATGTCACTATTGTGGCAATGAGGAAACAACTATCCACATTCTGTGTGATTGTGTTATTGCGAAAAGGATATGGTTTAAAATTATATACACTAGTGATAGATCTAACTTCTTTGCTGGAGATGTGCAGGATTGGATCAGGAATTACTTGCTGCAAGGAAATCGTTGTTTAATTAATATTAAGTGGAAAATGGTTTTTCCCATTATCTGCTTTATGCTTTGGAACTGGAGAAATAACAAAGTATTTGGCAAGGAGGACAGTTGCTTCCTTTTTCGACATGTGATCCTGAAATGTCAGCAGAATAAAAGAGCTCACGCTTACATTAAGGAGCTTGAGAACTTCGGGCCAAAGGATGTAAACCACTCTGACAGGGAGCTCATCAGCCTAACTTATGATGCTAATTCTATTGTTTTCACTATTGATGGGGCTACTTGCTTTTCCTCAGGTAAAGCTGCTGCTGGAGGATTGTGGAGATCTGCACACGGTGACTGGATTGGTGGCTTTACTACAACATTTGGATTTCAGAGCATTCTGCACACTGAAGTCATGGGGCTGGTGCAGGCCAGTAGGATTGCGTTGGACAGGAAACTAGAGGGAGTCTGCTTCCTATCGGATTCACTCCAGTTGGTCAAGCTAATTGAGGAATGTCCGCCCGCACACATTCTGAAGCCGCTGTTCGAGGAATGCTCCTCCAATATCCAATCTATTCGTAATGCAGTGGTTGCACATATTCCCCGTACTTACAATAGAGTCGCAGACTGTATAGCTAAGCTGGGTTTAGATCGACCCTTTGGATGTATTATCTTTAGTCATCCCCACCATGTATTCTATCCCAACTTTCTGAGGAGAAATCCTCTATCTTCTCAATAAGAGAGGAGGCCTAATTGGCCCCGACTGTTTCGATCAAAAAGAAAAAGAGAGATGACCTTGAACTTTTGCGAGGAGCCACGCAATATAGGGGCAACAGATGACATTCGAAAACCAAACGTTAACATGTACAAATGCTAAACATTGGAAAAACGATTCAATACCTTTTTGTTTAGTAATAATATATACTTTCAACAAAACAAGATCTTATCTCTGATTGATGATGTGAGTATAATTCAAATGACTTATATGTCTAACATTAATGTACTCCAAAAAATCTTGATGATTACTTGTAAATGTTTTTTTAAAATAAAATTATAAATGTGAACAGTGGTTGAAATATAGTGACAAATTTGAAGTCAATATACACCAAAATGGTCAAGATATTAGGAAAAGTTATTGAACATATAATCTGAATTTTTTATTTTAACAAAAAAATATAAAATATAAAAAATTATATAAGTATGTTTACAAATGATATTTAAATAATGGGCCTACAATTATAAATATGCTTCACCTAACACATATACAAACAATTCAATTGTATACATGCTAGTATAAATAATTATATAACTATGTAGTATAAATTTATACAAGGTCAACCTACAATATACTAATCGTTCGAAACAATTATATATTTCATCCGAATAGGGGGCTAACAATTTTCAAGAAAATAAAAACTTCATTATAGGATAATAATCCGAAGAAGCATGCTAGGCTTCTTGAACCGACCGAGGAAATTGGTAGGTTTCAGTTCCATTTGCTTATGCAACCATCGTTAGGACTTTGGTTGGCATGTAGGGGATGAGATCTTGTTCTTTGTTTTGGCTCATGGTGGTTTGGCTCCATGTTGGCTTTGTAATTGTTCATATCTCTGGATTCGAGTATCGTTCTTAATTCTCTCTTTTATGCTATGATTTTCTAAAACCGGCTGAAATCTTACCTATACAAGCACTATAGAACACCAAAAATATGTTTTCAAAGCAAGGGGAAGAGTGAGAGAGCGCAACAAAATTATGGGAGGGTTTAAGATCATATCTTGTTATGTGGGGTGAACCCCTATTTATAGTTTTTTTTACATTATGTTTCCTATGTGCTAGACTATCACACTTTCCTTATTAAAACACTTCACTTTGTTTACATTTCCTCATTGGTCTCACCTTTCCTTTTGCACCGGGCCTTCGCGCCCGGTCTTCTTATCCTCTATAGGCTGTTTTTAAGATTAATGTGACACATGTCACTTATTTATTGGGTTACTTTTAACTTTTGGTCCCATTAAAATTGAAATACTCTACCCTCATTGATTAATCATGGTGACCTTAATCATAAAGCTTCAAAACTCAGCTTTAGGTGCGTTCTGAGTTTCAAAGATAAAGCTTGGTTAACCAATGAGAGTAGAGTATTTAAGTTTTGGTGGGGTCAACAGAAAAGTAACACAAATAAAAAAGTGACATATATCACCATGGGCGGACGCAAAGGGGCCGGTTGAAAATTTATAAAATACTCTTATGATTTTTGAAAAATACAAAATATCATAATGTTTTAAAGAGCAATAGTGTCAATTTTTTTTACCCCCGTAAATAAAAGTTCTGAGTCCGCAAATATATGTCACATTAATCTCAACAAATGAATTAAGTTGCTGAAAGAACACAACCTTATTGTGAAAACTTGGAAACACCCCGTATCAGAAGACTCTCAACTTAGGCCCCAATCTTTTGTCAACTGCTCAGTTGTCAGCTGAAATTAGAAAAAGTAGAGAGAAAAAATAGTTGATATGATAATTGATGCATGTGACATACACAGAGAACTAGGTCATCAAATAACTATTAGGCATGTAAAGTTACTATGCTTTAATGTATGGTGTGTTCTTTCGAGGAAGAAAAAAAGAGTAGCTTGGACCAATACCCCGTTAGTTCAGTGGTGATTGAAAGAGAACTTGGTAGGGGACTGGAACCTATCGACCCAGAGCTGATCCCCGATCCGGATGTAGTCCAATAGGACGAACCGGGTGGTAGATAAAAAAAAAGAGTAGCTTGGAAGTCATACTACCTTCGTCCCGTCATAAGTGTCTCATTTGCTTTTTGGCACGTTTTTCCACTTCAATATTAAATATATAAGATAAAATAATTTTTAAAAAATATTTTTTACAATATATAGTTTTTCACATAAGGATTCCATTATAAAATTTTTTTTTATAAAAATATATTATTTTACATGTTAAATATTGAAGTCAAACGATAAGCTCAAATAGTAAAGTGGACAAAGTGAATGGGACGGAGGGAGTAAGAAAGATGGACACTCGTAAGCAAGTCCAAATACGCCGAGTACTCTCCGGAATGCCCTTCCCTGTTCCTCGCCTTCCCCTAGATCGTCGATCATCTCTCAACCCCGACTCTCCCTCTCAATTTCCCCAAATGTTCCACAATCTCCTGAGAATGCCTATAACTTCGAATCAATAGAACACGACATCTACTTCGCTGGTGCTATCATTGGTTCTCACTCGAGGGCAAGCTGGGTAAATTGCTTTCTTTGACTCCAAAACATCATAAGCTCTGTATCTCTCTTTCTCTTTGCTGTAAAATTCGAAATCATGATTGCGTAGTCAATTTCTGCATTTTTGGGTTTGTCCCGGCTTTTTTTTTTTCCACTATGTATGTCGCCCGGGGGCGACACAGGGGGGAGGTGTATGTACGTGTGTTCAGGTTGGGTGTAACTTTTACCTCCCAATTTGGTTTGTTTCACGTGATGCAATTCCAAGCCAAGCTAATGGTTTATACAGTGTCACGACTTAAGATGCTCGGCTGGGACCGTGCGAAATGCTGATTTTACCGCATTGATGCGCTGTGGGATGCAGAAAGCTAACTTCTCAGCCAAAGTATTTCTTGTTTTTATCCAAAGGGTGTTCACTGGATCGTTGAGTTTCCTAACCATCCTCCTGCTTCCCTTCTGCCTAAACTAATTTTAGGTCTACTTATCATGTTTTACGTGGGCTTAACTATTTCCTTTCCGTCATCGTTGCAGGTTTCAATGGATAGTATAATTCCTATCCCAGTAGAAAATGGACTCGTAGAATGTGACAGTAACAGTAACCGTAAGAGGAGGTCGGTGGCATGGGATCATTTTCAAAAGATCCCAGGTGAAAATAAGGAAGAAGGAAAGGCCAAATGCAAGCACTGCGATATGGTTTTGAGTGCAACTCCTAAAAGTGGAACTTCACATTTGAGGCGGCATGTTGAAAGGTGCCCGAAGCGCTTGGTCCTTGACATAAGACCCATTTCAATGGAGAGTGGAGCTAGTGACTTTGAGATCAGCATTGACTGCGGTGTACATAGAAGGAGGACATCCAAGGTCTGGGATGAATTTGAGAAGTTTCAAAGTGGAAATTCTGAGGAACAGAAAGCTAAGTGCAAGCATTGCAACACTGTTCTTTCTGCGGCCGCTAAAAATGGGACCTCACATTTAAAGCGGCATTTAGAGAAATGTCCAAGTCGTGTAACCGTTGGGGGTGAGGGGAATCGTGGTATACCTTATTATTTGCTGAGAGAAATAAAACTGAATGTGCAAGTTCTGAGAATTATGAACCTAGACCGAATGAGCTTGTACGATGTACCTTGCTTTGCATCATGGATGGACCTTATTCTTTCAATCTGGTGGAAAAGAGAGGTTTTAGACAGATGATGTCAAAGGCATGCCCCCAATACATTCCATTTAGTCGATCTGTTATGAAGAGAGAGTTGTTCTCTATTTATATGAGGGAAAGAGATAAAGTGAAAGAGAGTTTGACAAAAGCCCCTGGAATGATATCTTTGGCCACTGAGACTCTGAAAGCCAGTGACACTGAAAACAAGTACATTTGTGTAAGTGCGAATTTCATTGATGAACAGTGGAAGTTGCAGAGGAGGGTTTTGTGTATCAGACCATTGGTCCCTGCTTTTGATGGAATATCTGTTGCAGATGAGGTGGCATATCTGTTGTCTCAGTGGAATGTTGGACACAAGATCCTTAGCATTACAATGGATTATTCATGTCACAATGAATCCATTGTTTCTTCTCTTGAAAGGGGTCTTTTCACTAGAAAAGTTTTACTTGGTGGTTCAATTTTTCAAGTGCGTTGTTATGAGTGTATATTGAATTTTATAGCTGAATCTATTTTGAAACTAGTCAGTGATAGTCTCGATAAAATTCGTGACTTGGTGAACCATGTCAATAGATCACCGGTTCAGAGGAAGAAATTCTATGCCCTTGCAGAGAAAAAGTTTCAGCTGCTACCCAGGAAGACAGTTAGGGTTGACATGCCATCCAGATGGAATTCCACATAAAATGATTGACCGTGCTCTCTTCTACAAGAGTGTGTTTGAGCATCTTGTTGATCAGGATCATCAATTGGGAGATGAAGAGTGGCAACGGTTGAGTGTTGTGCACAGGTTTTTGAAGATACTATATGATGTTATATGTATGGTTGCTGTTTCAAAAAACCCAACTGCAAATATATACCTCAAAGGGCTGCTTATGGTTCATCGGCGGTTACTAGAATTGTCTAGTGGTTCTCATACTTTCATGAGTGACACAATAAGAGAAATGGAAGTGAAATTTGATGATTATTGGTCCAAAAATAGCTTGGTCTTGTCTTGTGCTGCAATCTTGGATCCACGTTACAAGGTAAAATTCCTGGAATATTGCTACATGAAACTCTCTGGAGATGAGAATGTCAGTGAGCGTGTGAGTAGGGTTGTGAATACCCTTTATTGTTTGTTGGCTGAGTATAAACAACAATATGCCTTTTCTTCTACGTCTATTGGATCGTCTGGTGTTAGCACTAACTTCCCCTGTAGTGGTGATGATGGAGATGTATTTGGTGACTATAATCAGTTTCTAAGCATGTCATCAAATCCCAGAGGTAGCAAATCAGAGTTAGATCAATATTTGGAGGAACCGAGCTTCGATTTGAATTATGATCTGGATGTGCTTGAATTTTGGAGTAAAAGCTCAATGAGATATCCAGAACTGTCCTTTTTGGCACGTGATTTGCTATCTGTTCCGGTGTCTTCTTCAACTTTGAAATTATCGTTCTACATCGGTGGCAAGCGGACACCAGCCATTCACAGCTCATCGTTGCCAGAGACAACCCAAGCTTTGGTCTGCCTACAAGATTGGCTCCGTCCGCAAGAAGAATCTGGTTAGAGCTGACTCTAAATGTTTTGTGCTCCTATAGACACACTCCTACTACCAACAAAATAGTATTATTAAAGAAAAAATTGATCACTCACTTCATGCGTGTGGATGGTAATAGTCTAGATGCATTTTGTTATATATACATTGACACCTTAGCTTATATCCCCGATCATAAAGAAAGGCATTTAAGGTATTTCCCAGCCCTTTACCACCATGCCATTTATAATAATTCTCTCTTTCCAGCCCTTTTGTTCTAGTAAAGGCGTTTAAGGTATTATTATCCTAGCTTATATTCCCATGTATGCATATGAGGGGTTGACAAAAGTGAGGAGCAAATTATCTCCTGTCATTGCTGGTAGCAACAAAATCTACAATTAAAGCTAACACACTTTTGGAAAATATGATGCTCTCATTGGAGTGGAGATGGTTGTGTTGGCTATCATATGCGAAAATCCAAAATTTATGTCTCAGATCCAAACTTTGATAAAGGTTTTGAATCCACTGAGCTAGGATTATTGTCTGAATCCGAGACATAAATTTTGGATTTCCGCATATGATCATTCATGACCTACACATATATCTCAATTCAATTTGAGTGCATCCTCTTTTGTACAACTTATATATAAATTGAAGTAGTATTTAAATATTGTACTTCCATCTTTTTTTTATAATTCAGGAAGTTAAAATCTCACCGTATTATGTTGATCTGCATCACTGCAATTGTAGACTTTTTTTACATCTGCCATGAGAAGATATTTTCATATTCATCTGTCTTGTATCGTAGTTTGCAATTCATGTTTGAGCTATCCATATGCTTTCTTGACTGTTAAATGTCCATATAGATGATCCAGCTATCAAAGATGAAGATGATGACGATTCCAGTGAAGTTGATGGCTATGATGATGAAGATGATGGCAGTGTGCTCACTGATTCTTTTTAGGTGCTGTATGTCCCATCTGAGCTCACGTATATTCATTACTTAACTCTACCTATTTTTGGGCACTTGTTGTAATCAAGAAACAACAATGCACATCTATAGTCTTACATCCTCTGTATGCTTGCCTTCATCATTAAATCAGGAATGATTCTGTGCAGCTTGATAGGGACTTCTTGAAGGCATAGTATTCCAGTGTTTTCTGTATATTACTCTCACTGTAGATGTATACAATGTTTCAAATTTGTCAGGTGGGGGATTAGCAGAAAACTGATTTTGTGCTTCTGTAGGGTCTTTTTTTTACTAATAACTGTGAGTTTAGAGATATTACATATTATAATAGTGACAACCGTGTCCAAGGTTAGTTGAGATAATTGTTTGCTTCAACTGCCTGTTTCCATTGTTTCTCTATCCAAAATTGTAGTATTGATCCTTCTGCTGCTGTTGGGTGTACTGGTTTACAGTTCCCCATTTACGAAGTAGGTATAAGTTAAAGGTAATCTTTCTTTCTATTTGAGGAAATTCTGGTTGGGAGTAAAGATTTCAGGTCTAGAACGGTCAAGATGAAGTCCAACAGTCGAGGGATGCTATATAAGATGGTATTCAAAGATGAATGGTTTTGGTTCTTTTCTCGTTATATTAATCTTGTACTGAACTCGACCTTTTCCTCCTGACTATTCAAGGCTCTTGGCGGTTTTTTTTTTCAACTATTAATCTTGTAGCTGGGACGATTAGTTGGCGTTGCACTTGCACTTCTGTGCCGTTCTAGTTCCTCAAGTACGCTTGTGGGCGGCTCTTCGACTATATCTTAAAGGGAAAATTCACAATGTTATTTAGGTTACAACTAATATATTATGTGTCACTAAGTTAACGGTTGTACGGTGGCGTTTTATTTGCCGATAATTGTTAGTGATGTGATTCTATTGTAAATTTGTACTCCTCCGTGAATTAATATCGTTATTTTAGGGTGTGATTCTTGTTCAATAATATATGTTTTTTTAATTTTTTGACATATTTTTTTATTTTTAACCCTATTATTTAATATAAAAGTAATTATTATCTAAATAGAAAAGTAAAAAATAAGGTACATGTGTCATTTTTTTGCTTTTCTAAATAAGTGTGTAAATTTCTAAAATAAATAATTTTTTTGTTATATTCATAAATGTTTACTCAGCACATTTAATAACAAATTCTCATATTTAGAGTTCAAATACTAGTTTTTCTTATTTAAATATAAGTTAATTGCATTTTTTTAAATACAGTATATTTTTACTAATAAAGTAAAACTTTTGTAATATAAATTACTCCCTCCGTTAATCTGTCGTTTTAGGATGTCATTCTTGTTCAATTTGTATCATTTTAGTTTTTTGATACACTTTTTTCCACTTTTAACCCTACTATTCAATACAAAAGTAATTATTATCTAGATGAAAAAGTAAAAAGCAAGCGTACATGCGTCCAGTGGCGGAGCCACGTTAGAAGTTAAGGGGCTCGGCCCCCCAATTGTCCCGATGACATCATTTTTTTTATTACTAGTTTTATATAATATAGTTTATTTGATTATAAGTTAAGTTGAATTTATTAAAATTGTCTAAAAGTATCTATGATATTATTATTTTTAATTAATATGAGTCAATTTTAAATTGTTTAGTGTTATAAATAGAAATAATAAATTACATTTAATACATTAGTTGATGTTATTAAGTGTCTTATATTTTATATATTATTATTTTTATAACCATAATTTGAACTAAAAAACTTGCTTTTAAAGTATTAATTGGGTTGATCAAATTTTAGTTTAAAGTTAAGTCAATGAGCTATGTACTACCTTCTATTTTTAATAAATGATGTTTTGAAAGTTGCCATTTTTCAAAATATAAGATATTTTGGACTTTTTTCTCACTCAATTTTCATATACCCTCCTACTTTTTTCTCTCACTCACAACTTCTCTATTTCTTATGAAAAAGTAAGGATAAAAATTGTCTCTTTAATTTTCGTGTTTGTGAAAATTATCTATGAAAAGTATGATAGAGTATATTTTAATAAGTTATATCTATATTTAAAATATAAACCTTTAAACCATGTTGTAAGTATTTTTATTTTAAAATTTTATTATTTATTTTCAGAATATATTTAGTATTTATATTAAATATATAGCCAAAAAATTTTTTGGCCCCCTAAGTTTGAAATCCTGGTTCCGCCCCTGCATGCGTCATTATTCTACATTTTTTAATAAGTGTGCAAGCTTCTAAAATGACAGATATTTTTGAACGAAGGGGTTTTATTTACAGTTATTACTCCCTCCGTTAATTAATATCTGTCGTTTTAGGGTGTGATTTTTGTTTAAAAATATGTGTCATTCTAGTTTTTTGACACACTTTTTTCCATTTTAACCCTACTATTCAATACAAAAGTAATTATTATCTTGATGGAAAAGTAAAAAGTAGGGATACATGCGTCATTATTCTACTTTTCTTAATAAGTGTGCAAGCTTCTAAAATGACAGATATTTTTGAACGGAGGGAGTATTACAATAACAAGTACTCCCTCTGTTCAACAATATCTGTCATTGTAGAAACTTGCATACTTATTAAGGAAAATAGAAAAATGACGTCTGTACCCCTACTTTTTATTTTTCCATCTAGATAATAATTACTTTTGTATTGAATAGTAGGGTTAAAAGTGGAAAAAGATGTGTCAAAAAATTAGAATGACAGATATTTTTAAACAAGAATCACTACCTAAAATGACAGTTATTAATCAACGGAGGGAGTAGTATATTTATTTATAAACATATATTATCTGAACAGACAAATTCAGATTACGATCGATTTGCACCGACAGAAAATGGTCTGGACGCTCCTGCACCAACCAGATCCAGAGTGAGGTCGCCGCCACAAGTACAGAATAATTAATGGTGATAATGAGACTATAATATTCAAAGCACTAAAAACAAGTCAAGTGGAAATTCAAACAGTGTAGATTCATGCACTCTTTTCAAAGGAATATTTCAAGGACATATGTACTCATGGCTCCTACCAACCGGCCAAATTAAACATATGCATGTTGTTATTGGGCTGGGCATCGCCAATCCCATTCAACTGAGGTGACATTTTTGTGGTAGAAAATAACGAAGAGATAACTTGTATTTCAAGTCGGCACAGACTGAGTTCAAGATTTTCACATATCAAAATATTCTGCAGGTTGATAAAAAAAAACTAGTGTCTTCTGTGGGGGTTTCTGACATGATGTTCAAAGAAAGAAGGAATCTAACCGAAGAGGTTTCATATATTAAAATTGGCTTTGTAGGTGGTTAACTTGTTGAGAATTGATCTGATTTAATCTAATTTTAAAATATAAAATGTTATTTATTTATTAATTCAATCTAATTAATTAATATATTTAAATATGAAACTCCAATCCATATATTAAACTCAAATTTAATGTACATAATATATTTAATTATATAAAAAATAATATAACTAAGTAATTTTTTATAATATTATTAATTTTATTTTAATAAAATTTTAAATTTTTAATATTTATATATCCAATTAAATTTAATTAACATTGACAAAAATTAATTAATTATTTAATAGTATAAAATTATAAAGTACTTGAACATACTAACGATGCTAAATCAAAACCCAATACCATATTGTATAGTGTCAGGGTTAACGACTAATATTAATCAAACACAACATATTAAAATTGCCACCCCTAATTTCAATCTAATTCGGCTAATGGTTGTCATCGGGTCCGGTTCTACCTGAAACTGCTGGTTCTATTTGGAACCGTCGATTCTATCCGAAACCAATTGGAACTGGAATCGGGCCGAAACCGATTTCAGAACCGGAACCATCCCATGCGAAGTGAATATGAATACACGTTTTGAGATTCGGGACTGAATCGGGCCCAAATTTGGAACCGGAACCGCCTTGGGATTCAGAACCGCAGAACCGGAACTGGAACCGAACCACCCAGGAACCGGTTAACTAACCGTTGGTTAATGGGAAAAAAGACGTCGTTTTGGACCGAACCAACTGGATTCGGCCAGAACCTTTCGGAACTGGTCAGAACCAATTTTTTAAACGAATCCGAAACAAATATAACCTTCGAACCAGAACCACCCTGACCAGTTCTGACCCTAAATACATATATCTCAGAACCGGAACTGGTGGAACCAAAATCAGAACCGACGAAACCGTGGCCACCATTAAATCCGGCCACCGCATGTTCCTACGAATTACTATATACTGCTGCTGCTATATATCATGGTCGTGCCCGCCACTATGTATACAAATGTACCAACCCGGCGGCTTGGTCGGTGGTTGAAAAAATGAAGAGATATATTTGACTAAAAGATTTTGGTTCAAAACTCTCATCAATTACTGTCGATGACAAAAGTATATTAAACACTCATAAATAATTAGAAAAATTTATGAGATACCCCTGTTTTCTTTCGTAATTCACAATATATTCCTGTGATTTTAGTAATTTAACTTTAAACATGTTTAAATGTTGTCCAAAATTGATGAAACTTTACATGGACGATGCTAAAGTATTATATTTTGGTCCAATATCAAATTTGAAGTTTTTTAAGCTCACATGTGACCTGTGAGACCCAATGAACAGTCACATATTCATTGGGTCCCACAGATCACATGTGAGCTTAAAAAGCTTCAAATTTGATATTGGACCAAAATATAACACTTTAGCATCGTCAATGTAAAGTTTCATCAATTTTGGACAACATTTAAGCATGTTTAAAGTTAAATTACTAAAATCACAGAGGTATATTGTGAATTACGAAAGAAAACAAGGGTATATCGTGAATTTTCCCAAAATTGAATTGAATCAATTATATTACTGTCGGGACCATTAATTAATAATTTAATACGTATACGACACCGTGATGAATATGAATGTTATGTTTTTTTTTTTATAATTTGGGCATATAGTCATATTATTTTAGATGAAATAATGGATGGGTTTGTTTGGGCCTCATTAAAACCTTTCTAAGCAAAACCTGAAGAGAAAAAGCTTAGGAAGGAAAAAGAGTACTCACCACATCCAATTACAACTTACATCAAACAAAATAGTCTAACTTATATACCCCGAACAAACGCACACACGGACCTAACAAACATTTAAACGTGACCCTCTCCAGAAGAAAATAACATACTCTAATCCCCACCCAAGAAACAAGTCTTCCTCCACCAAATTAAGAGACTCTCCCCTGACCTCCCACCTCCCCAAAACACGGACCAACCAATACTCCGCACCTTCCAAGGTTACAGACCACCATAGCCCAAGACTGACCGTACTAGACATCACTCCATGCGCAGAACAATTATTAGTCCCTCAAGAAAGCTTTAACCCCATCAATATTCCTTAAGCTTCCATCCCCTTTTTCAAGGACATTTCATGACCCTTTACGTCAGTTGGGCCTCCTGCATCTCTTGGATTTAAGCAAGAATATTTGCCTTTGTTAAACAAGATGTGCCTTTGTTATACGTAATATAATCTTTTGATATAAATACCCAATAACAAAACTTGAATTTAAAAAATTATATTATTCTATATATTAAACATAAAAATCAAAAAGGTCAAATGTGGACAAATAATGAAAAAGTATAGTTGTAAACACTGCTCATCCCTCTTATGTTTAGGATATTAAGTAGAACTATATGGAATGTGTTATGTGTGCACATATATGACAAAAAGTGGGATTAATGATAAGATTGTGGTCCAATCTGCAATTATGAATACCACTGTGACATCATACTGTTTGTTTGGGAAGAAAAGGAAAGTCATGTTAAGTGCAAAAGAGAGTAAGAAAGAATTAAATCGGCCGGGGGCCATTATAAATTTGTTGTGTATATATATACAGGAATGTCGGGTGCTCTGGGCAAGCAACAAAAAAAGAGACAGATGGGAGACTTGTATGAGTGTGTAGGCGGCAGAAAAGAAATAGTAGTAGT